>BCIX01000004.1:4585-344241 GCA_001600095.1 Bullera alba
ATTGGTTACTTCATCTACTATTGTCAACTGGCAGGCTACAGTACAGCCATGTCATACAAGCTCAACGTCACGCAGCAAGTACTGAGCACCGTCGGCAACATCGGCTCGGTGAGTGAGGCACAGAGAGCTCTCGCTGACATCTAGTGGTTCCTCATCGAACGACTCGGTCGACGCTTCTTGACTCTTTGGGGTATGATCGGCCTCACTACTCTGCTTCTTCTCGCCGGAATTACCGCCACATTGGGTACACTTGCTGGTAATCGAGCGACCATCTCTTTCATCCTGGTGTACTGCTGGTACTACAACCTCACCATCGGAGCGACAAGCTGGGTGGCTGCGAGTGAGATCGGAACTAGTAGATTGCGGAACAAGACAACAGGCTTTGGTCTCGCCGTACAGGGTGCTCTTGCTGTGAGTACTCGAAGACGTCGGAGCTGACAGACAGACGTTCTGGAACTTTGTCCTACCTTTCATGTTCAACCCCAACGCCGGTAATCTTCAAGGCAAAGTCGCTTTTGTTTTCGGTGCAACTTCACTCCTCACCTGCGTTTACACCTTCTACTTCCATCCAGAGACCAAAGGTAGGAGCTTCCAGGAGATCGACGAGATGTTCCACAAGCGTATTCCGGCGAGAAAGTTCGCCTCGTTTGTCACAGAGGCGGAGACGAGGGCCAAGGCAACCAAGGATGAAGTCGTCGGGACAGAACAGCTTAGTGCTTGCTAGAGTAGACTCACATTCGGGTCAAATCAGTATGTATAGGGTCATAATCTAACACGACCCCAAGCTATGCTCCAAGGTCGTAGCTTGTGCTAGTACATTTGGCATGCAATCGTGATCAGGACCAGGTCGCATCGATACATGAAGCCGTCCCCCGCCCATCCAGTCTTTTTCCTATGGCCTGTACTTTGTGCTCCATCACATTCGACGTCTACTTGTACCTGGACGAAGTTGTACGGCGATAGTCCCTATACCCCTGATAGTGAGTCCGATGACACGAGAACGAGCTGACGTTCCAGCTCCTGGCTGTGAGAGACAATCATGACGGCTAGAACTGACGTCCGTAGCACCCGATGGCCAGCCAGAGATCCCGGAGATACCGGAGATACCGCAAGACCCGATTGACGCTCGTACTACTGGATGTGTGTGTGAGATGGCTCAAGAGGAAGTGATTCTGGGAGAAGAGTGTAATACGAAATCTTCTGCTGCGTGTCCGTTTGCTTTGTTTTGGGTACTGTGTAGTGATGTATCTTCTGCTATGACAATGACAACCTGGGAATGTCGCAGCCCGACTAGAGACCCGTCATACTCGCAGATACATCGTAACCTATCATACCAATATCGTACTACTGAGTTCACCAAGGCTCTATCGGACCGCCGGCACGAACCGGACTCCTCCTCCGCCGGGCCTAGCTGTACCTTACAGTCAGCATACCCGTCCATTCCCTTGCCGCGGCGAGGGTGAGGCCTGACTAGACTCCGTAGAGTCTCCTGTAGTCGTCTCTGAAGCTATCAGCTCGGCCGTAGGCGTCGTCATGATGCGGTGAGCGCCGCAGGTCCTATCGCTTATCAGTTGGCCGTCTCTCCTTCCTGATACTCCTTCGCTCTCCTTCATATCCCTTCATATCCCCGTTGCTATCGCAGCATCGCTAGCGTAATCTATCTGTGCTTGAATCCGGATATTCCCTAATGTACGTACCGCCCAGAGCCGAAGGGTCAGAGGCCTCGGAGGATCGGACAGGCGGAGGTTACCTCATCGCCATATCCTTATCGGACAACAAGAGCCCGAGCTGATATCTTTAGCTTTGACGCTACCAGAAGCGACTTGGCACTGGGTCAAAGACCTGAGCAGACCTGAACCAGTGATACTCAGGAGCTCTCAGGCGAATTGCCTCGCTATGCATCTCACTCGTCGTGCCTTCCTCTAGGTATTACCGTTCTTCCGCCGAGTCGCTGAGATAGAAACGGTCATCGCCGTACCAAGAGGGCGACAGACTGGCATGCTTATCGTCACAGATAAGCGTCCAAGGCATATATGTATCTGACTCTAGGAGCGCTTGGAGATCCAACCTGTGTTCACGACTTTCCATCACAGTATCATGTCAACCTTGCACTACGACGACAAAGGCCACCCGGTTGCAGCTCCAATCGAGTCTGCGGAAGACCAGACCAGCGAGAAGAAGCTCGATGTCTACGAGACCAACGTCCAGATCAAGCTGGCTGAAGATGAGTGAGTCTTCTGTAAACTACTCGTAATACCGAGCTGAACCTGGGCCAGAATCATCGACCCTGCCGAGTACTCTGATGAGGAGTACAAGAAGATTCTTCGCAAGGTCGACTTCATCCTCCTCCCCTTGATGTGGTGGTGCTACGGTATCCAGCAGACTGATAAAACCGGACTGGGAACTATGGTGAGTTGAGTAGATATATCGCTAGCGAGGCGCTGATCATCGTAGAACCTCTACGGCTTGCAAAAGGATACTGGAATGGTGGGCAATCAGTACAGTCTGCTCACCGTCGTCTTCTGTGAGTTCAACGGTATTGTAAATTTGCTGGTCTATTGACACCGTCATGATAGATGTCGCATACGCTATCTTTGAGGTAGGTCAGGCGGCTTACTGTATGTCCGTTTGTTAATCACTCGCAGTTTCCATCAAATGTTGTTCTCCAACGATTCAGTGAGTAACATCTTTGCGATTTGAAGCTGAGCCCTTCGAAGACATGGGCAAGTGCTTGACGGTGTACATGTTTTGCTGGGGCGTCATTGTCCTCGCTCAAGCCTTCTTGAATACTTGGGCTCCTTTCATGGCACTGGTAAGTGTGTCTGTACTGTGTGAATCGGTGAAGCTGACTCGAGCGAATAGCGTTTCCTACAAGGAGCCTTCGAGGTAAGTTATACCATTCTACCCTACAAACGCCCCTCACCCTCCGTCAGTGTACCATCAGTCCAGGTTTCAACCTCATCATCGCCAATTGGTACACGACACGTGAACACTCTTCTCGGTCCTTGGTATTCCAGTCTGCCAATGCGGGTTGGGGAGTCGTTGTCGATTTGACCATGTATGGTATCGCTCAGAACGCCAACAAACATCCTGGAGGTTTTGCTGCTTGGCGAGGCATCTCCGCGTTCTTGGGAGGACAGACTTTGCTGGCCGCTGCAATCGCTTGGTTCATGCTTGGTACACCAAACGAGGTCAGATGGCTGAGTGCTAGGGAGAAGTCGGTCGCCAATGCTCGAATCCTGTCCAACAACGCCGGTACCGATCTGACCGGGAAGAAGGAGTGGAAATGGAGCCAGGTCAGAGAAGCTTTCCTCGACCCGGTGCTCTATTTCCAGTTTGTCAACGCTTTCCTCAACTGTGTTGTGAGTTTCTTTGATACTTTCGACAGGCGAAGAACTCACGATGACAGATCAACGGGTCTCTTACCACCTTTGGAACTGTCGTCAATCGTTCGTTTGGCTTTACCGAGTCGGAGGTCATCTTGTACGGTATCCCCAGGAATGTCGTATCGGTATGTCACATCCATGTTCGGGCTGTCCATCTGCTCACCTATTCAGGTGTTATATTTCGCCGCGGTCGGCTACACATCTCTGCGATTTGTCAACATCCGGTGAGTCAACCATCCCCATCGAGTACTGATGAACGTTTAGTATGTACTGGATGATGGTATCGGCGGTCTTCCCCTTCATTGGCGTAAGTCTCTTCGTCAGTCCATGTGAGGTATACTGATCCTAGGTCTTTAGCTTCTGGTGATCGCGCTTCTCCCCTCCGACGAGCGCTTCCGATGGGTGAAGTGGGGCATGTACATGATGACAGTAACGTGAGTAGTCCATGATAGGATGAGCGCTGATCTGGTCGTAGATTCGTCATTTGTCTCTTCTCTGCTTGGGCGTTGATCAGCTCGAACACTGCCGGGAGGACTAAGCGAAGTGTGATCAGTAGTATGACTTTCATCGCTTACTGGTGAGTTGTCTGTGGATCTTCGATAGTCCGTCGCTCACTCAGCTTCAGCACCGGTAACATTGGTGAGGAATCCCACACTTGACTCGCGAGTAGTTGCTGACAGTTACATGGTGTAGCTGGATCCCAGATCATGAAAGGTATGTGTGATCGGTCCTCCCTCTCGTAGACTTGGGTCTGACTCCTGCATAGCCAAAGACGCCCCTCGATACATCCCCGGTACTATCGTCATGGCGGTGTGTATGGCCGTCGAGGTGGCTACGATCTTCTCCTGGAGGTGTTGGCTAGTGTATCAGAACAAGAAGAAGGATGCCGAGATCGCCCAGATGGGATTGACCGCTGAGGAGATTGAGCGACGAGGTCAGGAGATGGGCGCAAACGACATCACTGATATGAAGAATCCTTTCTTCAAGTAAGCACTTTGACAATCTAGGACGGATCTGTCGCTCACGATTTACAGGTACGCCATGTAAGCAGTGAACGGTCAAGTAATCAGCGTGGAGATATGCTGGAGTTGTAGTCAGCTTGAGTAGAAGAAGAGAGACGAGTGCGCGACTCACCTTCGAACGAAAGTGTAGAAGATATAGATGAGGTTTTTTCAGTGTCAAGTAGTAACGATGAATGCGCAAACAGTTGTAGATGCTTCGAAAGGCCTTGCAGCTTGCTCTCTGGCAACAAACTCGCTTGGAAGTTGGACTAAGGTTGGGAATGAGTGACAGTGCTGTGATCGATAGTGCAGTTGATGGTCGAGCCGGTTCTTCATAGGCATTAGAATGGTCGTTCCTTCTCTCGGTCATGTATCTCCCATCGCCTCAACATCTGTCCATTCTGCGTCATCCCATGCATGAATCCAACATCTGCCCTCAATCGCATAGATCCTGCAAGCCCTTCTCCACCTCGCTCGCCTGCATGGCCTTGTCTAGCAAGTCATCCACCTGATCCTTGGACTCTCCTCGAGCTTTGGCCTCTTTCCAGGCATCGTATGCTGCTTTGGAGGCTTCGGCGGCTTGAGCTATCTGAGCTTTCTCGGAACTGGAGGGAATGGGAGGGCGAGACATAAGTCAGTCGATGTCGTGAAGGAGAAGTCCGGTGGTCGAGGCTCACTCCGAGTACACCTTGAGCGGGTTTTCCGGACCCGTGGTTGCGCTTGTAGATGGCATGGCGTATGTACGGTGTTCCACGGACGGAAGAGCAAGCGATCAGGTAGTTGTCAAAGACATTGACGAGATCGCGACCAAGAAGCGGTCTCGAGAGTGCTAGCCACCAAACACAGCGAGGAGGAAATTTGATTCCGAGGTGCCCACGTGGCCGACCAGGCGACCAGAACTCGACAGACGACTCTTGACGCCGTTGACTCTGGCTACTCTCCAGCAACCCGTATTCTTCAGGTATCGGAACTTGGATGGACATGATTTGTCTCTCTCCCGCATCACCACGAGACTATCTCGCTACTGTCAACGAAATCTTCGATCCCCTCCCGGATTACGACCTCCTTATCTCGACCAATCTTTTTGAAAACGTCCGACAGCTTCTCGACGACATGACCTTGGATCACTGCAATAGCTGAACCGGACGTTGACTTGAACAACGGACTATATCGCGTGATGAAGCTCTACTGGGAACTGGGATCAGCACTCAGTGCATACCGACGAATACCGCTGCGAGCTGCAACAAGATCTCCGGTCTGTGTCTCAGTCAAGATGACGGACCGAGGTGATATGGCGCAATTGCTCTGCTCGCTTAAGCATAACTCTAGAGTGCTCTTGTGTTCGAAATCTGCTGATCGATCCTAGGATGACAATCCTCAACTTCGGGATATGCTGGGGTATCCTGGAGCCGCTTCATATCACAGATCACACCCATACCCGACAATAAAGCCATCTGACCCGAAGTCTGACCTGCCAAGGATTCAATAACACAGTTCCACAGCCCCTCAACCGACAATCTCATCATCATCGCGACATTAAGGGCTGGGTCCTGTCTTGTACGACGCACCCACTTCAACCCGACCTCTCAGCAATGGATCGGAGTCGACCGACTTCGAAGTCCTTGCTGCTATTTTTAGGCGCTAGTCGATAAGTGATTCTCCATCCGAGATAACGACATCTCACGTATGAGATACCAGCTCTGTGAGAGGAGTATCATATCGCGGTAGACCGGTATGGCGCAATCTCAGTCTACTGTACCAGTAGGCATATATTGATACGTGATCCGCGGTGAGTTGGACAACCATCATCCACCTCATCGCCATGTCTCCGCTTGTCTACCAACGAGGGGACGATTCTCCACCCCCCAAAACCGATGCTGAACTTTCCAACAGCGATGATCTCGAAGGCAAAGGACTAGACTCCCAGGCCGCAGATGTCGAACTTCAGTACATCGACGAGAAAAGCGGTTTCACATCCCAATCTGCACTTGTGGAGCTCACTCCATTGGAAGCTCTGAAGGCAAATGTCGATGGAGACCAATCACCTTGTGAGTCTCTCATGATAGTGTTGCGCTGACTTCTAGTTCCCGAGGTCGCGGCATGTGTATCGAACACAGATGACCCGTCAATCGCGTGCAATAGTGAGTCCACGCCAATGATGAGAGCTTACGATCAGCTGTGCGAGCGTGGATACTCCTCACCATATTTGTCATCCTCTTCAGTGGGGTGAACACCTTCTTCGGTCTAAGGTCAGTCGACTGATGTCAGTAGAAAGGCAGCATACGTCTAACATCTGTCTTAGGTATCCTTCACTCACCATCGGCTATGTCGTCGCGCAGCTTCTGGTATTCCCCATTGGTCGAGCATGGGAGCTTCTGCCTCGATGGAGAGTGCCCCTCGGACCGTTCACTTTCGACGTCAACCCAGGCCGATTCACCATCAAGGAGCACGCTCTCATTGTGATCTGCGTCAACCTTACCGCTGCCACTCCTTATGCGATGGGAGCAGCCGTTGCGACTATCAGTCCTGTCTTTTGGGGTAGAGACTTTGGACCTGGTTGGCTTTTCCTCTACTTTTTCACATCTCAAGGTCTTGGTTTCGGCATTGCTGGTTTGGCAAGACGATGGCTTGTGTATCCAGGTACGTCACCTCCTCTTTCTGGCGCATCACCTCAGCTAACATCAACAGCTGCACTGACCTGGCCCGCCTCCCTTGCGTCCACGGTGCTCTTCCGAGCACTACACGAGCCTCAGGAGCGATCACTTGCCAACGGATGGAGAGTGTCTCGATACCGATTCTTCATCTACGTCACTCTATTCGCTTTCGTTTTGTTCTGGTTTCCAGACTACCTATGGACAACAACCAGCTCTTTCGCTTTCATCACCTGGATTGCGCCGAAGAACCAGAAAGTGAACACGATTTTCGGCATGTCATCGGGCCTCGGTTTATTGCCTTTGTCGATCGATTGGACGCAGATGACCTATGCTGGTGCCCCTCTGACCAGTGAGTCTGTTTTGCTGGACTTCTGCTGACAGTCTAGCACCTTTCTACATTACCTGCAATGCCTTTGCCGTGGTAGCGATCTTCTTCCTCTTCCTTTCGCCCATCCTATACTACAGCAATGTCTGGAACTCGGCATAGTGAGTGAGAACGATATGTATGAGCTAACATGCCAGTCTACCGCTGCTCTCGAGTAACTCCTACGACAATACCGGCGCGACATACAACATCACCAAAGTCGTCGATCAGCACAAGGACTTCGTTCTGGCCAAATACGAAGCCTACTCGCCCATGTACATTCCCATGAGCTACTCGCTTTCGTACGCTCTATCCTTCGCCGCGGTCACTGCTCTTGTGGTACACACATACCTCTACAATCGGAAGGAGATCTGGGCACGACTGAAGAATGCCTCGCATGGAGGTGAAGACATCCACCGACGACTCATGAGGGCATACCCCGAAGTGCCGGATTGGTGGTATATGGTCTTGACGGTAGTAGTCCTGGGGCTGGGCATCCTGACCACCTCTTATTGGGACACACAGCTACCATGGTGGGGATTCATTGTCTTCTGCTTCGGTTGGTGCGTGGTACTACTCGTGCCGGAAGGTATACTCGAGGGAACCACAAATCAGAGGATGTGAGTCACAGAACCAGTACATCGGCTGATAGCCAGTTTCTTGAACATTATCACCGAACTGGTGGCAGGATATGTCTTCCCGGGCAAAGCGATCGCGAATATGATGGTCAAGTGAGTCATCTAAACATTGTTTGTGACTGACGACTCAGAACCTACGGTTACAACTCTGTCAAGCACGGCATGGACTTTTCGATGGACCAAAAGCTTGGCCAGTATATGAAGATTCCACCCCGAGTGCTATTTGCGGGACAGATCTACGCTACTCTGTTGGCGAGCATGACATCTACGGGTGTCTTGACATGGATGATGGGGCAGTGAGTACCTCCGCTCTTCGGAGTGCTAACGTCCTTCAGCATCGAGAATCTATGCTCTCCGAAGAACACTGACAGGTTCACCTGTAATGGCGCGAGTGAGTTCGATTGAGTCGACGTGATGGCTTGCAGCACTGACACCGCTGTGTAGAGGTCACGTACCAGGCTTCGCTGATTTGGGGCACCATCGGTCCTCAGAGAATGTTCCAGTCAGGTCAAGTATACAACGCGATCATGTACTTCTTCATCATTGGGTAAGTTCTGATCTGGCGATACACAACCTGACCTATAGTCCCGTTGTCACATTTGGCGCTTGGCTCCTGTTTAGGCGATACCCCAACTCGTGGATCCGCTATGTCAACGTACCCATCTTCTTCAATGCTGCGGGCAACATTCCACCAGCTTCGACCACTCAGTACTCGCTTTGGTTCATCGTCGGCTTCTTCTTCAACTATCTCATCCGCAAGCGAGCATTCGACTGGTGGAAGCGATACAACTACCTCACGTCGGCGGCGATGGATACAGGTACGGCTTTGGCGACGATCATCATCTTCTTCGCGTTCAGCTACACTGGTATCAAGCTGTCATGGTGGGGTAACAACGTCGGAGCCGGCACGATGGACAAGCTAGCCACACCATGGCTGTCACTCAAGGGTACAAACATGACACACTTTGGCAAGGCAGTGGGGGAGTTCTGAGCCAGGAGATGATAGTATCTTGCTGTATAGAGACGATGTATAGATCATGAAAATGTCACCTTTGGGGAAGACGCTGTCGAGAACTGTGCGAGCCATATTCCGAGTTGTCCTCTGAGCTCTTGAGCTGGTCACATTGCCCGGATCCAGGTGCCCGCAAAGCTGGGTCTCCGATCATGGCACTATCACTCCCGAGGCAATTCATGGCCTCGAGGTCTAGGAGTCTGGCCAGTAGTTGTTGACGGTCTTGCCCACAAAAATGCAGGCGGCCCGGTGACCACAAAGACGATCCGCATGAGGTACTCCGTGATCACATCGGGCGCGAGAATGCAGAGTTACTGTCATACTGAATTCATAGTGACTACCTTCTGATACTAACACGCGTAGCTTGGCCCTTGTAGTACAAACCATCACATCTTCCCCACCACGACAACAACGTTCAAGCGGCAGTCAACTGTCGCTGTTCCCTGGCTCTCTGCCTGGCAGCGGCAGCTAGCTCGAAACTCCTCTGCTTGGGTTTCTTCGCCACGAAGACGTCTTCCATCTCCTCCAAAGACAGTTGCTTGGTCTCAACAGCGAATGTCCAGATGGTGATGAATCCGACAATATCCCAAGCCATGAAGATGAAGTAGGCTGTGGGGCGAAAGATGTCAGATACGCGCTACCGATAGGATATACAGACGGGTCACTCACTGATGTAGCCAATAGCTCCGAGAGCGGGAGGGAGACCGAAGGTGTTGATCATGGAGACGGCGTTGGTGCACCAACCCTGCAGGGAGAGTCCCTTGGCTCGGTTCTCGTAGGTGAGGACTTCGGCCGGGTATAGACCCCTAAAAGATTTGATCAGCGGACGAACTTGGAGGGGAGGCCAGTTGAGGTCAACTCACTGAAGAGGGGTGAAACCGAAGGAGAAGGTCACCATGAAGAGGACTATCAAATGTCAGCGTCGATCATATGGTATAATCATGTGTACTCACAGATGAAGCTAATACCGGCGTCGGCTCGGGTCTTGCTCTCTTCGCCCGCGGGGGATAGAAGCGATCCGACGATGCACATGCCGACGGCGGCACATCCGATACCAGTGAGCAGGAGCTTTCGTCGGCCAACGTGATCAACAATGGCAGAACCTACAGCAGTCAGCACAAGCAGGGTAAGAACGAGTATAAAGGACTTACCCGACAAAGCACCGATCATCGATGTACAACTGTTCACCAAGTTCAACTCTCGCTGCCTGTTTCGGTCGGTGATACCGGCGAGTCCGAGAAGGACGGGAAGGAAGTCTAAGATCGTCAGCGGGAGAGTCATCGGAGAGGGTGAAGCGACTCACAGGTGATCATACCGTTACCAGCCAACTGACCCCAGCAGGAGATCATAAAACACAAGCCGAATCTGTATCGGTTGGAAGGCGTGTCGAACAGGCACTTGAAGTTCCAAGGCCTTCGGTCCTGTCCGTCGATAGAAATGCTCTCCTCGATCTCCTGGACCTGTAGCTGAATGAGGGGCGAGTTGACATCACCGTCCTTCGAGTGGTATCGTGCCAAGATGGCAATAGCCTCGTCCTTCCTGCCTCGGGCGTAGAGCCATCGGGGAGACTCGTAGATGAAGAGGATGAAGGCGACGTTGATGACAGCTGGGGCACATTGTAGGTAGAGGCATGTCCTCCAAGAGGCATCTGAGGTGAGCTTTCCGAGGGGGATGGCGACTCCGGTAGCAAGGATCTGACCGACTATGTCAGGATTAGCGTGACATCCACCGGAAGCATCAGTGCGACATACCATAGTAGAACGAGTTCAAGACACCCATGTAACGACCTCGGGATCGTGGCGAAGTGATTTCCGTCATGTAGGTCTTGGCGGACAGCGCTGCCGTCGAACAGCCGAATCCAGTGAGCCATCGTCCACCCAAGAGCATAGACATCGACTTTGAGTTGGCGGAGATGATGGCTCCAATGCTGATAGTGTCAGTCACAGCACAGGTTGGTCTGAACTCACATGAGCAGAGTGTTTCCGTATGCCATAGAGTATCGTCTACCGATGAGATCGGGAAGAATGATGTTGGGGAAGAAAGCGCAAACACCACCGACGGTGTAGATACCCTGATGATTAGCGAATGTCGCACTATAGTATCACTCACAAAGACAATACCAGTACCCTTGGTAGCGGACTCGAGGCCGAAGAAGTTCTGGAAAGTCCGCATAGAGTTGACCGAGGACATGATGGTAGTGTCGAAACCGGTATCGCACGAGTTGACAATGACAACCATGCAGGTCATGAAGAAGCAGAGGTATCGGTAGGAGGCCAATGCTGGTCCGGGGTCG
This sequence comes from Bullera alba, assembly GCA_001600095.1. NCBI lineage: Eukaryota > Fungi > Basidiomycota > Tremellomycetes > Tremellales > Bulleraceae > Bullera > Bullera alba. Next base: position 15,934 of record BCIX01000004.1, read on the forward strand.
GCGTCGTAGGCCACTCGGAGAGCAGTAGCTCGATCCTCTGCGCTCATGTGAGCGAAGTTGGAGGGGTCGGCGGCGATGTCACCCTTCTGCTCATAGTGGGTGACCTCTTCCTTCTCCCCGAGTCCAGAGTCGGAGCCATCGTGAAGCGTTGTGTCTTTGTTCGGCATGGTGTATGTCGTGGAAGAGTTGGTGATGTAAGAAGAAGACGACGACTAGGATCTACATGGTTCATCTTATACGCTGAGCAGCTTGCCTCTGCTACCTTGTGCCATCTCTCGTCTACTTCGGGCCGTTTAGACCCATCTCGGGTGGGGTATCAGGGCGTATCAGTGACCCAACCCAGCTCGATTGCCACACAACACGGTGGATACAGGACTTGAGCCGTAGAGGATGATTGCTCATGAGCCCGAGAAGATTACGGCTAGAAGCGGAGGTTTATCCGCCCAGTGCGTGATTTCTGGGACTCCGAGTGGGGGGACTGGCTTGGCGCGCGGGGCATTACGGTGCTCCGCTTGGGCCTCACGCGTATCGATTCTGGGAGGCGTTTCATCTTCGGACCTTATTAGACCTTGGCACCATGTACTGGGTCGAACCTGGTCGAACCGTCAAGAGCCGGTATGTAGCCGGTGGCGGTGGCTTTGGGTCAGAGTAGGCTATAACCTGGCAGCTCCTGCCTGTGCTCCTTGGTCCTCTACACTGTCTCCACCTGTCTCTACGACCTAACCGGCGCTTCGGAGACCGGTTGAGACTTACGAGCTCTTACGAGGCCATATTACGCCCAGCAGCTCAAGTCACATAGGTCATGGATACGGCCGGACCTGCGGTCACAGCAGGGATTAGACGGCGTTCGGATTAATATGTTCGGGTCATCTTGTCTCTCAGAGCTGGTTCTGGCCTGTTCAGGCCACTGGATGCCTCGGAATTGATGCTCCTCGGGGTCCATCATTCCGACGCCTTCGTACGCTGACTTCCTATTCTCCGTTGATCAGGCCCCGGCGGGCAGAAGAGACTCAAGCGATTACTTGCTTCCGAGCCGAGCCCAGCTTGGCCCAATTGGTTCTTGAGTGATTCCCCACTGGATCGCATCCAATCCGCTCTGTCGCAGAGTGCACAGTTCTAAGCGTTTCTGAGCAGACCTATCAGCCATACCAGGCCATACCTGAGAGGACCTGAGCTAGTTGCCTACGTTAGCCGCCTCGTCATAGTGAACTATCTCAGGCATCCTGTCCAAGCTACGGAGCACGGGAGGCTACGGGCCGTAGGGCAGATGCTGCTAGCAGCTCAGATAGGCTACACAGGTCGGTACACGCAGGACAACCCCACTTGGGCTCGACCGCCGCCTACAGGCTGTCTGCTCATCGTGAAGAGTTGCTTCCGGACATTGTCATACTGTTTCGGAGGTGTGCCCAAACGCCAAAGCAGATGGCCAGCCCGATAGCTATAGCCCGTGGACCAAAAAGGAGGGAGCGCGGGACTGACACGTCCAGTCCTACGATTTCATGTCTCGACTCTCTAGCTCCGATATCGAGCTTTGTACGACCGTCTTCAGGAAGACTGGAATATCTGTATGATTCGAAACTTCGAGGCCTTTCATTGGTAAGAGCCCTGGGCAGTGGTCAACTTTCAGCCCTCGACCTTCGCTCGAGTCTAGAATGCATATGCCTATGATGCAGGCCTCTGTCGCAGCTTCGCGCATCTGTCTGAGTACTTCTCCGCTGACCGAAAGTCTCTGCCTCGAGTCATCAGATCGTACAGCCCGTCACTCAGGCCATTGAAGGCTCGGTCCGCGACCGGCACCGAATCACCGACTCTTCGCCATGAAGACGGTACAGAACGATAGGATGCCCAGACAGGCCCAGACTAGCCTAGACTAACGACCCCGGCCCGCTACTGATCCAAGGAGAACAGGGGTCTCCGAATCCCCCGCAAGTATGCAGATGGGGAAAAGATCTGCCGCTGGTCTTGGCACTTGTCTGACCCGAGCTAGTTCATTAAGACTCGGGGAAGCCGTGAGAGATCAAGCTTATTTCACCGCTATATCCTGGATATAATCACCTTCGGAAGCACCTTCGGACTACTGCTCGACGGTCCGGGGCCTCCATATCGACGGTCCGGGGAGTCATTGATCACAAGGCCTCTCGACTTAATGATGTTCGACATTGATCTCGTGGCTTGGCGCGACTTTGAGGCAGTCTATAAGACGTCCAGATCTCTCGCACTCTGACCTGCTGATTTACTCACGCTCCCAGATCGACGATCACACAATGAGCAAGCACACTGAAGACGCCAGGCATCACCTCGAGATCGGTCCTACTCCCACAGCGGCATACGACTCGAAAGGGGATGTACAGCACGTTGAAGATTTGGATCTGAAAGAGAGAGACGTCAAAGAGATCGTGGTGGACACAGATGCCGCAGAATACGTCAACCATGAGCTTCAGATCGACGAGGCTGAGAACAAACGCCTACGAAGGATAATCAACCGAAGGTGAGCCCAGAATATCCGGCATCACCCAGCGATACTGACAGCTCTGTAGGTTGCTACCTCTGATGTGCCTGGTCTACATGACTCAAGCTCTCGATAAAGGAGCTCTGGGCCCAGTCAGTATCATGGGATGGCTAGACGACGTGAATGCCAAGGGACAGGACTATGCTCTCACCAGTACGGTCATGTGGATTGGCTTCATCATCGGAGAGCCATTGGTGAGCTAGAGTCTGAGTCTCGAGTCGGGACGAGCTAAGTCTTATTAGGCTGCACAATTTATTCGGAGATTCCCAGTCGCCAAGATCCTGGCTGTATCTATGCTCATCTGGACAGCGGTAGGTAGATTCGGACTCATCTGTGGCTCGGCTGATCCGTGTCTTAGTTATCAATGGGACTTGCCTTCAGTCTGAGCATACCCGCTGTCTTGGCCAATCGATTCCTGATTGGTTTTTTCGAGTCGACTTTCAACCCCTGCCTCGTCACCATCACGGTGCAATGGTATCGCAAGTCAGAGCAACCATTCGTCTCGGCTATCTGGCAATCGATGGTCGCACTAGCCACCACCATCATGTCGATCTTGGCATGGGGATTCTACCAGGTTGAATATGATGGGTCCGGCCTACGAGGATGGCAGTACCTCATCATTGTGGTCTCCCTCTTCTCGGCCGTTGGTGCTGGTGAGTCTTCGAGTCAATTCCATGACTGCCTATTTACAATCCCTAGCCATCACCTTGATCTATCTGCCCGATGCCCCAACCAAAGCGCGTTGGGCCGATGATGACTTGAAGTCGAGATTCGTCGAGCGAGTGCGATCCAACAATCAAGGTCTCAAGAACAAGAAGTGGAACTCGGAGCAAGCTTGGGAAGCTGCAAAGGACCCGTTTGCATACTGCCTTTTCGCCTTCGCCCTCTGCCAAACCCTGATCGTCGGCGGTATCGGAAAGTTCAACTCTCTTTTGATCAACCAGGCCTTTGGCTTCGACGTACTCACCTCACAACTGCTCAAGATCCCCATGTCACTCTGCGGTGTTGCATTCTACTATCTCATGGCGTGAGTACCTCGCAAGCTTGATTGAGCATCGAGCTTACCTGTGACGACTACTAGCTTCTTCATCTGGAAGTACAACAACACCCTCTTCGCAATGTGCGGATTCGCTGGTCTGAACATGGTCGGCACGATCGTTCTCATCACTGTCGAGCCGTCCAGCAAGACCCGAGTCGGACTCTTCATCGCCTTCATCCTCATGCAGTCCTTCTCCGCTTGCAACACCGCCATGTTCCTCATGCTCTCCCGAAACATCGCTGGACAGACTAAGAAGTCCCTCGTATACGCTACAACTTGTGAGCAGGCCTGGTATGTCATTCAGCATAGCAGAAACTGACCGACTGATAGTCATGGCTTGGGCTGGCGGAAATGCCATTGCACCTCAGTTCTTCTGGGCCGACTGGGCTCCACGATACATCAACTCCCTGTACATCCACATGGGTCTCTACGTCGTCTTCATCTCCGCTTGTCTTGGTGCTAGGGTTCTGCTCGTCAGGCGAAACAAGGCGAAGATAGCGGCACAGCAAGATACCGATGTGAACGCCACTTTCAGCAACTTGCACGCCTTTGAGGATTTGACCGACTTGAAGAACCCGGATTTCCGATACTGCTTGTAATCTCGTTGTTATTCTGCCGGTGTTTGTATGAGTGTCGTGATCGTCAAGGTTCTGATTTTTTGTATCAGGGTAGTGAATGAAGTATGAATGGTTGTCAGAAGTTTCGTCGAGAAGGAATGAAACAGCGTCTGAAGCGAGACCGAGATGAGGGTTGGTGGCGGAGCATGGTTGATGGGAGGTAAGATACCATATGACATGTCGCCCAGCATATATATTGGAACATCTATATCAAGCGGTCAGCCCGACGAACGTGGTACTGATAGAGAGGCATAGATGATGAGTGGATGGATGATCTGCTTCACGTTCGATACTTACCTTAAGAAAGCACAGCAAGCACTTGCCTCGTCATCCAGTACATTCCTCGTGTACCGACCTTTTCTCGCTCACATCCAAGCCCCTGTCGTCAGCGATAGCGCGAGCAGCTCACCAATCATCGATTCGTGATCACACGATGGCCTCCGAGCTGACTCCTGGGGAATTGAAGCTTTGCTACTGGAATATCGTTGAGTGTTTGGACACCCTTGGGACTCGCAATGCCATCTGATCGTCATCTTCCATCTGCTTGGATCTTCTGTCTATCCGAGCACGATACCAAGGCTTCATCTTCCGCGGTTCCTGGCAGTAGTAGAGAGGCTTGTCGTGATGGTCGTGCCGTCAGTAGCGATGTCGTGTTGCAAAATTGAGCGATCAGACGTTGGAACAGGCGATGCGACAGTGTCGATGAGCAGTGATACATACTGGAAAGGAAAGACATAGGAGAATGTGCAGCACATGAACAGCAAGGAGACTTGAGAACCGAGAGCTCCCAAGCAGCCCTCATCCAAAGGTAGAGGCCGTGCGTGATAAGCGTGTCGTGGCTGGGCGGAGGAGGCCGAAGAGCGAAAGCCACGTCATCTTGTAATTTGATTCCGCCCCGTAGCGCGGCAGGAGCAGCCGCACAGGCCAACGCTCGAGCTGCCTGGGTATGATCCGCTCGTTGCTCTTCGATCGATACTACGAACACAACACCAAGCTCGATCGCACTCGTACATTGCTTTCTTCTGCTTCGAGCACGGAGAGATGCCATGCACCATGGAAAAGAACGATACAACCCAGGACTTATATTCGGCTTTGGCGATTACCAGCCGAATATCAATCAGCGGTGATGGACTTGCTCGCTCTTCAGCGCTTGACTTTCAGGGGACAGCAGGGATACTGGCTCAGCAATCTACAGATCCTCCTATCATCTTACGACTCACCCTCGGCGTCAAATCAAGCTGCCGAGGGATCCGCACTTCTACTGGGCAAGAGACCTCATGTTGGATCCGTTTTACAAAGTGATTTGGCGGACGTGGTGCTTCAGAGGTGCTGTTCGACCTGTCAGAGCGTTTATCATTCCAGCATCACCTTATCGTGGTGTGGTGAAGCTTTTCATCATGCCTTGAGCGTTAAGAATGTCATCTGAAGAATCTGATCTCAGTCGGAAGTCAGGTGGAGAGGTAAATCAGGTCAGTCACGCGGTCTCATGCTTAGTATACCGCTGACTTTCAGAACCGCTTAGATCGACTGCATGATCAAATAAGCTGCGGCAGTGTATCGAGACAACAGAGCACATACCTTTCCTGGAATCATTCGAGGCCGATGCTGCTTCAAGTCATCTTGAAACTCTCCCCATACTTTACAATGACCTCGACCCTGTAGGATGACGACTTCTCGTCAGAATTGCCAGGTGAGAGTGGCCGCACGTCCAAACGGACTATGTGAGTGGTCGGCTGGAGAGGCGTGGAGTGATGAGAGCTCGGTGTGTTCTCATCGCCACTGGAGGTACATGGGTGAGTTTGAAGGTGGATCCAGTGGTGATCTCATTGGAAGTCTGCTGACGATGTCAGATACCCCTATCTCGAGTGCATTGGAAGTAGCATCGGCCCCGCCTGGCCGAGATGGACATCTTGTCGGGAAGCCTCGGGTCGGCAATCGGAGTCCAACGAGGACGTTCGGCCTAGAATATACGGAGGGCGTTTGATGGTACAGTATCTTCGGCAGTATGCCTGATGGGTAGGTTGACGATCTTTCTCGTCCTGAACATTGCTGAAAGCACATGCCCGTTTTAGTCGCAAAGCCGCAATCGATCACACCTTCCACCGGAATCGCCATGAGAGGATGGCAAGTAGGCGGCTCGGCAGTCATCGGGCTGGACGAAATCGGGCACCGGTCACGAGGTAGCTGGATCTCGGCTACCAGGGAGTGGGGAGATCTCTATGGCTCCAAGTGAGTCGATACGCGGCAACAGTGATCATACAAGCCCCACAGCCCGCGGTCCGAGACTTCATGCTAACGACTGTGGTAGCTCTGCGGGCCTCCTCTCATCCATCCATCGACCGTACACTTCACAGTCCATTCCACAGCTTCGATTGACGTCGATTCTGGTCACCTGATCCAGCAAGCCGAAATGACGCTAGCCGCCAAATCAACCGCGGCCCGAGAAGCAGTACTTCTGAAATCGGTCATCCCCGACCCGAACGGTCTTGCGATTTCGCGGTGCCGTCATATCAGTGAGTGACCGCTACATGTCGAGCTGGTCAGAGCTGTCTATAAAGAGGGACCGATGGCTTATCCCTTCTAGAGCATGCACGACAATGACACACATCAAGCTATCAATCCTAGGCGCTCTCCTCGGTGCTCTCACTGCGACTTGCAACAACGATGGCCTCAACGGCTTGCCTCCAACTGGAGACACCAGCCTCAAGCCGTACTTGCCTTCCACCAACTCGCCCTCTTTCGTCACAGCAAAGGGTGGAAAGCTGTACCTGGACGGTGTGGATTGGACTTTTGCCGGGTTCAACAATGTGAGTTAGCTCGATAGTATTGTGAGGTAATGCTGACTTGCCAACAGCCCGAACTAATCGGAGCAAGTGACAATGAGATCGAAGATGTTTTCCGATCGCTCTCAGCCTTCGCTCGTCCAGTCACCAGAACCTACACTCTCGGCGTGGTCAGCGTCAACGTGAAGAACTCGTCAGCGTTCGTTCAGGGATGGAGTGACAATGACCAAGATTGGATGTAGGTGGAGCAAACAAGATATGCAAGGCCAAAAGCTGATGGCTCTTAGCTACAACGAAGCAGCGTTCGTCAAGCTCGACAGAGTCATGTCCCACGCCAGAGATTGGGGATGCAAGATCATCGTACCAGTCCTCAACCAAGACTATGGATCCGAGGACACCAACTACAATGGCAACTATGCCGACCTTACTCGGCTGTACTACGGTATCGAAGGCGACAACGCTTACAACGAGTCCAAGGTCTACGACTTCTGGACCGACCGTGCGCTCATCGACGCGACCAAGAAGCTGTACACCAAGCTCTTGACCAGGAAGAACTCGATCAATGGAGTGGTTTATGGACATGACAACACCTTTTTGGCTATCGAAACGGGCAACGAGCTCAAGTGAGTTACAGTGCTAGTAGCTTAGCTGATTCATAGCTTGAATATGACTCCGGGGTTCTTCCCAGCCACCAGTCTTCCACCTCCCGGTTCTTGGACCGTGGAAATCGCACAGTTGATCAAGTCGCTCGCTCCGCAGGTCTTGGTCATGGACGGATCGCTTTCCCGCTCCAACATCACGGAGAACAAGTTTGATCGGGTCGCTCTCGAATCACCATACGTCGACATGTTCGACTATCACTACTACGATGTCCAATACGGGCAGTTGCCTTTCTACGATATGCCAGCCGATGCTGCTTATGTCAACAAGTACGGCAAGACGTGAGTTGATTGCAGACTATGCACAGACGAAACTGACGATCTCCAGCTTCATCACCGGCGAACATGGCTTCTACCCCAACACCTCTCAATGGGACTACTTCTTCACTCTTCAACGGGAGAATCCAGTCGCAGGATCTCTCGTCTGGGGTCTACGACCACATACCGACGAAGGCGGTTTCGAAACCCACGGCGAGGGCAAGGGCATCTTCTCGTACCACGTTCCAGGATGGTCTCCACCGGTTGCCGAGCAGTTCGACCCCAACGAGCAGTACGTCGTCGCAGCAACATACTCCGCTTCTTTCCAGGTGGTCAACGAGACCGTTCCTTTCTATCCTACACCATGGGCCCCGACAATCCTCGCACCCAACACAACCACCAACGGATCTGCTTTCTTCACCTTCATCGGCGGTGCATGGGGCGAGCACTACGAGGTCTATCGAGGGGATGGAAATGGGAACTGGATCCAAGCGGAGAATCTGATTCGCGACAATGTCAGATCTGGAGACGCCAATGTCACGGTGGATCCAGCACGATATGGAGATGGAAATGGTTCATGGATCATGCGAGGAGTAGGAAGTCCACCTTTGCAGCCCAAGGGTCCATGGAGTAACATCATCCAAATTGGGGGGAACTGAGTCGACGAGGCGAAGGCGAGAGCGGGGGTACAGTCTGAAGATGAAAAGTAAACTGAATGCATACTATAATACCTCGTGCCATGTCCATCAATCAAGCCGTCAGATCCACCTCGACTCGCAACCCATTGACACTTGATCTGACACATCGGCCATCCTTGATCACCGCCATTAGATATTGATTTGGCTTGTTCATGATTGAGATGTCATTGAGCGGATTGTCCTTCAACAGGAGCAGGTCGGCGAAAGCACCTTGGCGTACGACTCCTAACTTTCCCTCCATGCCAACGACTTTGGCTACAGCAGGCGGTCAGAGACATCACCTACGAGGCACGCGACGAACTCACCTGCATTACACGTTGCTTGCTGCAGTATTGCGCTGCCTGGTAGCACCTTTGCTCGGAGGTCGAATTCGGCTAGTTGAAAGGGGACAAAGCAGTCTGTGCCATAGGCGATATTGACACCCAGCTCATGAGCCCGCTTGATGACTTTGTAGGTGTTGGCCTCTATCAGTTTCGCCTTCTCCAACGAAAATGGCGGAACAGTCTTGGCGAGAGGTCCATTCACGATCATCTGCGTCATCAGTGATCGTGTTGTATACTTGAGCACGTACGTCCTGAATGATGAGAGTTGGAGTGTAGTGTATCCCTTTCTTGGCCATGAGTCTCAAGGTGTCGTCGCTGAGGAGACCTCCATGCTCGATTCCACCAACTCCACCTTCGATAGCATTCCGAGCCCCAGCGTCTGTATTGCAGTGAGATGTGACCAGTGTACCGCCCTGTAGCCAGTCAATATAGTGTTCGTCAAGGCTCTAGAGGCTCTAGACTCACCATCATTTTGACTGTGTCGCATACAGCTCTGATCTCTGGAACCGTGAATTGGCTCGAATCCAACCTGTCAGTGGGCGAGAGTACCCCTCCAGAAGTGCAGATCTTCACATGGTCGGCGCCAGCCATCATCAGTTTACGAGTAGCCTTCAAGCAAGCGTCGGCTGTTTCGTCAGCTCTGGTAGCACGATCTGTCTCACCTCCATCAACGAGAATAGCCATCTTATTCCAGGCAGGGTCGCCGGACGACGAGATGAACTGAGGGCTGGGCGCGATGTCTCGGTCGGAGTGATCGCCTATTGTCAGCTGATACAAGGAATATCGGTACCCACCATGACCCCCGGTCTGGGAAAGAACGGGTCCACCTATGAATAGCCTTGGTCCTGGGATGAGCCACTCCTGAGTGGCCTGTCGGTGGGACCGATCGGCGCCACCGACATCCCGTACAGTGGTGAATCCGTTGTACAGCATCCCTGATCCGTCTCAGCCCACTATTCCGATCGGCCTTTCCTGAACTCCCCACCTTTCAAACCCATGGGCACGGAGAACTGGCCAACGTCGGTCGGGTCTTCCTATCACTTTGTGAGACAGTCCGTGCTATGAGATCACTCACGCCCATAGATGCGAGTATATGGACGTGACCTGTAGTGTCAGCTCAGCAAAAAGGAGGGACTCACAGTCAATAAGACCTGGGCACATGTATAGCCCCTTGCAGTCTACGCTGATCCATGAGTCCTCTTGCATATCAACTGCTCTGGATTTGGTGATGGAAACGATAAGCCCAGACTCGATCTTCACCGTGCGATTGGGCAGAATGGAAGCCGATTGAACATCGATGATGTTGACGTCTATACAGACGTCAGCTGTAGAAGGCGGCAATGCACTTGTCTGACTTGCCTACGAAAGAGATACGAGCCTGCTCCGGCCTTTGCCACGGGTGCAGCTCTTCCTTGTAGTCCTTGCCGACTGGGTAGGGTCGCCAAAAAGTAGGTTTCCAGCTGTATGTCGATTGGCCATCTTCCGGAGTGTCAACGAGCTCGAAGGCGTCCATTTTAGCTCAATCGCCGCTTCGAGAGCCTCTGTTGAGTACTGGGTCCAGCATGAATACGTTTGGAGAGCTCGTCAAGGTGCAGATGGGCCCCAGTAGTCGATATGACTGGCGTAGGAACCATTGATTCGGCTAGCTCCGGAGACCGCGTGGAACCGAACAAGTTGCGTCGGCGATCCTATTTTGGGAGGTTGCAGTGCATGATCCTCACATGATTGAAGGCAAGCTCAGCAGAGGACGACATGCGCGTTGTCACGCAGGAGTGGTCCGGCTCTGATGGTATTCAAGTTCTGGAGAGTCAAAGAGGGCGAGGAGAACAGGCGGCGCGGGTGTCGATCTGATATCCGCCAAAACGGGCGAGGGAGATTTCCTCTCCCAGGGTGTCAGGATCATGAATCACTGTGTCTTCGAAGTCAGAAGAAGCCGACGAGCTTCAAGGTCTCGTGAATTTGTGATATGCAGTGATGTGAGACTTATGAGCGTATTTGCATTTGTACTACTTGTAGCGTCTGATACAATTTTGATGTAAAACCTTCGACACCTCCTCTCCAAGCTTTGATGCCAGTCACCTGGCTTCCAGATCGCCCACCTCGCGCTTACGTGTAGTGTCCAGGAGCAGGTCCAAAGTACCCTCCTTCTTCTACCACCAGACGAGGACATCCGCCATTACCTTCACACCCCAGACCCGTCACGGAATTACCCCACCAATCCACCGACAGTCCTCCTTTCGGAATGGCGAGCGCGAAGAAGATGACCAAGGCGGAGACTGCGATACCGGCGGGGAAGGCTGCGGCGACGACATAGTTGTACTTAGCCCAGAAGCCAGGGTATCGCTTTCGCAGGTATTGGAAGGAGAAGAGCACGACGTAGACGTTGCCGATATAGTAAGACATGTTGTAAGGCGAACCCCAAGTCGCTGGTCCAGTCGCAATCATCACCGGGTGTACCTGTCGCAACCACTCGGATCGAGGGAAGCGTCGTCGCAAGACCCAATAAGCAAGCACCATGATGACACCGAGTGGGAAACCAGCCAACATCCAGTTGTATCTGCATCCAGATCCGAATAGACGTTTGGGCGATATGGTTCCCCAGAAGATGGCGGCTGAGTAGAAGGTTCGCTGATTGGGACATGTGAATCGGAACTGAGCGTCCTTGGTGCATACATCCTTGAATCCCATTGCGAAGTTGAAGATCGAGGTTGAGACGAGGCAGTAGATCATGGTAGCCCACAGTTGCATGTAGAACGTGGCTCGAGGCGGGACCTTGAGGTAATGAGCGAGCTTGAGATCGTTCGAGAAGGCCAGAGCTTGATAAACCGCAATGTAACCGTACGTCTTGAAGTACATGAGCGCGTTGGCGTTACCGGCCACCAGGGATCCACCAATGAACTCGGCGAGCACGTTGAGCGGCACCGGAACTCCAGTGACAGCCTGAATGAGACCACATGGGATCATGACGATGAGGGGCATGATGATACCAAATATGAGCACCACTGGCGAGGTGTGAGTTGGGTAGATGCCGACACCAATCATACCGAACATCATGGAAAGAAGTAGGACGATGAGGTACTGCCATTCGGGAACCTCGGGGTAGGCCTGCATGAGCTTGTAGTGGATGTCTTCGGCCAAATGCTCGTCCTCGTCATCAGGGTTCGACCTCTTGAGACTCCGTCGAATAGAGCGCTTAAAGCTGCCATAGGCTAGAGCGATGTCCCTCCAGTGGTAGATGGCAACATAGGTGAAGGTGGCCGAGTACATGGCAAAGTACCACAAGTAGGAGATGACGTAGCCGGCACTCATCCATGGCTGAGAGTAGGCCTGGAACTTGGCGTTGTCGAAATCACCGGCGGCGTCGAGGATTGAGGATATCTTGTACGACCCACCGGTGTTGTCGTAAGTATCGTTTCCGTTGATAGGAAGGTAACCGGTATTCCATGCGTTCTTGTAGTAGGCGATCAAGGTCATGATAGCACCAATGAGGATACCGACGAACATGTTGATGATAGAGAAAGTCGGGACGGTCAAAGGCGAGAGCCAGATGGTCAGGTTGTTCCAGTCGAACGTGGGCCAAGGGTTGAGCCCCATGCCGCCATAGAAGCCTGTGACGGTGTCGAGAGTAGCGTTGTTTGGGGCGATCCAGGTCATCCAGCTGAAGATAGAAAGTCCAGAGAAGAGGTATCCGGGGATGAAGTACCTGGGAGCGGAGTGTCAGCGGTTCGTTCAGATCTCAGCATCACAGCAGGTGGGGATGAAGGAGTCACGAGAGCTGTACTCACCAAATGAACATGGCTCCGAAGGCAAGCAAGAAGCACTTCTGCCTGGACGCTCGGAATATTCGTCCAAATGGACCTTTAACGGCCTCGTTGGTCTCGGTATGGAAAGCTTTGTTGAGACCGATAGTCACTAAAGCCGATGGCCAAACGGCCACGGAGGGAAACACCAGGAATCGACGGGTGAGACCAGCAAGACCATACCCGACGAAGTTGGTTCCAATGGTGTTCAGGAACTGGTAGCCCGGCTTTCGAGCCCATTCCTCGTTAAAGAACATGGGTAGAGCTTGAGCAGGGACGATATAGTTGGTGTAAGGGGCAGCAAAAGATACGTTGGCCACTGTATCTTGTCAGCTTGGAAGCCAGTACCGCAGGGCAGACACTTACTGATAGTGATCAACATATGCTCCTTCTTATTGAAGGGCCCGGGGTTCAAGGAACACTCGTAGCCGAAGAGCCTGAACTTTCGCTTGGGCAGATACTCCATGGCTTTGGCGCATGGGTAAGCCAACAGCTGACCGACGTTGGTTCCTACGTAGACAGCTGGGTTTCGGTAGCCGAAGAGAGTGTCGATGAAGGATCCAGCGGCTGAGAAGCAGGTCCCGATGACCAGGACTCTAAAGGTGAGGGCCGGCATAGTTGGATCGTCGGTGGGATCGACGTTGGCTCTGACCTCGAGGTAAGGGGAGTTCTCGGTAGCGAGTAAAGCCTCCATCTTCATCTCTCGGACCAGCTCAGAATGCTTTTCGGGTCGATCCATGGCATCGGTATCGTGGATGAACTCTGCCATTCGATCGAGGGCTGGACGAGGGAAGTTTTGGTCGTGGGCGTGGATCTCGTACAATTGTCGAACGATCTATATTTCCAGTCAGTCTCGCTACAAGACTGAAAACCACAGTCCGATCTGACTCACATGATAGGTTCGCTCGATCGAGATGCTCGCCAGCTTGCTCTCCAGAACATCGAGTTCATCGCCAAGAACATCGAGCTCGCTATAAAGGAGCAGAGTTAGCGATGGTGTGCATGGCATGAGTCGGACCTACGCCTTGTCCCGGCTCTCCTCCTCTGCAGGGAGGACTTGAATGTCAAGCTCATGTCCAGCATTGACGGTCTGTATCAGATCTCCTTTCTCGTCGACAAAGTCGCCGCCCTTGGCGTAGGCATCCTCTTTGGCCAGTGGAGAGTCCATCTTGTCGGGGGGTCTTGTGACTCAAAGCTCTATCCTCGTCAGGCAGCATATATGGACGAGCTGCTCGCATGTCCCGCCCAGTATCCTGCCGGACCATGTCCGTGGATCCGGCAGTACATAGGTAAAAGGACCCATGTGGTGAAGAATATTGGAGTCGTACTCTGAGCAGCCCAAATTGGACTCGAGGTCGACTCTCGGCTATAATTAGGTGACAGAATCAGAGGACCACACCAATGGGATACCGCCTGTGAGCAGTGTCGGGCTTGAGCGCAGAGGACATCAGACATGACCTTTGACAACGCTCGCCAATAGCCTCCCATAGCCTCTTGAATGTTCTCGATATAGAATCGCTTGGTGCTATTTGAGTGGTAAATTGCTGAAGGTTACTTCCCGGGATCTAGAGGCAGCGCGGCCGCCAGATCTCCAGAGCTCAGAGATCGCAAAGTTTCGGATAAGACCGTGTGTAGGTACCAAGTCACATGTGTAGCTGGAGTTGAGCTGGAGATCTCGGAGCCAGCAATCTAAATTGGAGCTTGAAGCTTGAAGCCGAGGAAGGCGGGAGAGAGAGCTTGACAAGGCTTGAAACGGCCATGAGGCGGCCGACGGAGTGCTCATCGCCCGTTAGGCCGATATACGGGCATGGAGAGTGCATGAAACTATTGGTGCATCGACTGCGTCTTCTTCCAATCGCAGTCCAGCTACGTCGAATTCGAGTTATCTCTACAAGACCAAGGAGAAGACCCGCCCTCAGCATTGTAGCTGTCAATGATATCCTGCACCGCCCCCCAAGTCTAAAAGCAAGTTCAGCATACGAGCGGGGAGTCAATTCGCCTGCGCCGGATCTCAAGGCATGACTCACTCCGGATATCATCAAGTACAGGCCTAGAACCACGAGGAACACATTGAGCGCGACCATAAATCGATACCCAAAGGACCTATCGGTTGACCGCCGTTCCCAGTTGTCAAAGAGCCACATGGCGCCCTGTATCGTCAGTCATCCAGCTCATACAAGTAACTCACCATAAGCATTATGCTCAGGAACGTGGCGAAGAGAGCCCCGATCAATCCCACGAGGCCATTGAATATAGGAATGGCACTGAATACATTAGCTCTAGGCCCAGCCCGTACCCGGTACATCACTCACCTGGCGATAATGTAGGCCGCAAGAGTACAGCCGACTGTGCATCCAAGCCATACCGCCCAGTGCGTCACTGTGTTGCTGGCGAGATGCTCACTGCCTTTCAGCAGGCGAAGGAAGATGTACTTTGCCGGTAACTGACTAATCAGCTAACGACTTCGTATACTGCACTCACATGCAGGTAGATTGTGATGGTCACGAAAAGACCCGGCAAGGAGATACCATAGCAAATCCGCTTCATCAATGTACCAGCAGACCCGAGCGCAGGACTGTCGATATATTGTCCGCAGAAGTAGTATACCACGGTGCCGAGCGCCTAGCTGTCAGTTCTGCTCACGGATCATCTGAACTCACAATGTAGATTGCAGTGATGATAGCTTGGCTGATCAACATAGATCTGCTATACAACCGAGGATCCCTCATTTCCGATGCGATCGCAAAGCTGAGCAAGATCAGATGGGATACTTCAGTCTGTACTGACGAACCGAACTTACTAGGTGGGTACTCCGGCGTAAGCGAGAATCAGGTTGGAGATGGCTGAAGAGGCCTGGAGAAAGGTTGGCTGTCCGATGATTCGAAAGTCCTTATCCCACTCTCCGGTCTGTGGAGCCAGAGCCGGCCTGTCTTGCACTCCCACTGACACCGTCAAAGTGAGGACGGCAGCGACAATTGATATCAAGCCGACCCATCCAAGCCACGAGATCTTGCCGAGTGTCTGTACACTGGCGAGGAGGAAGCCGACTATGGCGCAGACTGCAATAAATACTGCTGTGCACGTAGCGTGAAGTGAAATGGCGTTGAGTCCGATCGAAGCGCCAACGATCGCTGACCCGACCACGAAGATCATGACTAATGAATCAGCAAATGTTGCAAGAGTGCAGACTTACAAGTACAGTAGATGGCTGCGAAGATCTCCCTTCCAATCTTGCCAAAGAACAGTTCACCCACGTCGACAACGCTGTCTACCAAACTTCAGCTTCTGCCCCTCGACTTCACTACTCACAGACCCCACGATGCCGCAGCTTGAATGTGCCGATCACATAGCCCGACCACGTCGTAATTAGAGCAACGGCGACCAAGCATAGGATTCCCGGGACAATACCCAGGACTTGAAGCGAGAAGGGCAGTCCCAAGACCCCCAGTCCGATCTGACTCTTCAAGATGAGAACTGAAGCTCCAAGCCAGCCCACCTGATATTCTCAGCATATTGCACACGGTTCAAGCGGACTCACATCCCGGTAGTTGGGTCCATCATCCCTGATATCCCCGAAAACCTCATCTCGAGTTGTGACGTTGTGACCTGCTGTTGTGACAGCAACGTCGAATTCATCCCCGACCGTGTGTTCGAGCTCTCCATCCTTGGAAATGCGTTTCGTCGACTTGGTGAACATGCGGGGCGTCATCGCACGTATCTGTGAGATCCAATCGCAACATCTTGCCTGCTGGGTGGTGCATGATGTATGCTATGTAGGAAATTTTCCCTCGAGTCGTCTGGAGACCTCGCTTGTAGAAAGACTAGTGGTCATCGCACTTGGAGTCCCCAGATGAGGATGTCGAGACGACAAATTAAGCTTAAAATTCAGTCTCGGCCCCGGAGTATAGGCTCAACTGGCTCAGCGCCTCTCAGCGCAGGGCAGACGATGTCACTTGGCTCCGCATCCGAACCCGCTCAAGCTTCGCCGGGCCTTGGTACCATCTATGCTCAAGCAGGCTCAAGCCAGTAGTAGGTAGAAGTCATCATGGCGACCCCCGGAATAGTCGAGTCATGGGCCTTGTGAGCTAGGGTGAGCAGCACCAGTTGAGCCTGATCTCGGATCGGAGCCTGAAGTCTGACGTCTGTGCGCACATGTGCTCAGTGGTGCGCGCTAACCGGAAGAAGCTCCCCGTCATTCCGAGGTGAATAGCTTCACAGAGTTACTTCATCTTCTCACTTTGCATACATCTGCCCTGCGCGCATAACAACGTATGGCTACCAACACTCTCCACAAACCAGCCTGTCCGCCATTCCGCGCCCCCAAGCGACTTCCTATGTGATATACGGTTGATAAACCCCACCAGACTCCAATGCCCGCTTTTGGAGCTTTCGGTTGGATCGAGCGAGGTACAGCTTTAGTCCCATCGAGCTCGAACAAGCGATCAAAGCCATGACCATCATGAGGATGAAAGCCAATTGATACCTAGGTTCGTCGTCTGATACGAAGAAGTATGGCGCGATGATGTTGCCCACTTGACCAAGTACGTTGACAAAGGCGACTGAGATCGCCCTCTTCTCTGGAGTTCTTCCCATCGTGTTCGATGTCCAGGTGGAGATAAGCGGATTGGAAAAGTACATCCCACCGACGTAGATGAAGGAAGCACCGTACCGGGCATTTCGATTGGTAGTTGCAAGGCAGATGATATACCCGATACAACCAAAGGCGATTGGACCGGCAAAGTGGAAGCCACGCTCTTTGGTCTTGTCGGAATGCCAAGCGTTGACCAAGGATCCCAAAGCAGCGAAGATGTACGGAGGAGCGGTGAGCAGGAGTGTGGCTGTTTGACCGTATCCGAAACCTCTGACGATGGAAGGGAAAAAGTTGCTGAAACCATAGGCCGCAGAGATACCGATGTTCATGCCGACCAGTAACCACATCTTGTAGTCGAAGACGGACATCTTCAACCCACGCAAAACGCCGGCTTTGGCTTCGGAGGTCGATACTCTGTCGGCGACGATACGTGCGGCAGCGATAGTCCTCATTTCTTCGGTCATCGACCATCGTGCCGAACCAGTCTTCGACGTCGGATAGTCCGGAAGGATGAACAAGGCGATCATTGCCAGTCCAGCACCAGTAGCCGCCAGCACGATGAACAGCCATTGCCATCCTGCCAACCCATAGGAATCCTCGAGCGTAGCGAAGACGGCTGCAGCGATAAGACCGGCGACGCAGAATGCGAGAGTTTGACCGGTGTAGAGCAACGCACATCGAAACGCCAATTCGCTTCGGGTGTACCAGCAAGACATGACGTAGATGGCACCAGGGAACAGAGGAGCTTCGACAATACCAAGGAAGAATCGTACGGCAAACAGACCTTGATAGTTGGACACACCACAAGTGGCCGCCGAGACACCAGACCATACGATGGCCATGAGAGTGAGGTAGAGACTGGGTCGGATTTTGCCAATGATCATGTTGGAGGGGATTTGTCCGAGGATATATCTATGGTAGGTCAGTCTTTGTCATCTCGTCTTGACTCACCCATAGGACAGGATCGAGACGGCCGTACTGAATTGAGAGCCGGTAAGACCCAAGTCTTCTTCGAGGGTGCTAAGCCGAGCCTGGGCGATGGATGCTCGGTCCAGATAGTTGAAGAGGTACAAGCACCACAGGCAAGGCATCAGGGTGAGGTCGAGACGTCGAACCAGCTTCTTCTCTAGCTCACGCCAGTTGGGGATACCCAAGGCATCGAGCTGATCCTCGGGTTTAGGCACTGTTTCGACTGGCTTCTTCTCGACATCGCTGTCGTCTTCGATCAGGACGAGATCTTCGGCAGCCTGCGGTTCTCTGAGCTGCTCGTCGCCAGTAGTTCGTTCGACGTGATGAGTGGTGACTTTGTGGTCGGACATGATGTGAGGAGAACTTTCGCGGGGGAATCTGTTCGATACATGCTCCTACTTAAGTACAATAGAAGATCGGAGGACCTCAGTGGGGTCCAGAGATGAAAGTGGGTCTCCGTATGAACTCAGGTCAGGCTCGATGGATACTGTGGATCTTTCTTCTATCCTTGCCAAGGATGTTTCAAGTCAATCAGCGACGAGCCAAGCAGGGAGAGTCTCATCTTCATGGAGGCACTCCGTCCAGATATTGTCGGCTCGTAGTACTTGGCGACAGCTATATGGGGTTGACAGGAGACCGTTGAGCTGGTATATGGCGGTACAAGACGGTGTCGAAGCTCGTGATCGGTCGATAAAGCAAGCTTAAACCCTTATCTGCCCCGACTTGCCCTGATGCGGAGTCTACCAGGGCCGATGTAGATCAGGAAGCTCCTCGATAGGCTTTCTTCGGAGCCAGGACCGACCCGTACTTAACGATAACCCACCAATCTCATAATCGATTCCCATCCAGTCTAGGGCGAGGAGGGAGACTGGGGAGGACTAAGGCTTGGTGTCTCGAGTAGGTCGTCAGACCTTCACCTCCGCGCTCAAGTCCTCTACTCGTTCAAGAGAATAGCAAGTTCCTTGTGCTTGGCTCTCACAGGGATCGGCTACAAAGTGGTTTTAAAGTCTCGCTTGCATATGCATCCCCATCAGCACACATCGAACTCGAGCCAGATGTACTTCATAGTGCTCATACTGTACTGCGCAAACCAAAGCCGAGCTTGGCAGGGACATCGACGGAGAAGACCGTCACATCCAGGTCGAGCTCCACATGATGACCGCAAGAGCGGAGCTATTGGAATGGATACATGCTCAGAAAGATCGTTACTCTATCGCAGGATTCTACTTTCCAACGGCCCGAGGTAGGTCGGGCCTCGTCCCCTGATACCACCTAAATCCACCATCACCCTCTCAAAGACCAATCCCGGAGTGATACCGTAAATAGTGATGGTGTGCGGGCCTTCGCGCAGATCTCCAAGCGGAACTTTGATCTCTCGAACTTCGTTTGCGACGACTTGCTCCCAGTCGTGTGGAAGTGTACCTGGATCGGAGGATGGTATTGGTTCGATTTCCACCGATCCTGCTTTGTCTACCTCCACCGCGAAAGCCATTTTGCTGCCCAGGACATAGTTGAGCGAGGGACCGAGGTGGAGAACTAGCTCGGCATCAAGGCTCGAGGTACACCAGAACGAGTATCCCATTGATGGACCAGTACCATTCTCGAAGCGATGGCTTCCAACTGGGTACATTGACATTCCGGAATGGGTCCTGCCGTAGTATGGGATCTCCTTCCACGAGTGCTCTGTGTCATTGATCGTCGAGGCGGTTGAGCTATCGAAGTGTGATGCCTCTAGGGCGACGTAGCCATCTCCCTGTACAGCACCTTTGAACCCAGCTGGAACCTTGAATCGATGCAGTGGGAGGGTGACCACGAGCGGAGGCGCATTGTCGGAAGAGGTGAAAGTGACTCGGGTTACGTTACTTGATACCTTGGTCCAGTCGATACTGATCCTCACCCTGGTATCACTCGAGCCGTCTCCTTCGATTGTACCAGAACTCGGGTGAACCTTGACCCAATCGTGATCCGCGACAGCGGTAAAGTTGACCTCGTCCGGTCCACCAGAACTCACATCCACCCAACGGTCCTGACCATACTCGTCCATCGGCCAGAGAGTGGGATCAGGAGCTTCGTACCCGGCTGGACTGTTGTGTTGGTTATCACCAGGCCAAGCACCGAGCGAATCGATAACAGTGTAACGTGTATTGACACGTTCGCCTTTGAAGAAGGACGCATCGTGTTTGGAGATCCGGGAGATAGACGGTAGACTGTTTCTGACAGGCATTTGCCAGTACTGGTAGCCTATATGGGTTTGAGAAAGCATACTACAGCTAAGTCAGTCTCAGTCCCTCTTGTGCGACTCACTGATTCCATTTCCCGTTCTCTACCCTGTTGAACTCTTCGGCCAATTCGTGATCTCTCTCGAAGCACGCATACGCCAGGTCTGCCATGGTATTGGCAGCCGTGCGGCCCTGAGTGGCATAGAGGTTGGATTTGGCAGCTGTCTCGTTAGCTCAGTAGACATTGACTTCGAGTGTAAGCTCACCTGCGTTGTAGAGGCGATGGAGATTGGTTTGAAGCTGGATTTGAACCAACAGCATCTCGTAGAATGATGTTTGGCTATGTCCAAGTTTCGCATGCACCTCTGTTGCTCGTCTTTCCAGATCCTCCCAGTCTGCTAGGATCCGGTCAGATCTGTCCAGTGGTCAGAGAATACTACATCACGCCCGCGAAATAGCTTACTCTTCAAAGGTTATCAGTGAGTATGTCTGGGTATCGAGTAATTCGGCTTTCCGTCGAGAGGCATACATCTAGATGTAAGCTAGATCATCGATGTCCATACTCACAGAGTATTGAGCGAGCATGACAGCAATGTCCCCTGCATATGCAGGTCCAAAGTCCCTTGCAGCGACGCGTTCGAGCCACTGCGGCAGCGAGTCGTTATCGAACGAGTCCGAGTCGTATGCTATCGACAAGAAGAACTCTATCGGTGTTTCGAGAAACTTGAGGTCGCCGACGTTGAGGATCCAGATATCGGTCATCTCGTACGACTTCGCTACATGCAACTGCTCCCACACTGCTGGGTCAGTTCGTTTTCAAAACTCGACACTCACTCTTCGCCAGAGGTACAGTGTTGATCCACTTGTAGTCGCGAGGATCACCAACATCTGTATGAGGATCAGGTTTAGCTTATGGCGAGAGACTCACAGTCGGCATGATAGTAAAGGCCCGCGGTCTCCGATTTCCGCCTACTATCCGGTGATACTGCCATGAGATTGCCCCAGTTGTCATCGGCCAATAGGGCCGTCACTAGATATTCAGCTCCGCCACATGATCTTTCTCACCTTCCTCTGGAACTCTCAGCTATCAAGTCGTTAGCTCTGATAGGTGCGGCGAATCATACGACTCACGCCGTTGGCGTAGTAGCCCATAACCTCCTTGTACATGGCCCACATTTGCGGTACTTTCTTGGTATCCCCGTACGTCTTTTGCAGAAGTCCTTGTTGCCTCGCAGTGATATCTGAGGAGGTCAGTTCCTGCCTTGGGTCTCGGGTTCGGCAGTGAGGACCTACTTTGTAAGAGCTACTATCAGTACAGAGCCTACTGAATTGAACTCACTTCCACGTTGGCTCCGTCCAGAGGGAGATCGCCATCACCTCGCATCCCGACAGTGAAGACCGTCTCAAGACCTTTTGCTCGCTTGGCTCCATACTCCCAGAATTGAGTCAAGTACGCTTCATTCTCCTCAAAGTTCCACGGTCCTTCTCCCCAGGTCGTAAACTCTTTCTGATTTCTGGACATTGGCTCGTGATGTGAAGTTCCCATGACAATTCCCATACGAGAGGCTAGCTCTTGATTGGGACCTGGAGTTGGGTCGTCTGGAAGCTTTCCTCCATCGAGGTCCATCCCGTCTACTGCGAACATGCTGGCCCACACTGCCTCTGGAATCAGCATTGCATGGTCGGGTCTGGGGAAGACTCACTGGCAGGCCAAGCGTAATTCGCCTTCAATCTCAAGAGAAGCTCGAACACTTTCTCATACATGCCGACCTGGAAAGGAGGCTTTTGACCCATCTTGAAGTGATCTTTAGCCCAGTTCCATAGGACAGGTTGCTCGTCGTTGAGGAAGAAGCCTCGATATTTGATCGTTGGGGGGCCGTGGGAGAGGACAGCGCCCTTGGGGAATACGATGTGCTCCCGTTTCATGATCGAAACATCCGCCCACCAGTACCAAGGAGAGACTCCCATGAGCTCGGATAAGGTGTACAAGCCGTAAATCGTGCCACGCTGAGATGCAATCAGCACAAATCGCCTGAGTACTTGACCTACTTTGTCGCTTCCGCAGATATGCAGGCCCCGATCCACCCCTGCGATCAGGGCATCTTCCTCGGAGATATGGTAGGACTCCCACTTTCCTTCCAGCCCATTTGGAGGGGACCAAGGGACCTGGTTTGAACGCTTTTGATGTGATGACGACGAGCCAGCAGTCGAAATTACTATCAGGGCGGTGATATTGGAAGGGACATCATCAACGTAGATCGGTAGTCTTTGACCCGTGACTCGTTCCACATCCTCTGCAAAGGTATTCGCGGCTATCCGTACGGCCTCATCGAGCCACGAATAGACCAATATTGGAGTCGCGGTATTGGCGGATGCGATTAGGAATCCCTCATCCGAAGGGTCGAATAGAAGACGAGGAGGCCCAGCTAAGACCACACCAGCGCCGAGCAGGCCAGCGATCAGGGTCGCCCACATTTTGATACCCTAGCGAGTCGTGCATCATAGCGAAGATGAGCTGGACGAGTTGATATGAAGGCTAGGAGAGTAGACTGTTGATCAGACCGGGCCGAAAAGGGCCGTCCGTGCTCTTGCTCAGCGCTCATCGGGGATCTGGGAATTTGGTTCCGAAGATTATGATTTTGTAGTAACACCTTGTTTGCATTTGGTAATCCCGCTAGAAAGGGTTGTAACAGTGTTGTTGCTGTTTCTAATGGCCAAGGAACCGGTCAACTCCGCGTCCCGCGAAGATTTTCTGCCTGCTACGAGTAGGTACTGCGAGGACCAGCAACTTGCCGACAACGAGCAATGGTTGGATCCTTTGCAGCAGTCGACAGTCTACCAGAGTCTATCCAGGTCTTCCCCGTCATCACCGACCGAGCTCTAAGCGATCGTATGAACACTCTTCGACCTCGATTCTGCCCGTGCTTCAGCGGGCCACCTCCCCGTCTTGAGGAGCCTCTTGCGCGTATGAAATGATCGATCCACTTGGCGCAAAATTGCTTCCGGCCTCCACTAAGATCGCCTCGGCCCTCGAGCTTCGAGGAGGAACTGCAGTCAATGGCAGCGACAGCTCGCGTTCATCTTCGGCTACAAGGCTTCAGCAGCTGGACACCGAGGCCATCTGGTTTTACGAATGACAGATCCACTATCCGAGCTCAGCCTTTCGGCCAAAATTGCCTAGGCAATCTCAAATTCCGGACGGCGAAGCGACTGTAAGGCGCAGTGGAAGCAGGATGATCTCAGGCTCTTAGCAGTGATGTCTTGAATCAACAGGGCTCAGCAGACATCAGCGCTCAGCCTTGAAGGAGTCGCAGAGGCCGGAACCGGGGAGGGAGCTCGAGGTCGAGTCGACCGAGATCGTCGGAGGAGTTCGGACCGCAGGAAGAAAGTCCGCAGTCCAGAATGAGTCTGTCCAGGTCTGTCCTGGTCTGTCAAGGTCTGTCACCTTCGTTGACAATATTGGAGACGGTCACGGACATCTCGCCGTTCGGTGGAACATGAGTCCAGGCCGGGACTTGCTCGGGATCGTCGGGCGAGGGCAGCCTCCTCTGCTTACTCTCTGCTTGCACTCACGGCGCTTAGAACGGTTTGGCTCAGGAACTGCCAAGACTCTGCTGGAATCCAAGGTGCGGCAGTTCCACCAGACTTCCTCCACTCATTTTGACGCGCACTCAACCATTTCAGGGAAATCCTTTTATCTGATAGCGGAAATCGGCCGTCCTAGTGCTCCTCCTCACAACTTTTTCAACCAAAATTTGGATCATGCAACAGCTCCAACATGCCAGTTGGATACTTAAGCACCATGGTTGGGCTGATCTCAGTCCCCAGAATCACCAACGCATCATGACCACTCCTCTTACAGCACTACCAGTCGTCTCGGCAATACCCCCTCCTTCTGCCACCGAGGAGACCACCCAGCATGTCAACTTCGATGAAGAGAAAGACAGCTCCATCCCCGAGGATAAGTCAGCTTCGGGGAGCGAGGACGTTGTGGAGCAAGAAGACGGTGTGACACGAATTGAAGCCCTGTGTAAGCACTCTCTCATACGATGCATGCGCGTAGCTCATCTCTCATCAGACTTGGTCTTCGGTAAAGGATGGGGGCTGTACTCGCTTTGGATATCCATCGGTCTCATCGCATACGTCTACTCGCTCAGCCGCAGTACTACAGTCTACTGTGAGTTTATGTCTGCCACTCGCGCTGATGACTAGATGCGCAATTTGCTACCTCTTCTTTCGGCGAGCATACTGTTATCGGTACTATCGGTGTCATCAACGGTATTCTCATGGGTGTGGCCCCTCCATTCATCGCAAAGGTGAGTTTTTATAAGCACTACAATAGTATCGTCTGCTGACGTATGTAGCTCGCTGACGTGTGGTCCCGACCCCATACATTGGCTCTGTCCGTGACACTGTATGCCGTTGGATATGCGATGTGTGCTGGTGCCCAGAACATCTCCACTGTTGTCGCCGGTCAATTCGTCTACACCCTCGGCAATGCCGGTATCACTTTCTGTGAGCCTTCCTCTCCTGTACAGGACAGAAGTCGTGTGCTGACTCCAGTTCTAGTGAACAGCTTGCTTATCGCCGATATCACCTCGCTGCAATGGCGTGCTTTCGTCAACGGCGCCGTCAACCTGCCTTACGTCCTGAACGCTTTCGTCGCGGGTTACATCACCTCGGGCATCAACGCGTACAGTCAGGACGGCTGGAGATGGGGTGTGAGTGTACTTCTTCACAGATGATGAGCCGAGCTGACTGAGTCAGTACGGAATGTTCTGTATCCTCCTACCCGTCTGCGTGTCTCCAGCTCTCGCGGTACTCCTTATTGGTGATTACCGAGCGAAAAAGATCGGCGCGTTGTCTTTGGCTGCGTCGTCCAAGATTCGACGAAAGCAGATGGGGCTTGAAGGCCATGAGGTCGAGGCTGTTTCTTTCTACCGAAAGGTCCGATTCTACTGGACGAGGCTCAACTGTTTTGGACTGCTCTTGATGGGTTTCGCATTCGCTCTCCTACTTACGCCGATGACACTTAACACCACTGCCAAGGGAGGATACACCAACCGTAAGTAGCTGGACGGCTATCTCATCCGAACGTCATTGGCTAATCTACTCAGCTTCCCTGATTGCCATGCTGGTCATTGGGGGCTGCCTATTCATCTGCTGGTGTATCTGGGATGGATTCTACGCCGAGTACCCATTGATGCCAAAGCGAGTGCTCAACAAGACTTTCGTGAGTAAAATCAGCTGGAGACGTTGACTAACTGCCTAGATTGCTTGCGTTCTCGTCGATTTCTTCTACTTCTTCTCCAGTTACCTCGTCGATGGATACTTCTCCTCTTGGGTATATGTCATCGTCGACTGGTCTGTGAGTAGACATGTCCCTACAACATCTGGGTATCACTCACCATACCCAGGACCGAGACTACACTTTCTTCGGAAACACCGTGACAGTCGCCATGTGCGGTCTGGCCGTCTTCTCTGGTTTGATCATCCGATACACTCACCGATACAAGTGGATCCAGATCTTCGGAGTGTCTCTCCGTTGCATGTGAGTACAAAGCTATCTTTCCATTCCTGACACGTAAGCTAATGTATACATTCAGTGGGCTTGGTCTCAACTATCTCGCTGCCTATCAGCCCACCGACGCTGTCTTGGTCATGTCGAAGGTCCTCATCGGTATCGGAGGTTCAATTTCCGTCATTACCTCGTATATCGGAGCTCAGGGCTCGGTCCCGCATCAGGACATGGCTATCGCGACCGCCGTACTCAACTTGTGGAGTTCTATCGGCAGTTCAATCTCGATTGCCATCTCCGCCTCTGTCTGGAACAAGGAGGTCCCGGCAAAGCTGGCCGAGTACGTTGGGCCTGTGGTGAACAACTCGACTAGACTCGCCGAGATCTTCAGCTCCATCTACGTTGCCCGTGCCGCAGAGCCGAGAGAGCTCGTGAAACAGGGTAAGTCGGACTTACAATTGCTTTGGTCCTGATCGCTGCTGATGATCCCTTGTCCAGCCTATCTTGAGTCGGTACGAGGTCTATGGCTTGCAGGTTTGATTGTCAGCTTTGGCTCTATCGCCGCGGGTCTTTTCGCTACCGACTTCTACCTTGGCGAAGCGCACAACAACGTCGAGCAGGAGAAGGTCATCAAGTTCCGAACCAAGGAGGAGATTGAAGCCGAGCTGAAGGCCCGAGAGTCGTCTTAGAGTATAGATTGTGATGGGCGAGGTTTGTGTTTCTTATAGAGTCAGTCGTCCGGTGCTCTGTTTCCGATGGATAATGCATCTCATATAGTGAACTGTGATTTGTCTCTCGATCACCAATGCGGCTTTGCGCATTATCTCCTCCGCTAAGTAGGTGTGTGTACTGGCTGCGACAGACAACAAGAGCGAAGCAGATGATCATATTTCATGAGTCTGCATGAGTGATTGGTGAGGGGAGTGTGGGGCCACGAAGTCTGGAAAGCTGTCTGAACCTATGGAGCTCCGAGAGCGCTCGATAGTCCAGCTGGGCCGGGGCCTAATGAAGACCTGGCAGTCTCCGGAAGGAGCGGACCCATCTTTGAATGTCTGGAGGGCTCCCCTGAGCTGGTGTACGATGGTCTCCGGTGATCCGAACCTATCCGGATCTGAGAGGCAGATCGCCCGAGGCGGCCATCGGGCTGGGCTTCGTGGTATGACCTCCACAGATGCCTCATTCCGACTGTCCCGGCTTCCAGTGAGCGACACGCAGGCACCAGCCGCGAGGGAGCACCGTGTGTCGTATGAGCATCCCGACAGTCTGCCCAGCAATAGGCTGCGACGGGGCGAGGATTGGATCTGGATAAGGTGTCGAATGACCAATCAGGCCGGAGGAGCTTAATGAAGCGCACCGTAACGTTATCGCTCGTTCCGCTGATAAGCGATAACGACGGAATGACCTCGTCGGAATGTATCTCTGACTCCTCCGACAGTGTTCTAGCTGCTTGCATGGTGACTCGACTCGTCTATATATCCAAGATGCGTGAGACCAGGGCAGAAGATCCCCCACAACCAACATCACACCTGGAGCAACAATGTCCAATCTCGAGAAAGCCGATCACGACAGCGAGAAACAACTGGGAGATGCCAATGTGGTGGATGCCGCTCCGGACTCCGAAGGCCAGCATGAAGTATTCCGAGACGATGGTACCGGGGAGAACTATCGTACAGTGTCATGGTGAGTGCGATCAAAGAATACACCTGGACCGAAGGGTGAGCTACTGAGCATGTCATCAGGCTGGGCAGTTTCGCCCTCATGTTCAAGGTCCTCTTCTCGGTCGGTATTCTGTCAATTCCCGCGGTCTTTTCATATGTCGGCTCGGTGCCGGGTTCCCTATTGCTTATAGGCTTCGGGGCTCTCAACACATATGGCGCTTTCCTACTAGGATCATTCCGACTACGCCATGCTGGTATCCACGTGAGTAATTGGATTTGGGTCCCAGCTGACGATCGTAGGGTCTGCAGGATATGGCTTACCTAGCTGGGGGCGCGATATACCGTGAGCTCGTAGGCGCTCTCTTTGTCATCGGGTGAGTGATCCACAATGGCATCAGGGGATTTCTGAGCTGACCTGCTTCTTCTCAGATACACCTTGGTCGCTGGCAGTGGATATATCGGTCTGGCGACGGGTCTGAACGCCTTGTCCGACCACGGGGCGTGTACCGTCTGGTTCAGCTTTGTCGCCTTTGTCTTCTCCACCGCACTGGCTCTGTTCCCGAGACTAGCTCAGATCGGGGTTGCTGGTGGGTTGACAGCTTACAGATGGGACGCCAGCTGATGCTTCTCAGCTTGGATCGGCGTGATCACCCTCTTCATCTCGGTGTTCATCCTGGTGATAGCGGTCGGAGTCCAAGACCGACCGGCGCTAGCTCCAGCCGGAGACTACGAGCTGGGATACTATGTCGTCGCCACGCCCACCTTCCTTAGCGGCATGGCTGCAGCTTTGACCATCTTTGTCTCGTCGTCAGGAACATCAGCCTTCATCCCCATGTGAGTCGTAGCTCTACTCCTGGGTAGCTGTAGCTGACTGGAGCAGTATCGCCGAGATGAAGAACCCTAAAGATTACAAGAAGCCAGTTGCTTTGTCAATGGGGATTCTAAACGTCCTGTACCTCATCATCTCGCTCGTCGTTTACAAGTACTGCGGCAGTGAGTCGTGCTTACAAAACCCAGAGAGACACGAACTCACCCTGCGTCAGCCTGGATCGCAAGTCCAGCATTGGGTTCTGCAGGACCTTTGATCAAAAAGATCACATATGGTATCGCCATTCCAGGACTGTGGATCAGTTCGACTGTCAACCAACATGTGAGTCTTCCCTTCAACTCGTAAGCAAAGCTGACCGGGGCTAGCTTGCGGCCAAATACGTCTTTGTTCGTCTGTTGAGGGGCACACCTCACCTCCAGTCAAAGACCAAGATCCACACTGTGACTTGGCTCGGGGTTTCCACCATCATCGGCGCTCTGGCGTTCATCATCTCCGGCGCCGTACCGTTCTACGGCAGTCTTTTGGGTCTACTCGGTGCCGTGGCCTACGTCCCCATGGCAGTGAGTGACGTTGCCTCGGCTCTTCGTACGGGAATAGCATAAAGTCTCACTGTACTTAAGCTGACGATCACAGATCATCGTACCCATGCACCTCTGGCTATGGGAGTTCAACGACTACCGCAAGCAAAGCCCCTTGCGAAAAGCTCAATGGGCTTTCCATGCGATCGTCCTGGTCATCGGTATCTTCATGTGCGTTGGGGGCACTTACGCAATGGTGCAGACCATTATCGATCAATACAGAGCCGGTGTGGTGTCGTCGGCTTTTTCTTGCGCAGACAAGTGAGTGTAGCGACACTTCTGCTGGGCAATACTGACGGTGGAGCTTAGCTCCTGAGATGTTGGACATTGAGCGCGTAGGACCCCTTGTTTATAGAGGCATAGACCATCGTTGTTGATGCAATTTGACTATTGTTGCGTCTTTCTCATCGCTGTGTCGATGCTAGAGCTGGTGGCTGGCTAGCTATTGTACTCCGCAATGAGACCGTAGACGGAAGATTGTGCTGTGCCGCCCTGCTCGTCCATGAGGTATACACAAGGTATACACGCTGTCGCACTTTGGCTTCGTTGCTGAGAGACTGGTTACGATAATAGCTCTTGGTAGTGCTGCAAAACAGAGGTAAAGGCAGTTGGATCGCATTGCACGAAGATCAAAATACCAGATAGTACACTATACACACATTCGGCCATGTCTCCTGAACACCGGCGCCTATAATTTCTGTATAAACATGTGCTCGCTCAAACCGATTCGATCTCCTCCCTTTCCATCTTGGAATCTGAGCCCATGTCGTGAGAATCGGCGGCGTTGGTGTGAGCCTTGATGTAGGCTGCCTGGCCGGCTGCGAGCTCTGCCGACAAGGGTGGAATACCCTCGGGAGGGAAGAGCTTCTTCGATCGCCAGGCCGCATTTCGCATCTTGCCCGAGAACAGGGCTTCCATGCACTCGATGGGAACACCCTTGGTCTCGGGAATGTAGATGTAGGTGAAGACCCTTCGTGCCGTTAGCAGCGACTCGCGGACCGATCGAGGAGGGGAGGAACTCACGCAGTCAAGGCACAAAGAGCGGAGAAGAAGTAGAAAGTGCCATTCGCTCCGACTCGCGAGGCAATCATGTAAGGGAAGGCCAGAGTCAGGACGAACTAGTACGAAATCAGCTTCAGCTCAAGCCTGTGCGGGAAGCTTGTAGACTCACGCTGAAGAGCCACTGCAGAGAGGCAGCGAAGGCACCAGTGATGGGTCTGATTCGGTTGGGGTAGATCTCGGCGGCGACAATCCATCTAGCACAGGGTCAGTACTCTATGTCACTCCATCAAGTTCGAAGAGTGTTACTCACGGAAGACCGTTACCTCCGAAACTCCAGACTATTGGTCAACTCGTCAGCAAATGCCAGCCCAGTACCGGATTATACTTACAGATACCATAGAGCATGACCATGGCAATACCGCCGCGACCTGCAGCTTCGCTAGAGGGCGTCTGTACCGAGCCAGCTGGGCTGATGGTGGTGTAGATACCGATATACAGAAGGCACAAGGAACATGCCGAGGCAGATAGTAGCCAAGGCTTTCGACGTCCAGTGTAGTCGACCTACATGGCTCGTCAGTCCTTGTCAGAGGAAGCGTGTGAACAAAGCTCACGATGTAGGCATAGAAGGCAATGGCAGCGGTGGATCTGCAGACTCCATAGATACCAGTGTAGAGGGCCACATCCGAGATTCGAAGGGCTCGGAACAGCGTTGGAGAGTAGTAGCTGAGAAGAAGCGTTAGCATGTCCATTACCTCTTTTCTACGGTCCCAAATGACTCACTTGATGCAGATAGAGCCCGACCAGTTCTGGAACATGAACATGCCGATCGTGACGTAGATCCTGTATCGGACGCTCCTGTTCTTCATCTCGGCCCCTGCCCCCTGCAGTAAGGCTACCCAGCCACCACGTCCCCCGGAGAGCTTGTTCTCTTCCACCAATCTGGCCTCGATCATACCAATTTCCTCGAGCATGTACTGATGATCGGCGGGTAGTTGTCGTAGGTAGCAAAGGTTTTCGATCGCTTTGTCTTGCTGACCGGTTCGGTAGAGTAGAGCGGGAGACTCCCGGAGGATAAGGGTTCCGATAGCCAAAAGTCCTCCGGGCACGAATTGAAGAGCGATAGGGATACGGAATGTGACAGTCGAAGCCTTGTCCATATTTTGGTTGATGCCGTAGTTGACCCAGAATCCAACAAGAGAGCTGAAGAGATTGGTCAGCCATAGTCCACGATGGAAGCAATAGCCAGTCTTCACTTACCCGATCTGATAAGCGACCTGTTTTGCGGAAGACGGTGAGCACACGTCCCACATGAACTCACTTCACTTGAGACTCACATCGAAGTACCTATGATCGAAAGTCAGCAGGGATCGGGGATCGCAAAGAATGGCCTGACTCACCCAGTCAATTGCCCTCGGATAGCAGGCGGAGCCACCTCGGCAATGTAAGATGGGATGATACCGGTCAAAGCACCAACACCAAAGCCAGTGAGGGCTCGACCTCCGTACATCATCGATAGACTCGACGTCGTGGCGGTCATCAGGACGACTCCGACCAAGAAGATGGCGCTGGTGACCTGCATTGCTCGGACTCGCCCAAGTGTCTCGCTCGATGGCCAGGCGAAGAGCGCCCCGAAGAATCCAGCGGCGAGGTAGCAAGAGGTGATGTTGGCGGTATTCGAGGTCTTGGCTCCCGGAGACATCGTGGTGAAGCCAAATGACTGAGGAGACATGAGTGAGATGTTCACGAGCAATGTGTGCGGTATGAAATCGTACTTACCTCTTGGAAACTCTGTCTAGCAAGAGTTGTTCCGAAGAAAGAACCGTCATAGCCCTATGGTCACACAGATCAGCACTTGAGAGCAGATCGAGCACGACATGACACACGAATGTGAGAGCTCCAAATGAGGCCACGATGGCAAAGACGTAGATTCGCCAGTTGTATACCTCGCCTGCGGATCCATCAGCTCAAGTCATCGATTAAGGGCAAGAGACTCACGAGGCGTGGGTCTGTCTTCTACAATACCGAAACCCATTTCGTATGCTGATGTTTTGGCGACTTGAGCTGAGTTCTGAGTTGTTCGCGTGCACGTAAGCCGACTTTGATGAAGAAGGGCGACCAAGTGACGATGGTAGATCCGCTTTTATGTCTTTGTGACTGACCTGCTATCGGCATCTCCAACTTCTCGAACCGACGTCAAGTCAATTGTGGAGGCCCGTCCCGGTTCGTGGAGACAGCGCCATCGGCCAGTCGGTAGGTCCCAGGGCAGACGACTCCAGCGACTCTTTTCTGTTTCGACTCCAGTCTCCACGCCTCTCCACTTCTCCACGGGACCGATGTGGGCGGCTTGTGGTCAAACGACGAGTAGAGGTGGCGGCGGCGGGGTTGCGGAGTGCGGGAAGCTGGAAGAGTGGAAAAACAGCAATCGGCGTCGGGCCAACAGCAGATCGGTCCGACCTGTTAATTGCAAGAGTTGCGAGCCGATCGCTCCGACTCGTCGGCACGTCCGTCGGGATAGCGGGTGGCCAAATAGACTGGATACCGGTACGGCGGTACGTAGCCCACAGTTGGCCAGATCTGTGACTGCTGCAGGCTATAGTCAATCTGCATCCATATCCACACGATAGTCATCTGTGATTCGTTTGAGTCTGTACGTATCAACATCCAAGCGACATGGTCAATCTCGAAGCCTTCGGTCTATCGACGCTGTTCTCGGTGGAGGGCAAGGTACGTTCTGGTCAGTCAGTCTAAGCTGACAAGTACAGACGGTAGTGATCACGGGAGGAGGCTCTGGACTCGGCAAAGGTGTGCAATGTGTAGTGGCATTTGGACTGACACATGGGCAGCTATTGCCGGAGCCTTTGCGTACAACGGGGCCAAAGTCTACATTGTCGGCAGGAGAGCTCAGGTCCTGGAAGCTGCTGCAGAGTCGATCAACGCAGCAAGCAAAGGGAAGGTCATACCGTGAGCAGATACCTACCGAGTATCGAGCTGACTTGAAGATTGCCTGGCGATGTCGGTTCTAAGGAGAGTGTAGATGTCATAGTGACAGCCCTGGAAAAGTTGGAGACCCACGTCGATGTGGTCATCAATTGTGCCGGTATCAATCGGGGTTGGAAGGTGGAAGCGGCCAAATTCAACAACCAGCACAACGACCCCGATGCCGTGGAGAAGCTTCTTTGGCAGGGCCTGGACGATACCGAATTCCAATCAACGTTCTCGATCAATGTGAATGGCGTCTACTTTTTCAGCACTAGGATGGTCCCGCTGCTACGCAAGGGAACAGCTCCAACGGTTATAGTCATTGCTTCCATCGCCGCACTCATGTTACAGCGGTAAGTCTTACATCGACACCTTTCCTGCACTGCTAACGCCTAGTAGAACAGTTGGTGCCGTGACATATCCCATTTCCAAGGTGAGTCGGCGCGTTTCAGGTGCGGTACTGATCTCTAGGCTGCCACTGTTCACTGTGCAAGTCTGCTGGCATCAAGATTCACACCGCAAGTCCAGCTCATATCCTTCTCGGGCCTGAACTGACATCCCTTCTTTCCAGGCTAAAGATCCGAGTCAACACTATTCTGCCTGGCATCTTCCCATCGGAGATGACGGGCGTTTCCGCCAAGCCCGATCTGAGCGATCTGATCGAGTCCAACCCTCAAGCAGCCAAGGCAGTGGCTCGATGCCCAGCTGGCCGAGCAGGCTCAGAGGCGGAGATAGTCGGACCTTGTCTACTTCTCGCATCGGCCGCTGGAGGATACATGAACAACGCGAGATTGACCGTTGATGGTGGTCGTCTCATGGCCGCTGGATCCAATGACGGTGTGAGGATGGAGGACTGGACGTATGTTTAGCAGATCCTTTCTATGATCATGATGGACTATGTAGCGATTACTACACTGTCGAGGGTAATAGCAGACTACAGTACCGATGAGAAGTCATGTAGAGACACTATCGGTGCTGGTGGCCTCGTGCATGAAGATCGCAGGATCCTCCAGCAGGTAGGACACCGTGACACGTGGTGACTAACTGACCAGTACCTTATTTCCTCCCCCCGTATTTGCTTCCGTCTCCGCGTTCCGGTGCGAGGGCCGATCGGCCTGGGGAGGTCTTTGTCGTGGTGTCTGTATCGGTCCGAGGTGTGCCCTGCTTGATCGATTCATCCCAGACTACCCTACGCTATCGGTCTCGGTCTCAGTCTATCGGTCAATCACGTCAATCAAGAGCAGTTGGCCGACCGAAGCTTTCGACACTATCGTATGGGTCCGAATCCGCCTCGTATGATAAGTGCCGAACTTAGACTCGGCTCTCTCCAACCTCCTTGATCTGCTCTAAACACCAAGACACAACGATATTGATCAGCACTCCTATTGAGATTTTAGTCCCATCGCCATGTCAGCAGAAGGCGCACCGCAAGTCCCGACATATGCCGATTGCCCTCGCACCGACAAACCAGGTGTTGTCACTCGAGAGTTCGTCTCCAAGGACGACGAGCGAGCTCGAGCGGTACACTGCACCAACATCGCCGTTGCCGGGGGTGTACGTTACTCCACATGGTTTGGTGGATCGAAAGAAGGCGCGACAGACAATCAGATCTGGTAAGTCCCTTCTCGAGGCGTGTTCAAGTAGGGCTGAGCGCGATCTAGGTTCTCGAAGAACTCTGATGGCAACTGGACCAGACCCCGTCCCATCGCCGGCAACAAAGAGGGCGAGGATGTCGTCTATTGGAACCCGGTACTGTTCATCCCGGATCGATCTCGTCCCAAGGACCTCCATGTCATTTTCAAGAAGTACACGCCAATCCCGGTATGGGTGACGTTCTGGATCGATAGTCATGATGGTGGAGAAACTTGGTCTGAACCGAGAGAGCTCGTTGCGGGCTCGGAGGGAGCAAGGGGTAGAGGACCACAGAAGAACCCTCCGACTGTGTTGAGTAATGGGGACTGGCTCGCTGGTGGCTCTTACGAGGTGACCAACCCAGCAGGGAGTGAAGCCGCCGGTGTCTGGGTGAGTTTCTCTACTGCAGACTTGGGCCTTGCAGCTGATTATGTATATAGGACTCTTGGTCTGATGTAGCGCCAAAGCCTGGACCTGGCGACAACTTCGCCCAAGGAGACGTTTGGATCCGCTCAGCGCTCATCGAGCTCCCGTCGGACCGAGGCAAGGCAAACGGTAGCTTCCCAGGGGAAGGAGTTATCCAACCTGCAACTTGGGAATCGGATGGCAAGCCGGGACATTGCCACATGATGATGCGGTCGAGCGTCGGCTGTGTCGTCCAAGCAGATTCTACGGACTATGGTCGAACGTGGACTCCGGCTTTCAGAACTGCTTTACCGAACAACAACTCGGGTCTTTGTGTGACGAAATTACGAGATGGCAGAATCGTATGGTGAGTTGACAACCTATTATCATCCAGGTCTACCACGTAAACTCGATCGCTGATACCTTCCTAGGGCGGGGAATTACCAAACACAAAGCTGGGGTCCTCGAACACCGCTCTGCGTTGCCATAAGCGAAGATGATGGCAAGACGTGGAAACTCTGGGCTACGCTCGAGGATGCTCCACCTCCCGAAGACTTTGAGAGAGTGATTGCTTTGGAAACGGGTATCGTCAATGACGGTAGATCCGAGTTCTCGTAAGTGTATCATCCTGGACGGAGATGGTATGCTGATAGCGGTAGATATCCTTGCGTGATCCCCACCGAGGACGATGACGAGGTTGGAGTCTGGGTGAGCTGGACCTGGCAAAGAAGGGGTATCATGAGCGCCAAGATTGTCGATGGAAAGTAGTACTTGAGGACTACGCTCCCCGTAGGGTGAGCGGGTCCACTGGACCGTTCTCGTGCGTTTGTACATGTGTACATGCAATCTCCTGCTCTATTCAAGTGACTCGGAGTATCCTTCGCTGCTCGGGTAGCGACATCTTCGTTTCCGGTATTCATCGTCAGAAAGCCGATTCTGCAGCTTATACCGTGTTCCAGCTCTAGGTAGGGATACTTTCTTCACGAGTCACGACCGTCACGCAGAGTCAACATGTCCGGCTTGCAGGCAGTCCACTCGACCACGGTCACAACTGAAGGCGAGCCCCGGTAGTCTGCTTCCTGTACCACTGTACCACTGTACCACTACAGAATACATCACTTAGTGTGGATGCCGATGATATATGCAACATTACTTTGATCTGGCCTAGCTGGTGCGAGCCAAATCCTCGACTCGTTCGCCGTGCCCCCGGCATTTCTAGTCCCAGAACTCCACCTCACTTCCATCACAGAAGACCCTGCGCTT
The DNA here is from genome assembly GCA_001600095.1 of Bullera alba. Taxonomy (NCBI): domain Eukaryota; kingdom Fungi; phylum Basidiomycota; class Tremellomycetes; order Tremellales; family Bulleraceae; genus Bullera; species Bullera alba. Next base: position 52,263 of record BCIX01000004.1, read on the forward strand.
TGATACTGCTCATAGCTCCGGTACTGAGACCGGTGCACCACCATGCTCTGCCGATTTGTACCCAGCTTCGACGACCGATAGCGCGCGCACCGCTCCCTTGAGACCGACTAGGGGAGGCCGACCGTCCCGGCATCGAGCAAAAGTATCGCGAAGGAAGATAGGGTAGAAGTGATCGGTATTGTATTCGACTGTCGCTTGCCGCACAGTTCCATCTGCCGCTTTGACGATGATTTGATCTGAGAATCCCTGCAGATAGGCATCCTTATGCGATACTGAGAAGCCAAACTCGCGTTGATCGTCCGGTGTGCCGGGGTAGAGGTATCCGGTGTGAACGTGAGCGATCTGACCTGATGCCATGGTGACAGTATACAGAGCCAGTTCGTCGATGTCGATATCGTCTCTAAAGGTCTGGGTCTGTGCTGTGACTGAAGTGATTGGACTGCCGGTCAAGGACTCGAGCAAGTCGAAAAAGTGAACACCGACGTTCAAAACGGATCCTCCGCCTGCTGTATCCTTCGACAACATCCAATTACAGCCATTCTTCTCGTACCGACTAGAAGCGCCCACGATGAAGCGGAAAGACAAGTGTCGATATCCAGTGGGCGAGAGTTTTCCAGACTGGTTGAGTTCGCGGGCCAAGTCGCTCACGCGGAGGATGAAGGGTACTGCGACAAAGACACCTGCTTGTTCCGCGGCCTGTTGCAATGCTCTGACTTCGCGAGTGTTGAGTCCACAAGGCTTTTCGATCAAGAACGGTCGTCCCTTGTTGATGACCAAATGGGCAGTTTCAGCCATTCGGGAGTGTCGGCTGAAGATCAGAGCAAAGTCGAATTCGAGCTCGAGTAGCTCGTCTCGCGACAGCAGGGGACAGCCGAGTCGTTGAGCCATCTCAGGACCGGCAAAGTTTTCATGATCACTAATGCCGACGACGGTGATACCAGTGTCGAGAAGAGCCGGGATGTAGAGAGGGAAGTGCCAGTGGCTGCAGTCGAATACTGCGATCCGCATCTTTGGTCGAAGTGTTGGGTTCGGTGAGCGTCGAGCGTTGAATGATGGGCTATTTTGGGTCGTTTGTGAAGTTGCAAGTGTGTTCTAGCTTGAGTCGTGGGCCATGATACTGAGCGAAGCCCTACGCATGCGGCGTATCATCCCGAACCGGTACTCCATCCGGCTCGCTGTGCTGGGTAGCGTAGGGTGGACCAGCTTGGACAGTGGTGTTGGTGGGTCACTCGATCGAGCCGATAGTCGGATGTGAAAAGCCCGGCTCGATTGGCCCGTGATTCGCGCGTGGACACCCACGTGCACTGTGGACGATCGGCAAGCTGAAGTCACTCAACATCCTCACCTACTCCTCCCCGTATCTGCTCGGCCCCGGCCCGATAGGATGCTTCGATACTCGTCGAGGCAACTGACATATCCCGACCTCGCTCCTCAGATGGTCCTGCAGATGTCACTCGAACTCGCACCTTTGGTCGACCACCACGAGTGTCACAAGCCCAAACAAGGACACGATCAAACATATCAAACACGGCTTCATCCCGTTGATCAGGCAACATGTCAAAAGATAGAGTACTCAATGTCGCGGTGAGCAAGCGAGGACATCACTTCTGACTGTACTGGGTATCGCTGATACTTCAACTCAGGTCGTCGGCGCAGGGGAGATCGCAATGTGCGTACACGTAAGTGGTGCCATTCAACCCGAGGCTGTTGGCTAAAGCCGTGTTTGTGTAGCTCCCCACGCTTCGGTTGATGTCGCACTTGTACGACGTTACGGCCATAGTGGACGTGTCCAAGCAGGCAGTGGAGCACTGTGCCCGGAAGTTCAACATACCCCGCACTTTCATCAACGTGTGAGTGTGGTTCTGTGCCGAGGTGTCCCGAGCTGAGTTGTGCGAAGAGAGGAGATGCTGGCGGCCTGTTCGGACGTCGACGTCGTGGTCATGTGTCATTCCGAGTGAGTCTCTCAACGCGAGAACATAGCGGGGAAGCTTACTGATATTCTTTTATAGCGAGTTCCACGTGAGTCGGTACCGAGATGAAGTGGGATCATGTACTGATTGTGGCAGAGCATTCACGCTGTACAATGTCTCAAGGCCGGCAAGCACGTCTTCATTGAGAAACCCATGGCTCAGACTCTGCGAGAGGCGGACGAGCTCGAATCTGCGAGGCTGGCATCGGGAAAGTTGGTATTTGTGGGATATATGAGGCGTTATGCGACGGCCTTTTTGAGGGTAAAGAGTCTCATGGAAGGAGTAGACCCAGCCGATATCAATTATGGTGAGTGCAGAGCAGCCAGGTAGGGAACAGCGTTTGCTGATGGGACATCCAGTACGCATTCGCAATTTCACATCACGCGTGAGTATCGGCCAGACAAATCCATGTGCCATGTGGTGAGAGCTTACAGGTGGACCTTTAGGTGCCAAATGGGATCATCAGTCAGAATGCCACCTTCCCGAGGCAGTTTTCAGGTGGGTTTGGCTAGAAAGACTCGACTGACCCAGTCTAGACATACCACCCGAGGCTTCGGCAGAGAGACGCAAATTGGCTACGAGCCAGTTCGAAGAGATCACAGGTCTAGACTTTGACTGTCCAGCTGCTCAGTACATCCGCGCTTGCAAGTTCCACATTTCGCCCCACGATATCAGCATCATGAGGGAGCTATTCGGCCCCCCGCGGAGTATTCTCTCGGCGATCCCCAATGCTCGAGGAAACTTCATCACCGTACTATTCCAGTAGTGAGTAATTTCCACCCGACTGGCAGATCGGTTCTCATCAATGACTGTAGTGATGGATTCGTGGTTGCCTATGAAGTGAGTGGGGGTGGGAATCGCAGATAACAGACGCTGACTCGATTGTAGTCTGGTCAGGACGAAGTGCTGTCTGTCGAAGCGACCATGGATATATGTTTACAGAAGAGGCGGATCAAGCTGGCCTTTGACTCGTGGGTGATTGTGAAATCGGCAGTGAGCTGACGCTGCAGACCTTATATCAAGGGGTTGCCAATTACCGCGACTATCCTCTCCCGACATCCCAATGGCGATCACTCGCAGGAGACCATTCGACCGACTTATGAAGACTACTACACCCTGCAGTTCAAAGAGATGTACAGCTGCTTGGTGGATGGTAAACCCATCAGGACGACAGTTTTGGATTGTGAGTTGCTCGTCAAATGTTTCGGAGTGAGCCTGACCGTATCTTTGTAGCCCGCGAGGATATCGCCATGACCAGCGACATCCTCAAGGCCATGGCTCAAGACTTCGAGAGACGAGTTCAGCAGAAGTAGTGGGACTAGTAGCTGCGCCACAAGTCATGGTGACGACAAAGACCAGTCGAGGCGGGAGCGTGTGGTTGAACGATGGTAGCCTTGAAAGTGCATCGTATGTATAAGCTTCGTGTACTCTATGTATAGCAGGCGCTCAGTAGTGTTCCCAAGAAGCTGCTGAGTAGCTTGCATGTATGGCAAGACCGCCACGGAGGACAGCTGGCTGCTGTAGAGCTGGCCTCATCGTATCGCTTATACTTGCCCGATTGGGATATGCCGAGTTGCCGACGTGCCGACTCCGATGCTTTGAGCAGGGTCACACCAAGATTCATCTTCACATCCATAGTGTACATACTGGACACAGCTAGGACGATCAATATGGAGAACCAGGCGACGGACGCATCAGTGCGAAGACGAGGATCTAGCGAGGAGGACGGAGACCGACCAGCGAAGAGGCGATCAGGACCAGCTTGCCTTCGAGTAAGATAAACCATCCCGAAGCTCCGCTGACGCCGTAGTGTCGTCGGCAGAAAGTGCGCTGCTCGGGAGGCCAGCCCTGTCTCCGATGCACCAAATCTGGATCGGCATGCGATATGAGTCTTGCCATAACTCTGAACACGACTGCCGGAGGCCCAGCGGGAGCATCGTCTGATTTGGTACAACCGGCATTGTCAATGTCGTCTGCCAATGTGTCAGACGTCAACTCGACTTCCGCAAATTTCGGCAGTGGTGTATTGCAGCAGCAACCTTATGCATCATCTAGCAGAGTCCATTGGTCGCCCCAGCCTGCGAGGCAGGAGCCATCCTCACTGGTCAATGGTCTGGGACAACCTCCTGGACAGGGTCTGCTGGATTCTCTGGCGTCAACGGCGGCTGAATATGGCGTACTCCCTTTCCAAGGTGCTCTGTCCTCGGAATCAGACAAGCTCGAGGAACGAGTCGCTGGATCTACGCCGGGAGCCAAGGAAAGGCTAGATACGGCAATGTATGGGCGCTTTGCTCCTCCATTCAAGTCACTCGTCTATCAGGTGAGTCCCGTCGGTTGGGGATTCGTGCTTATGAGAAATAGCCTTCTTCTTGGGATAATCGGGAGCCATCGAGACGCAATTCGCCAGAGAGGGATATCGATCATACTGTCTCACAAATAGCAGCGTCACCCGTGCCTGGCTTGTTCACAGGTCAGAGGTCTGATCCGATCGAACTTGGACTATTGGATGAGGGTCTGGCTAGGTATCTGTTCACCTTGTACGTGAAGCTGTGTAGTATGATTCCCGCTGACTGCTGACTGGGTACAGCTATGTGGATCATTGTCACCCTTTCCTGCCCATTATCGATATCGGTCTGCAAGACGCCTTTGAAGCAGCACGCCAATCCCAGTCTTTACTCAGCGCTATTTTGGCCGTCTCGCTTCGCTTCTACTCTCGATATGCGACTAGACTCAGAGAATTAGGAACGGAATGCCCAAGTCTGCCCCATAATCAGCTCCCGGTCTATCTCGCCGAGCTAGCAGAATGTCAACTCGCTCTCACCATGTTGCACAAGCGGCAGAATCTGCTCGACGTACAGGCGATACTCATCCTAGCCGCTTGGGGACTCCGGAGCGGAGGTAGGGGTCCAGATTCGTGGATCCTGACTGGGCATGCGGCGCGTGTCGGCCTCAGACTGGGTTTGCACAAGGAGAACGGGGGGAGGTTGACCGAGCAATCCAGCAATCCGGACATATGGCAAACAATCTCTCGTATGAGAACGCGAGTGACTCTCTCATGGTGTGTCGTCGTTCCAGCCCAATTTTTCCTAAGCTAATGTGATGATTACAGGTTTGATGGGTTCCTATCCTTGGGCTTTGGTCGGCCCCAGACACCGAGAATCGCCAAGGACGATGAACACGCTTTCATGCATATGAGACTGTCTCCGATCTTAGCCAAGGCGTTCTCCGACAAGACCATGAGCGGGGACATGTTCATCGCCGGTCAAGCCCAGGTAGCCAATATCGGCAGGGAAATCAACGAGTGGCGCTCAAAGCTCTCGGATGTCGAGATTGGAGCAGCGGATCCAACGAGTTTGAACGACTACGACTTTGGAGCTCAGCTACAAGAGCTCAATGCGAAGATTGACGCTTGGTTCCGGCGATGGGTATGGGCCGGTGAGTGGTGACTCGCTGGAGATTCAGTTGTAGCTGACACAAATGGCAGGATCGGCCAATGCCACAAGGCTGGGTACAGCCGCTCGACTATCCAGGTTACAGGCAGAACATATGCGACTGTGTCTCAACTCGTATGCACTCGAGCTGGGATCAAAGGAGAATGGTCTCGTTGCGCAATGCCTCCAAAAAGCCGTCAATGCGGCCATGGCAATCATCCAGGCTCATCACGAGTCGAGTCAAACCGACCTCGCGCTCAGTTTTGCGTCTGATGTGAGTCCATCGTCTGTACACGGTGGACATTGGCTAATTCGGACAGTACGTTACCATATCCCTCCCCCAGGCAGCAGTCTTCCTGCTTCGGATTCAGAAATCGGATAGAGTGCCATCCTCCTTCGAGCTCGACAGGGCCGTCGTCGTCCACTACCTCGAAATGGCGATCCAAGTCCTTCGCACCTCGGACCTTTCGGAGACTGGACTATCGACATACCTCGCAAATACGATCAGCGAGATTGCACTCGTAGCTGGCTTTGGACCGAAATACGCGGATCAAACGCCGACCGAGACCTCGACCACTCGCGACAATGGACAGACGGAGGCGGGGGTATCTGGTGACATGGCGTCTGGCGGGCCGATGACAGATATATTCCCAGTGGACGAGCAAGGCCTTTTGAACTTTGATGCGCTGTTTGGGAACAATGGCGACTTGGGGTATATGCTCGGCTTGTCTGCCGATGGGAATGCCGAGGCGGACCGAGGTACCCGCTGGGACGGCCATGATATGACTTTTGACTTTTCGTCGTGATGAACCGTGTGGGATGTCATATCACGAGATGAATGGAGAGGTAGGGGTCATCTACGTACGAGGTAGCTCAAACATCCATGCATTCATTCACTCAAGTTCTTGGTCGAGTGAGCCTGAGTCGGGGCCGCTGTGACGTGCGGCACGTAGCGGCAACGGGCGGTAACGGCATCGTGCCGACCGGGTCGGCAGCCTGGATCAAGAGATACCGGCGGTGAGCCGACCGATACTCTACTATGTCTAGTCTCTCAGACTGCTATATACTTGATCAGTACAGGAAAAGTGCACTATGTCACCCTGTCATATCCCCACACGGCTGTCCAGACCTTGCACATATCCACGATGACCCTCACCAACGGCAACGGAACGACTAGCGCGATCCTCCCTCCTGGGATCTACGTCCCAACAGTGACTTTCTTCAAGCCGACTCGAGAGCAGGAACTGGATCTCGAGACGCATGTGCAGCACATGACTGTGCTGGCGGAAGCTGGGGTCGCGGGAGTAGTCCTACAGGGATCTACCGGAGAGGCCGTCACTCTCAGCCGAGATGAGCGAATCGCCGTGAGTCTGGATACCGAGCCAGAATACTCCTCATCCTCGCTGCCAAGCTGGGAATAATATGATTGAGTGGCTGATGACTTTGGCTGTAGATGGTTCGAACTGCCAAAGAGACATTTACGAAAGTTGGGAACAATGGCAAGATCATCGCTGGTACTGGAGGTGCACAGTCCACTCTTGACAATATCCGAATGTGCGAAGATGCCGCATCGGCAGGAGCGGATTTCGCCCTCGTTCTCCCTCCTTCATACTACCCCGCCTGGATGTCAGATGAGGTCATCGAGTCGTTCTACATCGAGGTCAGTACAAAGAGTGAGCTCATGGGGCAACTGCTGACAGTGTGCTTGTCGTAGCTGGCCGACGCATCGCCTATCCCGATCATCATCTACTCCTACCCGGCGGTATCCTCCGGGATCAACATGTCGACCGACTTGACGATCAGAATTGGCCAACATCGCAATATTGCCGGAATCAAGCATACCGACCACGACGTCGGCAGGATTGCCAGAGAAGCTAAAGCCATCTTCAAAAGTACGTCCAAACCCGGCTCTGTCGGGAGGGATCAGCTGATGAGTGTACTTTTAGCCCCTTTCACGATTCTGGGCGGTGCGACAGATTATCTCCTTGGTGCGGTGGCCGTGGGCGGACAAGGCGCTATCACCGGCATGGGCAACGTCGCTCCTAGGGTCTGCTGCAAGGCCTTCGAGCTGGCGACAAAGGGCGACGTGGCGGCAGCTGGGGAGTTTGCCGGAGAGATCAGCAGAGCAGAATGGGCTTTGGGCAAGGGTGGTGTCGTGGGAACCAAGGTGAGTTCTGCGATTGGATGGAGGATATATGCTGATGGGTTGGGAAGTATGCTGCTGTCATGGCGAATGGGTATGATGCTCAGGCGGTAGGATGCCGTCGACCTCTACCTTCAGTGTCGAGTAAAGTCAAGGCGGACGTCGATGAGACCTGCGCCGAGATCTTGAAACTAGAGGCTAGGCTGAGAGATGAAGAATATACTGGAGCGGGGCTTGGGACAAAACGCTCTTAGTGGCTTCGTGTGTCGGTGAACGGTGTCTAGGCGAGCTGTATGAGTACGTAGGATGAGTGATGTAAGACCTATAGGACTGATTCATCTTCGATGAGCTTGTACATCGTTCAACTGCTTGGCCGATATCAAACCTGGTCGAGCGTGATACGTTCATGAACTTAGCGGCCGAGGCATTCCACATGGTTCCAGATCGACGGCGGGTAGTCATGTCACGATGTAAATGAAGAGCGAAGAGCCAAAGCATACGCAAGAGCACCAACACCCCACGACGACCCTCAAAGATCTTCGGGCTCGATTTGCTTCCGTTGTGCCAGCTTCAACGTCCTTGCACCGAGCTCACACCTCCTTAGCGTAGTCTCTTGAGCTCTTGTCATGCCAATTCATCCGTCCACCGCCGACACGACATGCAGTCCCGAGTCAGCGCTGCCTCAGCTCATCTCGAATGCCAGACACGAGTGCGAAGATCGCACACCACGAATGGCGAGACGAAGGAGGCGAGGATGCCCATCACTCAACTATCACTCGTTTGTCAAACGCCCCGCATCCCGGCGATTCCAGGCGGGACGCTCTGCCATCGTGATGTTCACGGTCTTCGCGGTCTGGCATGGAAGGTGTGATGCCTCGCAGCAGGTGGCAGTAGATTCTATGCAACAAACACCTACCAAGTTGTCTTGCCACGCCTTCACGCGTCATATTAACAAAGGAGGGCGGATTGGCCTGCTCGTCGACCATTCTGGACATGAGTGATGTCGATAAGTCACTCCTTTGTGCGGGCGAAGGCATAGCTCTCTTTCTAAGACTTCTTGCCGATCATGTTGAGCTGAATGTCGAGGCTTGGAAGACTGATCCTCATTCCTTGTAGAACGATCAACACTAGATCGGCACAGCCATTGGAGGAATGGAGGCGATGCGGAATATACTCGTAGCAGCTCTGTGCTTGGGCTTGAGTGTCCGCGCACAGACAGTAACGTCAATTACAACGTGAGTGATCGAGGTATCTCAATGATTTCGAACAGGCGCTAATCGATCTGCAGTCCCCCACATATTGACTTTTCCTCGAAGCCGATATTCGGCTCTCCCAGCGATAAATTCTTCCTGGCGCCCCAAGGACCGGGTGTACAAAGTGACGGTGGACTCATACTTGACAACACTGGTCAGATCGTCTGGGATGGATCAGAGTTTGGGCCCACACTGGCGATCTCGAAGCAGATATACCGGGGTAACGACGTGATTAGCCTTTGGACCGGCGAATTTGAGAAGAATGGCTGGGGAAGGGGAAGCTTCATCCTCCTTGATGAGCAGTACGAGGTAGTGGCAAACATGTGAGCTGTACTTAGAGTCCACGGTTGAGGATATGTGCTGAGGCTGTCAGCTCTACTCTGTTGCCGAATCAACATCTAGATTACCACGAGGTGAGTATGAACGGCATTTCAAGGAGTAACTCGGCTGATTGGGCTTAGTTCCAAATCACGCCCGAGGATACGGCTATTGTGGTGGTCTATCGACCGCTGCAGCAGGATCTGGCTCGGTTCAACGTCTCTGGGATCCAAAACCTCGGGTGGATCGTCGACGGAGTCGTTCAGGAGATCAACGTGGAGTCTGGTGAGACTACCGACTTTGACTTGATTCCCCTTTCGGTTATACTGATAAGTGGCAGGGCAATCGGTCTTCACGTGGTCATCACTAGATCACATCGACCCGAACGACTGTTATGCCATCCCGGACGGCACCGGTCGGTCGGAGAGCGATCCCTGGGATTACTTCGTGGGCACCTGTTCGGTCGAGATTAGCACTTGGGTGTTTACTGATTGATGACCAGCATGTCAACTCGGCAGACAAGGATTCGAAAGGAAACTACCTGATCTCCTCACGACATTGCCACGCGCTGTATTACGTCTCTGGGGTGAACGGCAAGGTACTATGGACACTTGGGGGAAAGAAGAGTTCGTTCATGATGGCACCTGGAACAGACTTCCGGTGGCAGCATCACGCGAGGTGGAGGAATGAGGGTTCGCAGATCAGGTGAGTCACACGAAGCTTGGCTTAGCTCTCTAAGGGTATCGCTGAAATGTAATGCGATTGCTGACGCTCCGAACAGCCTTTTTGATAATCGAGGAGCAAGTTGGTTCGAACCCGACGTTCCAGTTCAATCCGCTCGTGGTCTCTTGCTGGATATGGACATGGCCAGGATGGAAGTACACCTAGCGCTGGAGATACCTTCGCCAGCTGGAAAGCCCTCAGGCAGTCAGGGGAGTATGCAGCAGCTGAAGGATGGACATTGGTTGATCGGGTGAGTGCTGAGGCCCAATACACGTCCGATTCACACCCAAGCAGCAAGAGGTAAAGCTGACTCAGTCCATTCAGGTGGGGGAGTGAGCCTTGGTTCCCGGAGTACGACTCTTCCGGTAAGCTCGTCTACACTGCCCACTTTGACCAAGGCGTCGACGCTCTCCAGACCTATCAGGTCTTTGTGGATTCGTGGTCCGGTCAACCATCCGCCCATCCCGACATATCGATCACCAAGATCAACGCCACCGATTCCTACAGCGTCGCCGCGTCATGGAATGGAGCCAGCGATGTCTCTTACTACATCCTCTACGGGGCACGCGACACTACCGGAGGCACGTTGACCCAAGTCTCCGAGGAGGATAGGAGCGGGTATCAGACCTACCTCACCGCACGACAGACTGCGCTATCCGGAGCGCAGTGGATCCAAGTGGTGGCTTTCAGCGCAGAAGGACGGCAGTTGGGCAGTTCAGACTTTGTAGGAATCGGCGAGAACAACGAGGGGGAGAGGGTGAAGCCCGGACAGGGATCCGCGGATGATGGCATTGGTGGAGGAGGGAGTAGGACCACACCTATCCCGATAGATCGGGGGACACCTGCTACTGCCGTCGGCGAGGGCGCTGCCGGGAAAGCGACATGCGTGGTTCCATTCTCACTGATTTGGCTGCCCATCATCCTACTATGCATCCGAGTATGACCTCGAGAGCTCATGATATAGAGGTCTGGACCTGTCTCCACTCTTGACCTGTCTCGACACTACGTCATGCCGCCGGCATGTTTAGCGAAAAAAGCTTAGCTCGATTAGCCGTTTTGAGCGTTTGCTGGATCTCCTTCAGCCTCCTTCAGCCCTCTTGTCATGTTCGAATGTCTTGCTCGATCGATCCAGATATCCAGATCCTTGGCGAGTCTATATTGGGATGAGACGTACGGTAGAGAGACGTCACCAGCAACCCGAGTGACTAACTCCGATCTGACTGGCAGGCAGTAGCTCGGAGTGAAGTCGTCATGTCAACCGCAGGAATTAGGGTCGACGCAGGTGATCATCTAGGCACACTCTACTGATAAGTCCTTGACCGGATCGACAGTGTATGAAGACTCTTCCCTCATATCGATAACACTGGCCGTTACAGCGCCAAACCACATCCACCATGGACACCTTGAGAGACTCGGTGAGCTCGATCGTGTATAGAGTGATCCTCGAACGCGCGCTAAATGACTTTGTGTAGGCCTTTGGTCAGGCGCTACGAGCAGTGTCGGGCAGCAGATTCCTGCCATACCCCGATGAGAGACCGGACTTTGTGTTGCCAGAGAGGTACCGCATGAAGGAGAAGAAGAGTCCCGAGAGGCTCACTCGAGGTGACGACGAGGGAAACGGAGCCGATCGGGAAGGAAGACAGGATGATCGGGATCACCCATTCCACCACGACAACCTCGCCCCTGGTAATGACAGCGAGCAATACACCAACCACCGGACCACGTCCATGGACTCTGAGCAGACGCTCGCCGTGAATGAGAACTTGATCATGCGACAGGGAGCAGGGGGTATACCCCCCGAAAAGGTCAAAGAGCTCATGGGCGACCCCAACATTGTGACTTGGTACGGAACGGACGATCCGGAGAACCCGCTCAACTGGTCCTTGTTCAAGAAATGCTGGCTGGTAGCGGCAATCATGCTCATGACTTCGTCGGTATACATGGGTTCGTCAATCTGGTCGCCGGCGGTCATGCAGGGTTCGATGTACTTTGGAGTCGGCCAAGTCACCAGTACGCTCGGTATCTCCCTCTTCGTCGCCGGATACGGTATCGGACCACTATTCCTCTCGCCGATGACGGAGATTCCAGCTGTGGGAAGGACGATCCCTTATATCATCACCTTGGCCATATTCTGCATACTCCAAGTGCCCACAGCGCTGGTCACCAACTTTGCCGGTTTCGCCATCCTTCGATTCCTCGCGGGTTTCGTTGGCTCTCCACCACTTGCGACCGGCGGTGCCTCGATCCAGGACGTCTTCATGATGCACAAGGTGCCATATGCCATGGGACTGTACGGCCTGGCCGCAGGCACAGCACCTGCTCTTGCGCCAATTATCGCCGGATTCGCCGTAGAGGCCAATGGATGGCGATGGGCTTTCTGGGAGATGCTCTGGCTCAGTGGATTCTCCCTGGCCCTGCTGATTTTCACCCTTCCAGAGGTGAACAATCTGAGCACCAGGCGTTGGAGTCTTTGTGACTGACACTGTTATTAGACGTCTGCCGGAACCATCCTTCTTCGACGGGCCAAGCGACTGCGAAAGCTCACCGGAAACGACAAGCTCAAGTCAGTGTCCGAGATCGAAGCTGGAAACATGACCGGAGCAGAGGTCGCCAAGATGACCCTCATCCGGCCATTCAGCTTGACATTTACCGAACCCATCGTTCTCGCGATCGACCTCTACATCGGTCTCGTCTACGCCGTGCTGTACTCCTACTTTGAGAGTTTCCCCATCGTCTACGGCGAGGGCGGTTACGGATGGAGCTTGGGCGTGTCCATGTTGCCCTTCGCTGCGTTGTTGGTAGGAGCTATCCTCGCTTACACTGGATACTGCCTCTGGAACAGGTACGTTTTAATACGATTCACATCCTCCTTTGGGCTTTCGCTGACTTCTTGCAGATTCTACTTTGAGAAGAAGTATCACGAGAATCAACACAACGTTGCGCCTGAAGCGCGACTACCGATGTCCATGGTGGGAGCCATCTGCTTCCCAGTCTCGCTGTTCTGGTTCGCTTGGTCGTCCAACCGGACCCACTGGATCGTCCCTGTCATCTCGGCCGTTCCGTTCGGCATGGGCATGACTTGGATGTAAGTCTTTCATTTGCTCTTGACATTCAGCATAGAGAGAATTGCTGACTCCGACCATAGGTTCATGCCCTTCCTCACGTATCTCCCTCACGGTGAGTATTGTCCGTTGTCCATAATGGACCATGTGCTGATGAGACGTAGCGTACCCCGAGTATGCGGCTTCGGTGCTTGCTTCCAACGATTTCTTCAGATCGATGATGGGCGCCGGAATGCCTCTAGCTGCCCACGGCCTCTTTGTCAACTTGGGCATTGATTGGGGAAACAGTCTTTTGGGCTTCCTCACAGTCTTGTTCGTTCCTATCCCGTGAGTAGCTGAAGGCTGTCGATCTGTTCCCACCGGTCCGTCACTGACACTGTCCAGATTCGTGCTGTACAAGGCAGGCCCGTGGTTGCGTAAGAAGTCGCCTAGGGCTTTGCACGATGAGCCCGAGAAGAAGGATCAGGAGAGTGAGGCTTGAGCGGTGTCGCCAAAGCCCGACCATGATGCACTCCGGCCAAGAGAGGTCTAGTGTCAGGTCAGATTGCCGGGCAGTGGAAGTGCGGAGGGGCAGCGGAGAAGGAGGATGGAGAAGGCATGAGCGTCATTACATCATTATAATACAAACACTGTAGCGATTGTTATCACCCATGTATCGATAGTTGATCACATCCACCCTCTAATGCCTCTGCGTCTCATCTGCCAGCCACCACCCTTGGCCCTTTGGCTTGAGCAGACCCTCTTTGACACCCCAGTCCATTGTGTCCCTGATGACCCATTCTCGGGCTCTTTCCCACCGCCCTTCCTCCCCCCACGCCTGCAATCGCTTGACGATTTCCTCCACCGTGATGCCATTATGTTTCCTTGGGTCCGTCTTGCGCATGAACACGTCTTCCCGGAGAAAGTGCTCCCTCTGGATGATCGGGGTGATGAGCGGGAAAAGGAGTTGAGGGGGGAGTGGTAAAAAGCCAGAAGTCGCCGAAGTCGATTGACAGGATTGAGTATATGCCGACGAGTATGCCTTGTCGTCGGTTTTGCCAGAGGGGGGATTTCGATACTGCGCTTGTGAGATGTTTGGGCTGATTTGACTGGGATACCCTGACCGCTGGCGGAGATTGACTTCGACGATACCCCCGTCGTTTGCTATTCCCCTGATGACCCAAGTGACCAATTTCTCCATTTTGCGCAACTTCTCCGGGTCGCTCAACTTCCAGTCGGTGGCTTTCAGTCCCTGCCGGACTCTGTCCGCCTCCACGTCCAGGTCTTTCTGCTTGGCCACTTTATCGCGGATTCGCCGCAACCGCCTTCGTTCGTTCTTGCGCGTCTCAGAGTCGATGACCATTTTGGCCAGAATGCATAGGTGAGGGATTGCGAGTATGGAAGAGAGGGTGAACGCTTCAAGAGGTGAGCGAGTAGGACGATCATAGTATACCCCCTGTGACTGGCTAGATCGACCTTGCGATAACCCGGACCCAGTAGAGTTGAGCATTTGATGATATTCCGGGAAGAGAGTCGATAGTGCAGTTTGGAGAGATTCTGGGCCCCCGGTAGATGTCAACTCGTCTATAGCACTGATGGTTTCTTGGTTGATGTAGTCCAGGACGTATTGACGGAATGTCGATTCTGAGATTTGAGACGGCCGCAGACTTGAAGGATCTCGCAGCTATACGTTGTTAGTCGACCAAAACTCACACTGGACACTATGACCCACCTTGATCACGTCGTCACTGGTGCTCATATCCACCTCGCTGATCTCGCTGGACATGTTAATCGAGTCGGTTGTCACACTCATTTGCGATAGTGTTGGCAGCGAGGAAGTCACGGGTCGATCGGCTCCGGGAACGGGCAGAGGTGGAATAGTGAACGGTTTGCAATACAGCGTCTCGTGCAAGAGCGTGACTTGAGCGGCGTGATGATACTGCTCATCTGGGTCGACAACAGCTAGGAGTGGATCAATTCGGATTCCAGATTCAGTACTCCTCGTTGTGACTTACACAGCTTTCCGCCAGAGCCCTCCTCCACGACGACATTCCGCACCCAATCGATATCCCCATTTGGCCTCTTCCTGCCCCACTCATCCATACGACCGACGACACGGACCGTGTCGCCAACACGGATGTCATATCGGACATATGTCTTGACCGGCGGAACGCCTTTACGCAGAGCCGGGGGTAAGTGGATCGTTTTACTCCGCTCTGCTTTACGCTCTTTCGCGGATTTGAACACCAGAGAATCGGCCGCAGTCGGAGAAGGGGCTGGTGATTCGACTGGCACCTTCTTCTGGGGCAGATGAATGATTACAGGTATGACATGTTGTCCGTCTCCGTCGTCCACTGCGATGCTATTAGCGGGTTCCAAGCGAAAACTCGACAACGGGCTTACCGGTGATAGTCATAGTGGCCTCTTTATGCTCCACGGCCGCTGCCCAGCCTACTATCTCCACCATTCGACAGGGATAGTTGTTCAGTAGGAACACGTCTGCTCAAGATGTTAGCTCAACGACGGGTAAGATGCGTCCTGGCACTGACCTCTGGAGACCTGAGCTTTGGGCCCATATCCGGGTCGAAGACACGCTTGCATCTTGTAAAGATCGGAGACGAAGCATTTCGCAATGGCCTGTGGACGCTGTACCCAAAGCTGCAGCGAGTCCAGGGGAGGCAGAGGTGGGCATTCTGACGAAGAGGCGTAGGATCCAACGGGGATTGTGTCGAGCTCCACCATCGCGTGATGTTTCACCGGAGCTTTGTGAGCATGGCGTCGAGCAGATACCTTAGCTGGCTGTAGAGCTATGTGCTAGCTGCTGCTGAGGGGATATTGTATACGTCAAGTGATGCTCGAAAGCAAGAGTCAGTCT
This sequence comes from Bullera alba, assembly GCA_001600095.1. Taxonomy (NCBI): domain Eukaryota; kingdom Fungi; phylum Basidiomycota; class Tremellomycetes; order Tremellales; family Bulleraceae; genus Bullera; species Bullera alba. The sequence continues at coordinate 68,017 of BCIX01000004.1, forward strand.
GTGAGAGAGAGTTGGTGCATCGGAATGATGTCTGTTTGTTGTTGTTGGTGGTGACTGTACTCCCGGACGGAAGCAATTTTTCGGGTGTCGAAGAGATCGCATCACTGAAGAGGGGTATCTTGACTGGTGACCGTCTCCCCTCTCGACCTACTCCAGCAACACTGATTCTAGTACCATGGCCCAACGTCCAGGAAGTCTGCTTAGAGCCAGCTTGCAGCTGTGTTCCTCCGTCAGCTCTTCATCGACCTCCGGCCTTCGATCTCAATCACGGAGACATCTCTCGTCCCGATCTACGCCTTCCCCTCTAGCTTCGTCTTCGCAATCCCGCCTGATTTCTCTGGCTTTCCCCACGCCAGGAGCTAGACATGTCAGCTCGACATCGAGACCGTTCCCAACGTCGAAACGGACTTCGCTGTTCAGGCCGCTGAACCTATTAGTGGTGTTAATGCCAATTGTCACCTTTGGTCTCGGGGTATGGCAGGTCAAGCGGCTGAGATGGAAGTTGGACTTGATAGAGGAGATTCAGAGTAATATTGAGAGGGAGCCAATCGTCCTCCCCCAAAACATAAAGTGAGCATGAGCGCCTCCTCACCTCGTTGCGATCTCATGTGTGACAATAGCCAGGAGTTTCTACTGACACCCTGGATAGTATTTCTGCCCTACCCGATTTTGCCTTTAGGCGAGTATTGCTCAAAGGGCATTTCACCGGGCCCGCAATGTTACTCGGACCTATAGTAGAACATGGCGTACCCGGTTCTCATCTCATTCTCCCATTTTCCCGCGCTTCATCTGGCGGATCGACGATCCTCTTGAACCGAGGCTTCATCACGTCAACTCGAGCCACAGCAATACGAGAGGGCAGGGAGATCCCCCCGGGGCTGAGGGAGGGAGAAGGCGAGATGATAGTCGAGGGGATGTTGACCAAGCGATTCACGGAAGGACAAGGGAAGTGGGCGCCTGATAATCAACCAGAGGACAATTTGTGGTTCTGGAAAGACGTGGACGGCATGGTGGAGTGGGCGGGCAAGGATGGACAGCAGGTCCAACCCGTTATCGTGGATGCTATAGACTGTGAGTCTGGTCTCGGGCTCTACGCCTCTACTTGGTGATCGACCTCACGCGATGGATCTGCCTCGAGACATCGAGGTCTATCAAACGCTTCTCGCTGACATCGTCCCTGTCAGATGGAGAGCAACCTCCCACCCTCCTCATGCAGCAGGGAATACCGCTCGGCAAACCGCCCACCGTCGAAATCCGCAACCAACACGCCACTTACGCCGTGACCTGGTGAGTTGTCTGGTTCGCAAACGGTCTCGATCTCGTCTGACACGGTATCACCTAGGTTCTCGCTCTCAGCCGCGACTGCCGTGATGGTCGTGTACATCTTGAGGAGGGGAAGTGGAGCGAATAAACTTCCAAAACGGCTGAGACCGGTCTAGTTGTGTGATGACTCTTGCACTTCATGTAACAGTATCAAGACGTCGAGTCATTCCGAAAGCAGCTCAGCTAGACCGGATGTCGCTCATCAAAAGGACGATGGTAGTGCATCCGCACTCGTGCCCGTAACTCGTTAAGTATCGTCATCAATGTACAACAACAACGCAAGCCCCTATCATGTATTCAAACCAAACCACTTCCCTCTGATTGATGTTCACTCTGATTCCACTGATTCTGCCCAGGGCCATTCTCCGCAAAGCTTTCCTCTGGCACATCTTCGCCGACAGTATCGAAAGGAAAGGTGGCGTTGGGTCCAAAGTCGAATGGAAAGAACGAGTTCCATGGATCAAAGATACTGTCCGATTCGACGGGCAGCAGCGCGTTCAAAACCGGTGCTGGCGTTGTGGCCGTCGGCAGTATCATGCCTACAAAGCGGGATTAATCAAGGTCATCCCATTGCCTAGACTACGGCTCGACTAAATCTGATGGCGGTCTGATGTGTGGGAGAGACGAGGCGACTTACCGAACACCCCGGCCGCCTTTCTCAAGCTCAAGCACAGCCCCACGGCGGTCGGCCACATGACCTGATGCCTCTCCAGGAAACCTATCAACATGTGCCAAAGACGAGTGGCTTCCGTAGAATGAAACTCTCCTGCCGCATGGCACAGTATCAACAAGTGTGCACAAGTTGACAGTTGCCGCAGTTGCTGCCAGGATTCACGAAAGTGACCTATAGAGTCGGCATCGGCGTATATGTGCAGCATCTGGGAGATGGCTCTCGAGATCGGTGCCAGGTTGCGACCTGGTATGACGATCCCAGGTGAGTAGAGGAGGATGCGCAGCCTGCAATGAGTGGTCAGGGATACTCTGTATCTGATGGGTGAGGGAACGAGGTGACTAAAGGCTCAAACGCTTTCACACTGAGACATCCACTCACCAGCAATACCGCAGCTCTGCCCACAGCCTCTTGCTATGTGTCAACTCTGCATCCGAGGTCGAGCGTATCAGCTTTAGCTGGTCTACCCAGTGACTCTCGCATATCTCGATGTATTCTCGAGACGTCGTCTCAACCGATGGGTCGAATATATCCCTTAGAAATCGCATCTCCAACAGAGTCACTTGTCGCAGTGCGTCCGGGAACATGGTCGAGGATGGCATAGGGTCGACATGGATGTTGTACACGGGCAGACAGGGTGGTCTCTCCAATAAGCCCGACGAGAAACTGATGAGCAAAGAGGTCAGCTTGGACAGCATCATGGGGTACACATCTCTCAACCCTCGACTTGATCTAGAGCCTTCGCTGGGACTCACGTGTCGGTGTACACAAACGCCGAGAAGATGACCTCTACCATGTCTTGCGCGGGATACAACGCTGCCGTTTCGGGATGGTGAATTCCGAGCTCCTTGACGTGCCAAGCCATCTGTTCAAGCAAGTCTCTGCTCTCCATCGCCCCGCCTTGTGCCATTGTATAGGGTACGAGGCAGAACAGTGCCCCTTCCCTGGTCGTCAGCCGCCTTTCACCACCGGTCAAGAAGCAGCTAGACTCACAGAGAGAATAAATGGAGGGCCTGCTCCACGCTACCAGACACTGAAAGGCCATTGAAAAGTAGGTCACGTCCTCCATCGGTATCTCATCCAGCGTCGTTGCCGGGTCCGACCCGGCAAATCCATCCCTCCTTGAGTGAATCTGGTTGAATCGAGCGAGACAGAATGCAGCGAAGATGAGTGCTTTTTGGTCATCGGTGACAGAATTGGGAATCGCCCTGTACCGAGCGTACATTGACAGTAGCTTTGGTTTGTCTATCCACCGGAGGTGGTCAAACTCGGGTGAATCGACAAATGTCCGTATCAACTGGTCCTCGAACGGTGCAACGGGCTCGGGCAGAGGTGGTGCACCACTCTGTAGTCGCTTGAGACGATTCTCGTCGTTGAAGCATAGATCATCATATGCGACATCTGGCGCACGATCAGTGATGATTTGGCTAGTGATGTACTGTAGCTCACCATTCTCGAGACACCATACCACCATTGCAATGTTGACGTCGTCGAGGGGAAGTACCACTCTATCTCCAGTAGCGGCCAGTGGCATCGTGCTTGACATACGACGGATCGTCGCTTGATCCATTTGCGAAGCATCAGAGCGATGCCGCACCGAGTCCGGCAGCTTTGACGACAGCGCTCTGGCACAAGTCATCAGTATGGCATATGGCATACATTTCTGTTCTCTACACACCTTTTGGGCCTCGCTTTCGCGCGGACCTCACAGTCTCCCCCGATGCCAATTGCAGTACATGCATCGCATGGTACTCCGCCAATGCACTTGATCCGCCTCGCCCGACATCCCTCGCATGCCTTGCTACTGCGTTGACGGGGTTTCGAAGAGCTTTCGGCGCCGTCGCCACAGTTGTCCATTGTCGAGCTCGACGCGAGGCCAGTTTGCGAGCTCATGATCCCAGTTGGTTGCCCCACGGCCACCCGAGACTAGTCTCGTTTAGATAGCGGATGTTGCGTTGAGGATGAAGAGACGAGGAGGAAGTAGTGCGGATAAAGAATAGCGGGGCCAGCGGCGGTGTTGAGCAACCGGCCCGATGATTCCCGGTCTTCCACCGCCTGCCACTATAGAGTTACTCTGGAGTCAATCGACTGCGAGTGACCCAAGTATATTCATACCCCCTTTTCTACAAGCTTTTATCTATCTAGATGATCACCCCTAGAAATCCCCTTAATACGCGAAACGGAAATCCAACCGCCGAGATCCTTCGTCCTTGGTCGTTCGCAAGTACTCGCTCTTCTCGTTTTCGGTCATCGCATCCCATTTACGATCCCTGGACCGGTTGACTGCCCTGTAAAAGACGAACATGATCGGGTACCAGATCAAGCAGAACACCGAAATGACGAGCAATGCCGTGTTGGCTTTGCGATACCTCGGGGCGTCTTTGGCGTGGTAGACGTTGGAACCGATGATGTTGCTGAGCTGAGCAGTCATGTTGTACAGCCTACCAGGACATCAGTAAAGTGCTACATGTGTGAACGAGGAGATGTAGACTCACGATGCAGCGACGGTACGAGTTCGGATCGAACCTGCGTTTCGGGAACACCAGGCGACTTGGATCGCATGGGTGTAGGGGTATCCCAGAATGACGGTAGCTAGGGCAAAGTACTGCCAGCCGCTAATCTTGTCCAGTGCTAGAAGAGGGATAAAGCATGGAATTATCCACTACACTCATATCAGTCTCAATCCTACGACTCTGGTTGAGAGCACTCGCGAGCACTCACGACAAACATGCTCATGCAGACCAAGGTCCGGTTGTCGAACAACTCTGAGATGACGGCAATAACCACACAGTTGATGATTGAGAGTACACCATAGGGCACAGCGAGGAGGTTCGCCTCGATTGTGGTGAAGCCCAGTTGTCGGAACGAAAGCTGGAGATAGGCGCCAATGGGGGTGATTGGGATCCACATGAGTATACCGACAAAGTAGATCGGGTACAGGTGCCAATCGAGACAGGATTTGCCGATCATGCGTAGCGTGAGAGGCTGTCTGTTGTGCATGTCCCCTTTGGTGGGCTCGTCTCGGATGACTCTGTTGACGACAATCTTGGCCTCTCGGTCGGTGATATAGCCGTTGGGTCGGAAACTGGTCTTGGTCTTTGACGGCGCCACGGGCATCATCCAGAACGATGCGACTGTGCAGGTCAGTATGAGGCAGCAGTGTAGCTGGGCTTCAGGTACTCACCTCCTATGAGAAGTGTGAATAGCCCCTCGATTAGGAACATCCATCGCCAGCCTGCATACCCAAGCACGCCTCGCATTTGGTTCAAACCCGCACCCAAGAACGCAGTGATGATATTGGTGAACGGGTTGACGGTATAGAAGATGGCCATGCGAATGGCAAAGTCGTACTTGTTGTACCAGTACGAGAGGTACAGCACGACGTCGGGGATGAAGCCGCCTTGGAACGCAGCACTAGAGTACAGAGTTAGCTTAATGTCGAGCGAAGTGGGCAAGACGGCCGGACGTACATCAAGAAACGGGTTGCGAAAAAGGACGCCCTTCCACTGAGCCAGAATTGACACATTGAGATCAAGGAGAAGATGACGACTTGCATAGGGATCCATCTATCGGGTCCAAGTCGTTTTGAGATGAGCTGAGAAGGCAGTTCGGCGAGCAGGAAACCTAGTTTCGAGAGTGTGTTGCCCATGTTGTAATCGGCCTGGGTGAGCTTGAGGTCCTTGAGGAAGCCATCGGCGGTAGCGTTTGCCAGGTTGAACCGATCAATGTCTGAAATTTTCTGCGTCAGCCTCAACTCCAGTATGCAGCCTCAAAAGCAGTAACCCACCGAGAGCGAAGAACATGACGCAGACCCAAGAGAGAACCTTCCAATCGACCTTCCAGATCGCAGCCTTCTCCTCCTTCCAGGTCCACCTGAAGGTAGGGTCGAACGACTCGATATTTTCCCAGTCGGCTCGGGGCTGGTAGTGTATCGCTTGAGCGCCATCGTAGACCGAGGGCTGGGTCGCAATGTCCTCGAGAGCTTGACGGTCTTTGATCCGCTGAGCCTTGGTCTTGAGTTTGAAGAAGTCTCTCAGCGCGTCGGTGACAGGGCCATAGCCTCCGATATAGGCAGTCGTCCTGTCGGCGAGCTTGAGGTCGACGATAGAAGAGGTAGAGCTCGCTGCCTTCTCATCGTATCCCGGTCCGACTGTGGGTAGAGCGTCGAGCTCTGGGGATGAAGGGGAGAGGTCGGATTTGTCGTCTCGGTATTCGCTGACTGTCATCTTGGACGGTTTTGGCGAGGTGGTTCCGGTGTGAAGAGCTTCTGGAGGGTCAGCTTCGCTCGCTCTTATAGCCCGGCAAGTGAGACTACCGGGCAAGCTTTGCTCTCTTATCATCTGAAGTCGTCAGTACATGTCAGCAGCACGCCTTATCGCAGGATCTAAGCCACCAGATCTCTAGATCTACAGATCTCCAGATCTCTCAGCAGGGAACAACATGGCGCTAGAGCGCTAGCCATGGATCCGATCGAGCGGTCCGCAGATCGCAGCTCATCCGGGAGTTTGGAAGTGGTCGCACCAGGTCGCACCAGGTCGCACCAGGTCGCACCATGTATACTAGTCGCCGGTGACTGCACCTTGTCGTCACGGGAGGGATGTGCCGAGATGGATGTCCAATCCTCGACATGGAGTTGTCACTAGCACGAACAAGAGGACCTTTCGCGATGAAGATTGCGTCTTTGGTTGAAGATCATGTCGCGACATTGCGTGCGACGGCGTGCGAGACGGGGCTGGGAAAATACCTCCGGTCATGCTCCGGCGCCAGCGGTTGCCGTACGAGCGATTCTGTGCCGGCACTCTCGCCGAGCAGCGTGTGCGGTGCGTCGCTGTCGTCCACGTCTGATTCTGACAGCAGACAGCTCAGCCGGACCGCCCAGGTGTAGATGTTACGCACCTCGCCAGCACCCCACCGAGACCCGCAGATACGGCGCGGCTCAGTCGACACTCGACAGCAAATCACGACAACGGATTTGCGGAAGCAAATCAATAACTCAATAACTCGGACCGGCACTAAAGCCCATTTTTGGCAAGCCTGAATCATCACAACCTGCTGTCAAGGCTTGCGGCAAGCGTGGGGTCTGTAGAGAAAGAATAGGCATCCCCCAAGTCGTAATCGCTTGATATTAGCATTTCGCCTAGGCAAGCAAGCTCATTAGGCGAACGCTCAAGGGAAACCAATCACCATAGCCTTCATTACGAAATCCTAGTCTGGTGCCGCTAATTACCCTTAGGTTCTTGACCCGACCCTCTTCTTGAGTCTCTCACATGTAGCCAAGTGGTCGAACTGCCGACGCTTCCACACTCTGCCCCGTGCGACACCTAGCAGCACCTTGACCTAGCCTTGCTTTGCGCTGCGGAAACAACCCCGCAGACGGCCGACCGCTCAACCCAGTTGTAATTGGCGCTAGAGGTATTACGATCTCATCTGGCGGAACCTTGACCCCGCATTAGACTTTGTATACCTATATTGTAATCGGGAATCCCCGGCTCTAAGCCGCTGAGTCGCTTCTGATCTGCGGGGCCAAATCCAGCGGGGTCCGACGGCCCGCTACAGCCCGCAAGTCGCCTTCAACTCGACTCACGGAAGTCATCAGCCGGGGTACTCGGTGCACAACAGCCTCACGGAAGTTAGCATCCATTGGGGTTTGATTGGGGTAGTCGACTGTCCCACACCCATCGCCGTCTTGGTCCGAGATGGCATCGAGGGTCTCGAAGGCATTGAGTGTTTCATGGGGCGGCATGCAGTGTATTTAAGAGAAGAGGATGGCGGGCGAGGAGGATGTTCTCACGTACTTCGTACTCACCTTACCTTTCACATCAGCTACCTATTAGACCGTCTACTCGAACACGACTCCAAGTCCAGCTTGCACCAGTAAGCCCTCTTGCGTTGGCAGCATGACACACACTGACCCTTCTAAGTGCCCATTGCCACATCAACCTACCAAACGCCAACTGTCGGCATCAACGGTTTTGGTCGAATCGGTATGTCAGCGCGGGGACTATCTATGGTTGCTGCACTGACTCAGGATTCCAGGCAGGGCTCTCTTCCGTCTTGGCCTTATACGGACCGACATCAACGTCGTAGCCGTCAACCACACCGCTTTGTCCATCGAACACCTCCTGACGGCCATCCGACATGACTCGACGCATGGTCCATGTCCCCAGGCGATGGACATCTCTGTCGCTCCCTCGGATCATCCTTCACTGCTGCCGCCAACACTAAACAACCCAACGCCTTCGGCACTCCTTTTCCGAGGCAAGGTGATCCACCTGTTTAGCCAGCGTGACGCCTCGAAACTCGATTGGAGCAGCGCTGGCGCCGACTACATCCTAGAGTCCACAGGCAAGATGGCGACGAGGGAGACTGCCAGTGTGCATATCAAGCATGGCAAGGCGAAAAAGGTCCTCATCTCGGCTCCCAGTAAAGACTGTCCCAATGTGGTGTTTGGCGTCAACAATACCACTTTGACAGGCACCGAGGACATCATCTCGAATGCAAGCTGTACCGTGAGTGGCCTTGTTTTTGCGAGGCTGCGATCCGTCTGTTGATGTTGCTTCTACAGACCAACTGCCTTGCACCACTCGCCCTCGTTCTACAGCGGTCTTTCGGCATCGAGACCGGAATGATGACTACAGTCCATGCCAGTACTTCTAGCCAAAAGGTTCTCGACGGGTTCAGCAGCAAGGACATTCGATCTGGTGAGTTCCAGGCTGCCTTCTATAGTTGACTTGATGCTTATCTTGGTGCTAGGTCGATCTGCCATGGGCAACATCATCCCCGCGTCCACTGGTGCCGCTCAGGCAGTTGTCAAAGTCCTCCCTGAGCTCGCCGGCAAATTCCACGGTAAGCTAGCACCTAGAGGTTTTCACAGCCATCTGCTTATGCCACTCAGGTATCTCCGTCCGAGTACCAGTCACAAATGTCTCCCTTGTCGATCTCACAGTCACCCTTTCTACTCCCGTGGCTTCCAAAGAGGATCTCATCGCACCATTCAGACTTGCGTCCGAACTCGAACCGGCTTTGGTCAAGGGAGGTCCGAGTAGCGGATCGTCGAGCCCGACTCCCCCTAGACTCAAGGGTGTGATGGCGGTCAGCGACGAAAAGCTCGTGTCGTCAGACTATCTCTCAACGCACTTTTCGAGTATAATCGACGTGGACGCGACCGTCATGTTGAACTCGACCACGGCAAAGATCGTGGCTTGGTACGACAACGAAGTGGGCTTCAGCTCCAGGATGTGCGATTTGGTGGTGTACATGTCAGAGTGTGATAGAGTGGCATAGATGTCGTTGTAGGGATTAGTGATTGAATTCGGCTGGTTTTATGTCTATGTACTCGTATATATCACGCTGTTGATGCATGTAGATCATAGATGAGTAGATTCGGGCGAATGCTATGGTGATCATTGGCTGAGCGTGCACCACCACGGGCACGACCATTCTCGATCTCGGCATTCCGGTAAAGTGATCTGTCGGATCCGAATCACTCGCACGCTACTCGAACTCATCCGAGGAGTTCCTTTCACGCTGTGTACTGAACACATCGACTAGGTCGGACCCGAGATCATCTGCAGACGGTACAAGATGTCGACATCATCTCTTACCTACGATGCAATGAGTATACAATCGCACGAATACAGCTCAGCCCCTCATGACCGCAACTCACGAAGTCAGAATCGAAGCTCGGGCTCAGCAGTCTCGCTTCCATCTTGCAACAATCGACCCCGCGTCGACTGAGATCGATCTATATGACGTGAACATCAGTGTTGGGGAGGTGGAGTTAGTGACTGGAGCTAGGATTCATCTACAAGAAGGCGTCAAATACGCTTTGAAAGGGCGGTAAGTGGACTCTAGACATAGTACCGTTCATTAGCTGACCACCGCTAGCAATGGGTCCGGAAAGTCAAGTGCGTGGTCGTTGGTTCCAGACAAATCCTGACAGTTAGCTGACAGCTTGTAGCTCTACTGCGAGCTCTGGCTGAGAGAATGATACCCGGTATCCCATTGTCGATTCGCATAGTGCTTGTATCGCAGCTCGAGGAGGAACTGGCAGGTATCGTCGAGGAAGAGGCCTCGTCAGTTTTGGAGCATCTACTGGACGGTCACACAGAGCGAAAAACGTTCCTGCAGGAGAAGAACTGTAAGTGGGCGATATCAACAGCAAACGACATGGCGTCGCTAACCAAGATGAATCGCAGTGCTCGAATCGGCGTTAGAGGCGGACGCTACCACTGGCTCACACCTCCTATCTAGGGTGCTGATCGCGAGGAAAGAGAGAGAGCTTGAGATTGTCAAGTCTATAGCCAGCAGAAGATCCGGAGCAAGGGGGAAAGACGCAAGATACGACGAGATCAAGGGGGAGGCCGAGCTGGAGGATCTAAAGAATCGGTGGGTACCCGAGCGAGAACTGTCAATCTCCAGCATAGCCGTTGTCCGACGTTGCGTCGCAACGACAAGTATGAAGCTGACCCTCGAGGTAGTCATGCCGCTGGAGTGATGAACGACAGGTGGGCTGAAGAAGCGACAGGTCTTCTGGCAGAAACGGATCTCAATCTCGACATAGTAAGTCATGCGTCTTGGTCATCACTGACAGTAGCTCGACTCTGATGGCATGGAGGACAAGGCTAGGGATATCCTACACGGACTAGGATTTACGGATTCGATGATCGACGGGCCTTACACGACCTTGTCGGGGGGATGGAGGTCTCGATGCCGACTGGCTCTGGCATTGTTGATCCAAAGCGATGTTCTGTTATTGGACGAGCCGTCTAATTTCCTGGTGAGTGCGAGCTCCTTTCCATTGCATCCTCACGGCAAGGCGCTCATCTCCTGGACGTACCTACGAGCGACATGGCTGATTGACATCTCCCAGGACCTTGAAGCGATCATCTGGTTACAGCATCACATTCGATCCCTCTCCCAGACCGTCGTCCTGATCTCGCATGACATGGCATTCCTCGACGCTGTCTGTGACGAAACGATCGTGCTCCGCGGAGCCAACCTGAAGTACTACCCCGGTACACCTAGTGCCATGGAGGAAACCGAGCGGAAAGATAGGTTGGGAAAGGAGAAACAACAAGCGGCTCTAGACAAGAAAAAGGAGCACGTGAGTACTCCTAGGCTTTGATCGCCTTGCTGACCTGGGCAGATCGAGTCGAGCATAGTCGAAGGGCAAAAAGCTGCGAAAAAGTCTGGAGATGACAACAAGTGGGTGACAACCAGCTGGGATCGAGGCGTTAACAACATGTAGACTCCGAATGGTCAAATCTAGGAGCAAGAAGTTGAACGAGCGATGGGGCCTCGAGACATCGGCCAAGGGAACGAGGTTCAAGATCAACCGCGACTTGGGAGGATATCACTTGACGATGCGTGGGGACATTGAGATCGAGGCGGTCGAGCCGGACGTCAAGCTCAAATTCCCAGAGGCTCCAAAGCTGAAGGTCATGGGGGATCTCGTGCACATGTCAGCAGTGGCGCTGGGCTATGGATCAGGGGGGCCAGTAGTTGAAGGAGTCACGATGACATTAGGTCAGACCGACAGGATTGCCCTTGTAGGACGAGTGAGTGTGAGAGGTGTTCGGTCTGGTTGCTGAAGCTGACATGCGGTCGTAAAGAATGGCAAAGGCAAGTCGACTATAGCCAAAGCCGTGATCGGACAGCTCGAGCCGCTCAGTGGGAAGATTGAACGGCACCAGGCGCTGAAAGTCGGCTACTTTGATCAAGTGAGTTCGCCATGTCTCCTCAGATCTCGAGCTGACTTTTCAAGCACTCTGTAGAGTCTTTAGCGTCAACAGGACACTTGACGCCATTGCAGCTCTTCCTTGAACGCACGACCGGCACGGGTGTAGCAGAGCTCAGGGCGCGGGAGATCTTGGGGCGTTTCGGACTAAGCGGTCGACTGGCAAGCCACACTCCCATCGAGGTTCTGTCTGGTGGTCAAAGAGTGAGTCAGGGCTCCAGGTGTTGTTCACGAGATACGCTAAGATTGGTAGGTCCGCCTGGCATTGGCTTTACTACTTCAAGACCCGCCAAACCTCTTGTAAGTATTGCCTCGGAGACGATGGGAGTCTGTTCTCATTGGGTTCAGGGTCCTTGATGAGGTGACAACCCATTTGGACGATAAGACGATCAATGCCCTGGCATCTGCACTGAAGAGCTGGAAAGGGGGATTGATACTGGTAACTCATGACCGGTGAGCGGGTGCGATCATGCAATGGTGCGGAAGGAGAAGGCTAATGGCGGTTGATAGATCGTTCTGCAACGCTGTCATGGGTGGGGTCGAGGATGGAGATGATAATAGTGACGGCCCGGGCGGCAGAGTGTACCTTGTCAAGAGCTCGGGTCTGAGGCTGTTATCGGGAATAGGGGAGTACGAGGAGATGCTGGAGCGTAAATTGGCACGGGCGAGGGCTCAGCGGGATCGATGATAGGGTTATTCAAATCGCCTATGAGCGGCTAGGCGTGGAGGTGCAGGGATGTGATAGCTATCGAGGCGGTATCCAGCGGTAACTTATCAAGAGCTTCAAGCATGCACTGACCCGCACTGGACCTTACTGGACCCTACTGACTGCCAGCTACCAAAGCACGAGAGCAATCAGAGAAGCCTCTCCGGCGCTTTATCTGCCGGATCGGAGCTCGGGGATTAGGGCTTCTTCGGCCCGGGGGAATTGAAAGTAGGGAGTCGTCTGCCAAGCGTTCCAAATTAGAACGAATCGATCGCTTCGGCGGGGGKGGTTGCCTGTGGTTGCTCGTGCTCCTGTGTGTCCTCTGCCAGCGTGTCTTCCTTGACTCCTTTCTGGTCCTTCCTCGACGCTCGTCTCCTTGTCCTGGGCATAGTCAGATAGCTGTCTGATACCTACGGTGGCGGTAGGTAGACATCCTCGGGCATCCCTGCGTAAGATCCGAGCCCTCGCCAACGGTTGTGAGCGGAGGCAGGAGGAGCGGTATTCAGCGGGGCCGTCTGGTTTGTTCTGCAAATAGACCTTGTTAGGTCAGGTGTACTCTGGTGTACTGCTGTTCCGACAAGGGGGCCATTGGGGCTACAGGGGGCTACATGAGCAGGTCCCAGGGCTTCCCCCACCCCGCACTCGGGTTGTAGGAGGTTGCGGGTCCACCAAGGTCCACCCATGACATCCACCGCACTCCGGTCCGCCGAAACCGCCACCACGGGTCCTTGGGTATATGAACTGGAAGATACAGAGCCATGAGTATCTCTCACCCCCCAGTCTGAGCCCCCCATGTCCGTCGTACACAAGCAAGACAAAGACGACGTGTTCGTCCAGCATGACGAGGATAAAGTCGACGATGTGCTCAAGCCCGATGTGAGGGGTACGACTATTGAGGACCGAGCGACGGCGCTGTCTATCGCTCAAAAGGCGGATCCGGGTCTCAAGCCAGGTAGTTGGAGGTCTATCCAGTTCACATTGATCATTCTCGTTGCTTGCACATGCTCCGGAGACAATGGTGAGTGACCCGCTTGAACTCTCGCCTCTGGGTACACAGTTGATTCTCTGACCCTGCAGGCTTCGATGGCACAATCATGTCTGCTGTGAGTCGAGGTGATTTGAATGTCGCTGGTATACGAGCTGACAATGACACCTATAGGTCAACAGTATGACCCAGTTCCTAAGCTACTTCGGTCTGTCATCCGCCCCAGCAAAGACCGGTATTGTGTTTGTGAGTATACTCTACTGCATTTCTTTCACAAATAGGATGTTGACCCGTAATAGGGTATCTACACAGTCGGACAAGTCGTCGCCTTCTTCCCAGTCTCCTACCTCCCGGACAAAATCGGCAGGAGAAAGACCATGTTCATCGGCAACGTCTGCCTATGGTGAGTCATCCCTTCCGAGTTGATGTGTGTTGCTTTTGGGATGATGTTGACCCCGAGACTCGCGTAGCGCCGGCGCCTTAATCGGAGGAATGGCTCAGAACATGGGCATGTTCATCGCAGGTCAGTGCCATGTCCGCTCGTTGTGGGAACTTGGCGGGTCACTGATGGGTATGTCGCAGGCCGGTTCCTCGTTGGTCTTGGGTGCACAACCGCTGCGACGTCGGCGAAATCGTACGTCGCAGAGATCACCAGTCCAGCCACCCGAGGTCGATGGATGGGTCTCCTCAACTCGTTCTATTACAGTGAGTGGAGGGATTTGAGATGAGGTGAAACCTCTATTGACACCTGGTGTTAGTCGGTCAGATCCTAGCTTCAGGCGTGGCTATCCCGTTCGGCAGAGCTTCTTCGAATTGGGCATGGCGAGCTCCCATCCTGATCCAATGCGCACCTGCTGTCATCAACATCGCCTGCGTGCTCTTCCTGCCCGAGTCTCCTCGATGGTGAGTAGAGCGGTACCATAGTGAGAACCGCCTCTGACTTTGCACCAGGCTATATGCACAAGGACGTACCGAAGAAGCCAGACAGATTCTCGCCAATCTCCACAGCAGGGACAAAGACATCAACTCGCCCTTGATCCAACTTGAGATCATGGAGATTGAAGAGTTCATCTCGGTCTCTGGTGCCGACAAGCGATTCTGGGATTTCAGGCAGCTCTTCAAGGGCGCTGGCAATCGATACCGATTCGGTCTGTGTGTCATCGTTTCCTGCTGGGGTCAGCTCTCTGGTAACGGTTTGATCACGTGTAAGTCCTATACATGAGCTCGACGTGCGCAACGGCTGATAGGCTCAGACTTCCTCCCAACTCTGCTCAAACTCGCCGGCATCACCTCGCCGGATAGACAGCGAGTGCTCAACTTTGTCAACTCGGTCACGTCGTTCATTGGCGCGTTGACCGGAACTGCGATTGTCGACCACGTCGGTAGGCGAAAACTCATGCTGTTCTCCTCGATCGCCTGTACGATTGGTATGGCCATCGTCGCCGGTCTGCTTAGCGAGAAGGGAGACGGGGCAAGAGCCACCGCCGGTATCTCTTTCATCTGTAAGTTATCGTCCGCTTGTGCTCTTGACGACAGCTGATTGAGCGTTTATAGACCTGTTCATGGTGTTCTTCTCGTTCGGTTGGACTCCCCTGCAGGCGCTGTATCCGGCCGAAGTGTTGCGATACGAGAACCGAGCGAAGGGTCTCGCCCTACAGGGCTGGTGCACTTCCGCATTCTCCCTCATCAACACGTTCGGACTTCCCAGCGCTCTCGCCGCGCTGGACTGGAAGAGTGAGCACAAAGTGTTATTACTGGATGCGAGCCTCTTGCTGACGTCAAATGCCAGCCTACCTCATCTTCATGTGCTGGGACGTCGTTGGCGTCGCGACCATTTACACCTTTGTCGTGGAAACCAAGCAGCTCGCTTTGGAGGATATGGAAGAGATCTTCGATAGCTCCAACCCGAAGCAAAGGTCGTTTGCCCTGGCGAGGGATGCCAGAGAGCGAGCGAGGAACCAAGGGGCTTGAGGGGATAATGGGATAGAACGGCGGCGAGGCTATCTTGTGCATGAGCGAGATCGGGTTTTGCGGCGTATTGCCCTTGCCTTTCTGGGAGTCTCTTGATCTGTTGAGACAACCGTTTGTATCGATATGCGACTTGTATAGGAATACTTCGCGATCTTCAATGTCAATGATTATACACAAATGTCCAGTCAAGGGGTCCAAGCTTCTCATTTTCAGTAGTATCGGCTCATCTTCAGTAGTATCGGCAGTTGGCTGCTGGAGATCAACTGCGCCGAGGGACAGAGCTGCAGGCGAGCCCGAGAGGGGAGCTAGGGGAGCTCAAGGGGACCTGCGACTCCATTAGCTCGGAGAAGACCGTGAGAAACCTCAATGACATCGCGACGGTGCGCCTGGCCCTGCCTGGCCTATCAAATTCAAAGCTCTGCTCAGTGCTGCTCCCGCTCCCGTGATACGTAGTCATACCTAGTCGTACTACCCGCCACAAGCGTTCCTGGCGTTAGGTCTCGTCATCCACGGGACGACTAGAGTACGTAAATCGAGTGGACCAAGATACTCGAGACAGACTCGATCCCGTGATTGGTTGGCGCTCTATCTCAGCAGCCGCTGGTATATAAGCAAACGCACTTCTCGCTTCCTCTTCTTCTGTTCTTGATCTCACGCATTCAAGACGAGCGACATCTCGCATTGGATGTTCACCCTGTCACCGCTCGCTGGTCATGGGTGCAATCACCTCGATCGACCCAGTCGACACGCTCGGCCGACCTCATCAACATTCAGAACGAGGTTTAGCCCGCTCGCCGTCGCTCCCGCTCCACATGACGAGTCAGCTGGGGTTGACCTCGACCGCTTTTGTCTATATAACATCGACCCAGACGTCGTCGTTCACTTCTCTGATCTCTTCACTCTCATCACTTCACTCCAACACTTTCAACTCACAGCACCACATTCCTACCCACAGTTTTGATCACCATGTCATCACAGCCCTCTACTCTGCTTACCCCTGTGGCTCTCCCAACTACCCCGCCGGGCGCGTGTCCCGTTCTGTGTTGGGCAATCCCGCTGACTCTGCCATAGCCGACAATGTCCCACAGGCTCCTATCGCAGCCCTGTCCGCTTCCGTTCCTCGTGAGTGTGCATGCTCTAGATGATGCTCTCTCTGACTCCTGTCACAGATCCCAGCGAGGAGACCGAAGCCCCAGTATCTGGCCGCCCTGCGGAGGGGCCACAAGGTCAGTCCTTCCGTGTTTCAACGTGACTTCCTCTGACTTGACCGCCACAGGCCCAGATGCCACCACCAAGGTCTCCGAAGCGGCGGAAACCGTCGCTCGGATGGCGACGCTGTCGCCACCTGTGCATCCGTCGGCTCTCCGAGAGCTGAATAACAATACACAGGTGAAGTTTGTCAGAGCCACAATCCAGGAGGGAGAGACCACTCGGGAGATCTGGCGTGACGTTTGGGAGTTCGAGAACGGCACCGTTCTCGAGCGGGACATCGACGACAAGCCTTTGTTCCAGGACCCAGCCACCGATTGGTGGCACGAGGAGGAACTCCTCGCATGGAACTCAGTCGAAGACAAGCTGTTCTTCGAACCAAAGGAGGGGGAGTCTGCGGACGAGCTGAACTCGCAGCAGGTAAGGCTTCGACCGCTAAGCCAGGCCAGGATATCGACCCGACGGAGACTTTTGAAGACCTTACCGACAATGGCGGTCCTTGGACGCACACCCATCCTCTCGGCAAACCGCTCCTGGAAGACATGAAGGTACCCAGCATGTTCGAACTCAACCGCTCTTACCACTTTGCACCCGACTCTCCGAACTGCGACATCAACTCATGGCTCGGCAGCGGTTTTTCCTGGGGTTTGATCTCGAACAACAGAGGACGTCCGAGAGGTTTTTCAAGTCTATATCAATGCCCTACCTGGACAGATGGCCGAGTGGGACCGTCCACCCGTCTATATGACCAACGCCCGACCTCGCCTTGTTCTTCCCTATCCATTCACTCCTATCACCTAGAACTCTCTATCTGAACCCAATCACCATACTCTTCGCCCTTCCTCCAGCTGCCGCCTTCCTGCTCTATTTCCCACCCCTCACCTACCGCGACATCGACACCACGGAGCAAGTGGACCTCGCTCGCTGAGCTTGACCAAAGGCTTCTTGTCGCCGTCGCAGAAGGTGGGGGAGGGGACATACTGCAGGGGGAGTCCAGCTCGGTCGTCAGTCATCACCACTATCCACCATTCAGTCGAATTCCTCTGGACAAAATCAACTGGGAGATCAATTACCGAAAGACGAGGCTTCACCTCTGCCCGGGTTAAGCCGAGCATGATCTACGGTATCGTTCAGCAAATTGTAGAGTGTGGACGATAGCGCATGCATCTCTCTTCCTGGTTCATTCCCGGTCCATGGGGCGTTCAGTCTTCAACGGGGTGACTAAGTTGAATCAATCGATTACCCGCCATTGATCTCGAGCATATTCATTCTCAAAGAGCTCAGCGAAGAGACTGCGAGTACTACAATACAGGATGCCTTGTACATAAGAGCCTGCTAATTGCGGTAGTAGCTACAGCTAGGCTTGTTCCTGGTTGCTCTCACCGGCTGGGCACTTGCGGCTGGGCGCTCTCGGCGATCGCCGCATCGATGTTGACGACGTGCGAGATCGCGAAGACGTCCTGAACCTGTAGATCGCCCCGGTTTCGAGGTTGGCATTGGGTCGATAAGTTTCCGTATCATCATATTGCCTACGCACGCGATCGTCATGTCTTCCGCACTGCAGAACGTCTATTATGAGAGAGTACGTCAGCTCCGCAGTCCAGACAGACCGAAGACAGAGCTGACCGGTGTCTCCTAGAAAGTCGGAACGGAACGACCATGTTATATCTGCAAAAGACCAACGCTCACTGTGCTTGCAACGCTGAAGACTGAGGACTTTCTGTACACCTGCATGGGTCATCTGGGAGATAGGTGTGTGGACCGAAACCACAAGAATCTCTTTTTCCCCTCCAGAGCGTGACATCGGCTGACTGGGCATAGCGGATTGTCAGTGATGGCATCACGAAAGATGGCTGAGGGTGGCTGATGAGTGTGATAGTGCATCCCTAATACCACCCCCGACACCAGCTGGACCCAGTGCAGAAGACATCAAGAAGGTCGTCGCGGAACACGCAGCGAAAGAGGCAAAGAAGGAGGCCAAAGCGAAAGACGGCAAAGATGGCGAGAAGGCAAAGGACGATAATGGCAAGGACAAAGTATCCCCAATTCCGGTCCCATCGCCAGTGGCCGCAGTATCAGCACCGTCGACTTCGGTACCGCAGCACAGGAAGTTTGCGCTGCATCGCCAGATCTTCGACATGCGCAAGGCAGAGTTGAAACGCAAGGAGCAGGGTGTGAAAGCGAAGGAGGTGTCGAAAGGTGGGTCAAATCACGTATAGCTTTGTGTTGCCTTGGTTGGGATGCAGCTCCAGGATCCGGATCATGGGATGAAGAGGCTGAGAGCTGATTGATCTCAGGTCTGCCTCAGGTTCCGAGGGGTTCATTCTAGATTCGCCCAGCCCAATTCCCAACACCTCGCTGAACGACGTCGTGGTTCAGACCTGCTTTGTGTCGCAATGAACCCTAGCACAGAGTCAATACCTTCGATCAGCATCTCAGGTCGGCAGAGGTTTCCGCTCAGTGTACCGGTCGGCAAGCGGCGCCTTGTCAGGCCGGAGATTGTGCGTTTGACGAGGCCATGGCCGCTATCGCTTTGAGCCGCCCTCGACCCGCAACGAAGCACCGAGGAGAAGCAAGATCATGCGAAGCCATCTGGTGACAGTACATGTTGGTCGCTATGCAATAGTGGTGAAAATGCTATGTACCTAGATGCAAGTGATGCAGGGATCCCTAAATGCCTCGTCTGCCCTTACTCATCCCCGCGACATCCTGATCAACCCGACTAACAGCTCCACGCCTGCTTTTGATCCATCCACCACTCTGACGTTCTTCCCCAACTCTGCAGCTGCCTGCTCGACCCATGGATTCATCCCACTCATCCCCGCACAACCGAGTATGATGGTCTTTGACCCTTGTTCTATTAGCTCCTTGGCACTGTCTTTGAACTGTTTCTCGACCTTGACCTGATCACCGGTCCGTAATTCCAAAACCCCCAATCCTGACAATTTCACACTTGTCATCCTCGCGCTGCCTCCTTTTGCGCCGCACATCTTTCCCACGGCGTCGGCTAGTCCTAGAAGATCTTCTGTTCCTGTTGTCAGAACACCAAACTTTCCCCCAAAGACCAATGAAGCGGCGATCGAGGCGTCCAGCATGGTGGTCACCATTGTCTTTGCGCCCACTTGATCGAAATGCTCCTCCAGGGCCGTCTTCAGTGGGTGATCCGAAAAGCAGGATACCAATACTCCGTCATAGCTGGTGATGTCTACCGCGGGCGAGGAGGATTTTACCAGTTCCTTAATGCATGCCTCGGAGGAGGACTCGGCTGTGGCAGGATCGAAGATCTGAGGAGCGCCAGAGGTAGGATTGAAAAAGTCAAGTTGGGTGTTGGCCGGTAGGCCATGCTGGAAGATTGACCGGAGACCGTCTGTGACTTCGGAAGAGCAGTTGGGGTTGATGATGAGCAGGCGGATAGGGCTCGACATGGCGTAGACAGTAGGTCGCTGTAGGGTAGCGCAGGGGTGATCGAGGGCGTTCGAGGTTGAGCCTGGTTGAGCAAATTTCCAAGGGCGATGGCCTATCAGACAAAGTCCGACAGAGATGTTTTGATTGTGCCGGTGATTGTGATTCAATGATTGTGATTGCTTGATCAGGGCAAAGGTCAGAGAGATAGGGTATCGCAGAGATTCGGCCAGGAGATAGTAACATACCTGGAGATATCAGCGCCGGAGATAATTGCTCTGCCTTTCCACAGCGCTCACTTCCAGACTGCAAGACCTCTGCTCGTCACCGGGCCCGGCTATCTCAGAGGCTCAGAGTGCCAGCTGTCAGTGGTCGTTGTCGGGGCGAGCTCTTACTGGACGCATAAATCCGGGCTCGACGGAGATCAACAGATAGGGGAATTACGACACGCCTCTTTAAGGAACGCCGCCCTGGGCTCCCCCGCGCTGGGCGAATGAGGAGCGTCGCAGCCCGCAGAGCAAATGGATCTGAGCTAGATCTGCCTCCGCCTCTTGTCGTTGGCTAAGACCGGGGCCAAGTCCGATGTAATGATAAGCCGGGGAAAAGGTCGCTCGATTCACATGTGATTGGCTCGTGGTTGGAAGATACGGGTATGAAAAAGTTGGCGGTGACCTCAGTCAGAGTATGACGAGGGACATATAAAGACCAGACTGACATCAGATCTTCTCATTCCAACAACCTCACCAGACGACTAAGCCAAAATGGAGTTCAAGTCGATTCTCAAGAAGCTCGAGTGCCCTCACCCGGAGGGACTGACCAACGCGGAGATGTTCCTCGCCTCGGAGGATCTGCTACCGGTGACAGAGGACAAGAAGACATGGAACCACTGGAACTTTGTGAGTGGCTCGTATCCGACGTCACGCGAGGATGAGGAAGTCGAGTGACTGACTCGGCGCAGGTCTCGTTCTGGATTGCCGATTCGTTCAAGTGAGTGATTGTCCTCGAATTGAAAGTGACCGTTGCTGATGTCACCCTAGCTTGAACACTTTCACGTGTGTACCTCAACTTTGCGATACGACGCACCTACTGACTCGACTGTAGCATCGCATCGTCGATGATCGCCGCGGGACTGACATGGTGGTGAGTCGGCTTCGACTTGCACATTGCCATACACCGGAGAGTCGCGCTAATTTTACCCCTAGGCAAGCATTCCTCTGCGTCATCATCGGTTACACCCTAGTAGGACCTCTGATCGTGCTCAACGCCCGTCCCGGTGCCATCTTCGGTATCACATTCCCAGTGGTGAACCGAACGACTTTTGGTCTTTTCGGATCGCTGTGGCCAGTTCTCAACCGTGAGTGGCAAAAGTCGGTTCTGACAGCTCCGCTGCTCCGGTGCTGACCATGCTGTAGGTGCTGGAATGGCATGCATCTGGTGGGGAGTCCAAGCATGGCTCGGAGGACAATGTGTCTACGTCCTACTCCGAAGCATCTTCCCCTCGTTTGCCCGAATCCCCAACTCGATGCCGGCGTCAACCGAGACGACTACCGCCTACGTTGTCGCCTTTATCATTTACTGGGTCCTCTCTCTGCCTACCATCTGGGTACCCATTCACAAGCTCCGATGGTTGTTCTTCGCCAAGGCGATCATCGGCCCAATCATTGGCTTCACCCTTTTCGGCTGGTCAATCTCCCGGGCAGGCGGTGTCGGACCGGTATTCTCGCAACCAGCCACTCTCTCCGGCTCTGCACGAAGCTGGCAGATGCTCATCTCCATCTCTTCGACATTCAACAACATGTTCACGTTGATAACCAGTGAGTCTTCGGCGGCGCACTCCATACGAAAACGATGCTGACTTTGTTTCGTAGATGGCGAGTGAAACACGCGATGTCGACCGGCAAAAAACGAGGCTGACACGATCTCTTTAGCCCCGGACTTTGCCTCGAGAGCTAGAACCCCAGGAGCAGCTGTATGGCCTCAGCTCATTGCCATGCCTCTTGGATTCATCATCACCAGCTTCATGGGTATTGGCATTGCATCGGCCGCGCAGTCGCAATACGGAGAGCCCATGTGGAACGTTGTAGAGGTGAGCGCGAAGTCGATGGTGACTGGCGGCACCGACTGACTTGACCTGTGTAGATCATGGACAAGATGCTTGATGGCTCTCCCTCGAGCGCAACCCGAGCTGGATTGGTCTTCATCAGTGCCGGATTCATCTACGTCCAACTCATGCTCAACGTTGCCGCCAACAGCATCAGCGCGGGATGCGACTTGACCGCTCTCCTCCCCCGATTCATCAACATCCGACGAGGGGGATACATTGCCGCTCTGGTCGGAATCGTAATGAACCCATGGTTGCTGTACAAGTCTTCCGCTACGTTCGGCAACTATCTCGGTGCCTATGGTGTTTTGCTCAGTTGTATCGCCGGACCCATGATCACCGACTACTGGCTCGTCAGAAAGGGACACTACAGGATTGCCGACCTGTACACGACCAGTCGGGAGGGTTGGTACTGGTACACTGCGGGTATCAACTGGAGGGGATACCTTGCCTACCTTGTGTGAGTCGAGTCTGGAGCGAAATGTCCTCCATCGCTGACTTGGAGTCCCCTTAGTGGATTTGCCGTCAATGCTCCTGGATTCATCCACGCCTTGTCCCCGTCTACCAACGTTGCTATCGGTGCTCAGAGGGTTTACACCCTGGTGAGTCGTGTGAACCACCCTAGACTCGAATACATGCTGACACGATCTTCCTAGTCTTGGATCACGGGTACTGGAGTCTCCGGATTGGTCTACTACCTCGCCTGCTGGGCGTCCCCTCCGGCCGGTCTCGACCGAAAGTTCCAGAGGCGAACGTTCCAGGAGATCGACGAGAGCGACTACCAGCCCTCGTACCCCGAAGTCTACGGTACAGGCTCCGCTGAAGAGTACGACGGCGGTGATGAGAAGGAGAAGGCTGGCGAGTCGGGTGTTGCTCGAGTCGTCGCGGCTTGACCGGCGGGCAGTGTTGTTTCAGTATAGACGATGTTCATGATTTACGAGTTTGTATGGTTTCCTTGATGCTAAATGCAGTCTTTGATTTCTCGATGAGTAAACTCATCCCCGGTCAGCGACCGCATGAACAGCTTTTCCTATATCCACCTGTCGCCTCGGAGGGGGTATGATGAGCCTATTACCTGTCTGCCTGTCATAATTCCCACACATTAGCTTCGTGTCTCAAGAGATGCCACGGCCACCGTTCGACGACATCCAGAGTCCAGGTAACGGCTCTCTCCAGTCGATCATGCCTGTCGTCGAGATATCTCGACTTCGTTTGCCGTTGGCCAGGTCCAATCATAAGCGATCTGATATCTGATGCATGTTGGGAGTTAGAGCCGGGATTGAGATTGGGCGAGGCATACATAGTCTGTGACGAGTGAGTCATCAACACGACACCAGCGGGCCTGATGCGCCGGATGCCAGCGTTGCAAGATGCTGAGCGCTTTGAGCGGCGATCTCCGCCTATCGAGCACCTGACGTGGCACCGGTCGTCGTTGGTACCGCCGGGGCTATCATTGATCGTCCTGCTAGCATCAACTGTACATCATACTACATCAACAAGTGCGCTTTCGAGGACAGGATGATGGGGATCCGCCAACTAGCTTGGGCTACAGCAGCCTGTTTACTAGCAGCCGGTGTTTCTGCAAAAGGAGCCATTGGAATCAAAGGCGCCAAACTCGCAGTGTCCTCTCCGGACGGATTGAACGATGCGACCTATTCGTCAGTCCTACCGTGGTACTCCTCAAGGTCACAATGCTGATGGCTATATTTTAGGCTGAAAGAACCAGCACCGCTGTCAAAAACTATCGCCCTGGAAGAGGGATCGACGTTGAAGCTTACTTTTGGTGTTGTGGATACCGTTTCGGGAGAACCGGTTTTCCCCCAGCAAGCGCTGTTGCTCTTTGAGGACCAGCGCGGAGACGACGTCCGGCTCCCTGTGACAGTCAAGAGCAATGGCAAGGCGTCGTTCACCATCGTAAGTACTCTCGAGATATCGTCATGGGGTTATATTGATATGATGAACAGAACATGGCGAAACCACCTGCTGCGCTATTATCAACCCAAGGGCGACTCGACGTTACACTGCTTCTCTCGGCTCTAGACACAGTGGCTCCATTGTCATACACCCTAGGTCAAATATCACTCCCGTCTTCCTCGCTCACAGCGCCGCCGCGGGGTCGACATGATCTACCACCCAGACAAGGTGAACCAGCGTTCAAGCCCCAGCAGGAGCTATTCCACTCGTTCAAACAAGACGAAAAGACCGTGAGCGCATTCAAGAGTGCTATTGGAACTGGACTGGTTATTGCCCCTTGGGGTCTTCTTGCGATCCTGGTGAGTGAATTCGATTTTGGATCTATGGGTGATGTCTGATGGAATTGCAGTACGCCCAAATATCCTCGCAGCTCGAGTTCAAGTCACCCCCGCTCAGCGCCTATCTCTTCGTAGGGTCGCTTGCGGCTTTGGAAGCGCTCATCTTCACCTACTGGGTCGGCCTCAAGTTGTACCAGGTGGGTCGATGTGCTGAATAAGAACGCGGTGGGGTCTTGCTGACAAGTTGTGCTGGTAGTTCCTGCCTATCTTCGGCCCACTCTCGCTTGTCTCTGCATATCTCGGTATGGTCTCGCTTCGTTCGTTGCGACAGAGGAGGCTGAAGGCTGGCGGGTGTCCATGAGCCGTGGCCGAGAGCGCATACGTATCAGATAAGAGAGATGCATGAGTCGAACCAGGTCGAACTATAGGAGTTGCAGCTTACGGCCGAGGAGGATGACGGGGTGGTGGCGCGGTGGAGGTCATGAATCTAGATCTCGTCACTCTACGTCCCACTCAGAGGTCTATATTTGATCATCTCACCGTAGAGTATATATCACTCGACCCAGGCTGCTCTCACGGCGAACATGCCGTTGAACTTCACCATCGCACAGGATAACCTCGAGCTGAAGCCAGTATGGAGGCCTGGAAGCAGTATCGCGCCTTTACGGTGCCCGGCCCACCGGTGTTTACAGACAAGCCCTCTTCACCCGCTCCACCTGCCGAAAATCGACAATTAGGATCATCATCAGCGACCTCGTCCTCGAGGACACTCTCTGCAGGTCCGGACCAGGATGGACTACCCGCAGCGACACACGATGTAGAGATGACGGTGGGAGAACGGTCGAAGATCAGTCAACCCGACAAGTCAACCTATGTCTCTTTCGGAGAGGATGATCACTCGAACCCAAAGACATGGTCGAGAGGATACAAGATCTTTGTGCTGATGCAGCTGTCATTCCTGACGCTCTCGGTGACGTATGCGTCTTCAGCGTCGAGCTCGACGGAGAGTGCGATCATGCAGGAGTTTGGGTGTAACGAGGTGGTAGCCACGGCGACGACGGGAATGTTCTTGGTGGGCATGGGGTTTGGTGCGATGCCATTCGCGCCGTTGTCAGAGTGTGAGTGTCAGGCTACCTATAGTTGATCGATCTCAAGCTGATACCTTCTACGACAGTATATGGAAGACTGCCCGTCTACATTGTCACCATCCTCCTCGCAACGCTCTTCGAGATTGGCTCAGCACTCGCACCTTCAGCACCAGCACTCATAGTCCTGCGATTCCTTGCTGGGGTCACCTCCTCTCCGCCGTTGTCCAATGCCGGGGGAACAATGAACGATATCGGCACACCTCTTTCCCGTACCCTAATGTTTCCACTCTTCGCAACATGCGGCTTTGTCGGACCAGTACTCTCGCCCATCATTGGTGGATATATTGTCACCAACCCGGCTTTTGGTTGGCGGTGGTGTTATTGGGTGGTAGCGATCTGGAACGCGGCGGCTTTTGTCCTCGTGACACTGTTCATGCCCGAGACGCTCAACCCTGCTCTCCTCAAGCTCAAGGCTTTACGCCTCCGAGCCATCACTGGGGAGAAGCACTGGCGGGCTCAGATCGAAGATGAGAGTTTGAAGGAAGCTACGGTCAGAGCGCTCAAGCGGCCCTTTCAGATGTTGCTGGTAGAGCCAGTCGTCCAGTTTTTCATCTTCTACCTGACCAGTGAGTGCCAAAAGGGTTTCATGAGTTTACACAGCTGATACATGGTTGCCCGTAATAGTTGTCTACATCTGCCTGTACGGATCGTTTTCAGCATACCCCACTATATTCTCCTCGCATGGGCTTTCGACCTCGACTATCGGGTTGACCTTCCTGCCGGTGATGGTGGGATTCTTCGTCCTGCTGGCAGTGCAGATTCTCCATTATAAGCGATACCTCAATCTCAACCGGGACGCCAAGAAAGGTGTTCAGCGGAGGGGTATTCACAATGGCAAGATCGAGCCCGAAGAAAGGCTGGTCCCGTGTGAGTCGAGCCGCGTTCTATCATGACCCTCCTTGCTGCTACTAACAGATCATGTAGTGCTTGGGTGTGCGATATTCTTCCCAGCAGGGCTGTTCTGGCTCGCGTGGACCTCTGATCCAAAGTACAGCACATGGCTCACGCTCATGAGGTGAGCTTGGCCTGGATAGGATCTCGTCGGTGCTGATGGCTTGAAGTGGTCTGCCATTCGGATTGGGGTTACTGGCCATCTTCCAGGGATCGATGCAGTACATGATGGACGCATATGGCCCTTTTGCCGCTTCTGCGGTGAGTGCTACCCTATCTGATCTAGGGTAACACAGCTGATCTCGGATTACAGCTTGCAAGCTCAACACTTGTCCGGTATTGTGAGTTTCCTCCTTCCAAGGTTCACGTCCGCTATAGTGCCAGCTGACCTGACGATTGCTTAGCCGTATCTGGGCTTGTGATTTTGGCTTTCCCGAGGATGTATCATGATCTGGGGTCGGAATGGGCCACGTCGATCTTCGCTTTCTTAGGCGTTGTTCTGACTCCGGTACCTTTCGTCTTCTATCTTTATGGTGAGTAGTCAAATGCTGTGATAGTGATTGACGCTGATGTTCCCTGCAGGTCGGAGAGTGAGATCTCGGTGCGAGTTCACAGTGAGGGACTGAGGCAGGCGAGGATGAGACGGATCAAAGAAGGATGCGCGCGGCTCGCAGAGCGATGCCTATATCTCCCGGTGCTGGTCATCCTTGAAGTATTGAGCTTGAACATCATGTATCCTACAACATATACATCACAGATATATCATAGACTACAGCGCCCGTTGGCATGCATGACCTTTGGGGAGCGGAGCATGTATCGTACAGCGGAGGAAAGTGTACGCCGGTGTATGGTGGTGCTTCGGCGGAACCAAATTTACGAGGTCTTACATCGCCCAGGTCTTTGCCTTCTCTCCATTGTTGCAACATCCACTATCTCGACATCACTAGAACGCGAAAGGAGGAGGCAGAACGTCGCCAACTGAGGACGTTTGCATACTACCCTCAGGAAGATCGCAGGAAAGATCAGAGCGGAACTTACAAGAAGTTGAGGAAATCGAAGGTTACCAGTACCCATACAATATGCCTGGCTCAAGGACGATCTTTGGTGAGCGGTACGGAGCACTGCCCGTAATGTGCTATAGGAATGCCAATCGCTGATCCTCTATCTACACAGTCGCCAATCTCCCATAGTGAGTTCTGCCAGCAGAGATTCCCTCACAGGCAGCAAGCCACTGCATTCAGCGAACGCGGGCGAAGAAGGATAGTACTGACAACTTGCAGTGACGTCTCCGAGGAGCAGCTTGGTAATGTCTTCTCAGAGGTCGGACCCGTGAACAGCGTCGAGTGGGTTAGCTATAGGTTCTCAATCGACCTCGTAGCTGACGTATCGTCCAGAATCAAGTTTGACCCGCAGACTGGCCGCTCGAAAGGATACGCTTTTGTGCAGTACATGGGTATGTCCAGCTACCACTTCTCACAAGGATCCCTAGCTGACTTTCCAACTCAGACGAAGCGACTGCAGCTTCTGCTGTGCGGAATCTGCAGGATGTGCCGGTGAACGGACGGAATCTGCGAGTTGAGACTTCCGACGATAGCAAAGCCGAAGGAGGAGGAATGGGCGGCGGACCCGGCGGACGAAGAGGTCAAGGAGGAGGAGCTGGTCGTGGTCGAGGGGTCGGAGGTCCAGGTGGTGATCGCAGATCAGCGGATATAGGCCCCGGCGGACCTGGTGGGCCTGGTGGACCATACTTCGACAGAAGTCGGGGTGGCAGATCTCCTCCTCCGATGGGAATGGGAATGGGTGGTCACCCAGCTGGAGGAGGATACGGTAGGGGGCCAGGAGGACCGGATGGGCATCCACCCTTTCCACCATCGATGGGAGGGCCAATGAATCCCGGGATGGGAGGACCGATGGGAGGAATCGATTCAAAGCCCCTGATCGACATGAACGCCCTACCCCCAGGTCAGGATGTGCCACCGGGTCAGAAAGCAACGGATATAATCAGCAAGACGCTAGCTGCGATCACCCCCGGACAGATGCAGGACGTGATGATGGGTATGAAGGTGGGTCCCACATCGGGCTTCCTATAGTATGGAGAGCTGACCCGCTAGCTAGACTTTGGTATCGACACAGCCGGATCAGGCGAGACTGTTATTGCAGAGTAAACCGCAACTGGCATATGCCCTCTTCCAAGCGATGCTCCTGATGAACATAGTGGATGCGTCGGTATTACAGGTTCGTCAAGCAATCGCCTTCCCGTACAAATACTGATTCCCACAATCAACAGCGTATCCAACCAGTATCCAATACGCAATTCCCACCAGCGCCCGCTCCCGGTCCGCCTGCTGCGTATCCCCCATATCCACCACAAAACCAGCCAGCACCATCATACCCGCCCTACAACAGAGCTCCGGTAGACCCACGACAGCCCCCACATCAAGCACAGGGATACAACGCCCCGCCATTCCCTCCGCGTGCTGCTCCAGGACCAGCCCTGCCTGCCAGTATCCCCCCACACGCACAGGCTGCCCTGGCCACACTCCCAGAGGATCAGAGGGTGAGTATCTCAACGGGAAGGGTGCTATGGCTAATGCTCTGGTTGTAGACTATGTTGATCCAGGTACTGCAATTAACGCCCGATCAAGTGAATGCTTTGGATGCTACGCAAAAGGCATCGATAGTCCAGCTGGTGAGTGCAGCTAATACAGGCGTAAGATGTTGCAGCTGACAAATCTTGTCCTATTCGCAGAGGCAGCAATTCCTCGGAACGGCCTAGGTCTGATGTGGATCGGCGAATGGCTTTGTGGGTTTCAATTTGTTCCTCTGGGACGCACTTATCGGATCGCGAAGGCTTTGTCATACGAAAGCACGTCGCCAATAGCTCAATTATGCATCCCTACGGGATATTCCTGAGATCAAGCATGCAAGCAGTGACTGGTCAATTACATTGGCAGTCATTGCCGTCGTTGCCGCTTCAGTCTATTCGTCGTCGTCGTTGATCTCCTCGATAGTGGCCGCTTTTCTAGATCTCAAGGAGTCGCCATCCGTCGCAGTACCATTGACAGCTGGAGTAGCGGTTGATGTTCCAGTGGAGGGTTCTGCCTTCTCGCTTGTGTCCGCCTTCTCGCTCAATTTCTCCCCTTTGCTTCGCTTGGATGGGGTGCCATCGGGTCTCTTCTTCTTCTTCTTTGGCTCGTCATAGCCCCAGGTCGGTACGAAAGACTCGAACTGTAGTGGATGTTAGTGCCACCACTCTTAGCATTGTAAAACGGCACAATGCACGGAGGGTTTTGACAGGGGCGAAAGGACTCACAAATCCAACATCCTCGAACAGATTTGGGAAGATCCATATCGCCCTCTTCATGCTGACCACGGTTCCACAATAAATGATCAATCTAACAATTGCCAATGCTATCAAGGCGCCAATGAGGCCTAGGGCCAGCATACTGAGGTACCAAACTCCGATCCTCAATTTGACCGGCCAGAGGGGGAACATGACTCCCGCTAGCATGATGGCGACCATGGCAACACCGCCGAGAATGGTGTATAAGGGGGACCCGTCGTAGAACCAGGCATAGTACGCTTGCTCCTCGAGAGACTGCGTGGGGGAGAGGTTGAGCGTTCGAGGGGTGCCAGAGGGCGGGGCGACGTCGAGCGTCACTCTCTCCACGCGAAGGAAGAATGCACTAAAGAACGAGCGTCAGCGAGGAGCGAGCGAGCAGTTTCCAAAAACCTGCAAGAGAAGTTCTGGGCCGAGATGGATCATGGTGATACGCACTGAGGGAGAACTTTGACCAACAACGCCTTGGCCTCTTCTGGCGTCTCGACTTTGGGCGCCTTCTTCACTTTGGCATACGCCGGTCCTGTGAGCACACGGATGGCGGTCTTGCCTGATGTTCGGTCAGCTAGCTTCGCTTCACTTCATCCATGCCAGCTGATTCCAAGCGCAAAAGCATCACGCCTACTCACCCTTGAAGTAGTCCACCCGTTTCCCGTTCAGCACCCCTTTTCTAACTTTCGGTCCGTTCTTCCCTCTCAGAAAGTCCACCACGGCTTTGAGCTCTGGAGTTGCCTATCGTCGCATTAGTCTCTGAGCCTCCGACACGTCTGTATAGCGCGACGATACAGGTCTCCGGGTAGTGTTACACTCACTCGTTTTCTAGAAAACAAACGGGCATAAGCTTTCTACCCCTTGGAGTCAGCAGCTCAACGATCAGAACTCACTGGGCTTCTGCCACCGGCGTGGCATCTGCAGGTCCGGGCATCCTGGCTTGCTCGTGGCTAGATGGGTGTCGATCACTGGAGGATTGGGTGGTTTCGATAGAGAGCAGTGATACGGCTGCGTGGAAGGTGGTGATGGGCGAACAGGCCGTCCGCGGAGTTTCGAGAATCTCCGTGCTGGTGACGTCCTCGTCCCTTTCGATGGCGTCGGCGATGGTCAGCTCAGCGTTGACTACATCGCCGTGTCAGTGGAGTAGGTCTTCACCTCTGCTACGATCTGCTACGGACGACAGTGATTCTGATTACTGGACGCTAATCATACGAAGACGGACGTCATCGACTAGACGTCCGCGATCCTTGTTCCAACTCGACGTCTGCCCGCCTTTGGATCACTGCTACATCTGCCTTTCGGTCAAGTCCTCGCACCATCTGTCTCGTAGATACGATGAGCTCTTCATCTTTCACCTCGGCATGGCTGAACAAACCACTCGTTACGCCATCATGGACCCCATCACAAGAACAGGTGAGGCAGCTTAGCTTAAAGCCCACATCCCTTTCGTATCCCACCGGGAAGACATCTAATCAATCTATGTAGACCCTGCTGGAGCCATACACCTACGTCTCCCATTCTGCAGGCAAGGAGATCCGTACGCGGATGATAGACGCTTTTGACCTTTGGCTACAAGTGCCCGAAGCGGATCTAGAGGTGATAAAGCGGGTCGTCCGGATGCTACACAATGCCTCCTTGTTGTGAGTGGTATATTCCCACCCTCCCATCTTGTATTCTTGCAGTTGAAGCTGACTGATTGGGTAGGATGGATGATGTCGAGGACAACTCCGAATTGAGACGTGGGATACCGGTCTCACACCTAGTCTACGGGGTGCCACAGACGATCAATACGGCAAACTACGTCTATTTCCTCGCTATGAACGAATTGATAGAGATGAATGCGGCGCAGAAAACAGACTCGGGGAAGGGGAAAGGGAAGCAGGAGGATCTGATCCGTTTGGTAACAGGTGAGTAACAGCTCGAGTTGGGAGCATATCCAGTAGTTCAGCTGCTGATTCAGTAGACGAGTTGCTGCATCTTCATCGAGGGCAAGGCTTGGATCTATTCTGGAGGGACAGCTTGACATGTCCGACAGAGGAGGAGTACGTTGACATGGTCTTAGGCAGTGAGTAGAGATGCCCTTGCTCGCTCCTGCCAGTCGAGGCTGATATAACCATTCTGCAGAGACCGGCGGTCTGTTTAGATTGGCCATCAAACTTATGATGGCGAGATCGTCTTCTGATGTGTGAGCTCAAACTCGCTCGCCTTTGTGTGTAGTAGGCTGATTGGTCTTAGCGACTACGTCCCGCTGGTCAACCTATTCTCAGTCTTCTTCCAGATCAGGGACGACTACATGAACCTCCAATCCACCGAATATGCCGATAACAAAGGTTTCGCCGAAGACCTGACCGAGGGGAAGTTCAGCTTTCCGGTCGTTCATGGCGTCAGGGCTGACATGTCCAATCGGCAGATCCTGAGTGAGTCCATCCGTCCCCCTGTCCAAAAATCCGGTCACGGAGCTGAGATTGACAACCCTAGATGTGC
The DNA here is from genome assembly GCA_001600095.1 of Bullera alba. Classification (NCBI taxonomy): domain Eukaryota; kingdom Fungi; phylum Basidiomycota; class Tremellomycetes; order Tremellales; family Bulleraceae; genus Bullera; species Bullera alba. Next base: position 100,229 of record BCIX01000004.1, read on the forward strand.
TGCAAAAGAAGACGCAGTCAATGTCGCTGAAATCACATACGGTGGAATACCTACGGAATCACACCAAATCCTTCGTCTATACCCGCTCGGTGCTGCTCAACCTCCATTCTCAGGTAGAAGCGGAGATCAGCCGGTTGGGTGGGAATAAGGGATTGAGCAAGATCCTCGAGGTGCTCAACGTGCCAGAGGAAGAAGCAGCTCAGAAGTGATCAGCCAAATCACTGGAGCTGAACCCGCCTGGGATTGGAGACCGACGTGCTTTCGCAGCGGACGGCCGGATTCGCCAAAGCCGTCTACAGCGATCTGCTTGCTCAAGAAGGTCTGGTAGGTCCAGGAAGCCCAGCAGGGATGGGGACGAGGCTCTCTCGTGGTCGAAAGCCCGCGTGTATCGGTCCACACAACATGCTCGACGTCATCCTGCGTCAAGAGTCCTCACTAGCACCGATAAACGATTGCTGTCAGGTACAATGAGGCGAATACGTCTACGTGATTTACATCATCATTCATCATTCGCGTATGCATCTCACATCCCGGTTTGGCAAGGTTGATGCGTTGATGAGAGTCGTGGGTAACCTTGGCTGAAATAATCAGGATTCTGTCGCTAAACTGATGGACTTCATTCGCTTACCTGGGGATGGACGACTGGATTGTGGATTTGCCCAGACACCCTCTTCGCCCTTCGGTAGCTAACAGGACAGTGTCAGCAACAAATCAAGATTTACGTATGCATCGCTCGTCTCCGGGTATCATATAACTACTTGCCTCCCGCTCTCCGCCTCCTGTCGATCCCGGACGCTCACCCCAGGCTCACTCGGGTGATCATCCTCTGCCTACGATGTGGGTCACCCCGAAACTGAAAATCAAATCTGTAAGTGCTTCAGTGCAGTCTCCAAGTCTTGCGACAGCAACTCGCTGAAGGTTGGAGGAAGGAAGGACTCCAGCGTCCAGTCTCCTTCCCCGCCTGTCGTTAACAGCGTCTTCACGCCGTTGGGATCAGTGGCTCTGTCCTCGCCAATAGCGTAGTCCTTGAGATTGTGCTCAAAGACGATTGGGAAGAGATCAACCGAAGAGGCATAATCGGCCGATGGAGGGTTCTCCTCGAAGTAGGTACTGAGTCTGTCCAGTGCTTCCTGGTGTTGTTCCTCATCTGACACCTGCTTGCTGATTCGCTCTGCAGTGCGCTGGCTCGCTTGGGCTTGCACCTCTGACGGGTCCAGTCCCGGGGTGTCCTCGCTGATGAATCTGACCACCTCATCATGGACATATTCCTTCTCCTCTTGTTCGCGCTGTCTAATCCAATCCAGAGACATCTTGCTTCCTGGCTCCGTCATCTCTGACAACACATCCCCCAGTTGCGCATCCTCCGCGTTCAAAGGGTTAGGCGCGGCTTTGTACCTATCAAAGACCCCGAGTACGTCGTAGATGTTGGCTGTCATCGAGTCTCTCACCCACGACTCTTTGGCGTCAACCGTCGAGGGCAAATCTTGCATCTTCATTGACAAGTTCACGACGAGTCCACTGGCAGATTGATCCACGTTTTCGTAGGGGTAAGCGCAAGTCTCAAGGTACTGCTTCGCTTGGTATACCAGATCGCTTTCCAACGCACTGTCGATAATGCGATGATGGACAGCTTTTGCTGTTTCATCAGGGTCACCGCCGAGGAGGGCAAGCAGTGGCTCTGGAAGATAGGCAGTGAGTCCGCTGATGTTGTCGTTCCCCAAAAACGCCTCGGTCTTGACACCGGACATCTTGGTAGATATGCTCTCGCATACCCTCTTGGAGACGTGGTCTTGGAAGATGCCTTCCAAGAGGCTCTCCTGGTGCTTGGCGAGGTCTTCGTCACTCAAGGAGGAGTAGTGGGTTGAGCTGCGAAATATCCTCAGCGGCGTAGACTTGTCTCGTCGCGCTGCCTCAGTGACGACTTGCTGATGGGCTTGCTGAGTCGCTCGGAGCTGCTCGAGTGCTTGAGAGTACTCGCCAATGATCTGGGAGAGGTCGCTCATGGTCAGCTGGTATCTCGATGTTTGGATTTGAGGATAAACGAGTAACGAGGAAGGGTAGTGAGGTATGATATGAATTCGGAGCACCAGAGGTCGAGTCGATGCCTCTATATATCCTGCAGAAGTCTTCTCTGTACAGCTCTGTACGACATCCGATTCACAGGCTGATTTGCAATCCTGACATTGATTAAACACATGAAGCAGATCTTCCATTCGCGATAGACCCCTGTGTGAAAGCCTGAAAGGATGGCTGAACTCCCAATTGCAAATGCTGTCGATAAGCCTTCTGCTCACCAGTGTGTCACTCCATCCGCCTCTTGGACATTCCGCGGTGAGTGATGAGACCGCCGGTCGACGTATCGTCACGGGTGAAGGGAGTATCACAAAGTGGATGGGCAAAATGTGAAATGCGCGATGAAGCGAGCATCAGCACATCAGAGCGCGGGGGAGGAAAACAAAAGAGGTCAGCCGTCAGAGAGTTTCAGAAATTTAGAGTGGAGGACAGTGATTAAGGCGGGAGAAACGGGCGAACGGGCATGAGTCGAGAGGGGTTGGAGGGTGGATAGAGGGTGGACTTTGGTGATGCCGCTTGACGTCGACCGTCGGTCGCCGCTCGCTGCCGCGGGAAAGAAGGGCTGATCAGTCGATTCTCGTGGATATCGATGTCCTCCCCGCCTTTTGACCTATTCATCGCTCGGCTCTCGTCATGGGATACAAGACGGTCCAGAATCTACCTACTACCTCCGCCTCGTGGTGGTCACAGATTCCCATTCGGTCTCACTCGCCTTGACCGTCTACTCACAGTTCGGTTTGCTTGACCCACTTCCGCCACTGACTTGATTGATTGACGCTTGAATCTACTCCTGCGAGTCTGACAGCAACTCGCCGAAGGATGGCGGGAGGAAGGACTCTAGAGACCAATCCTCTTCTCCGCCTGTCGTCAAAACCGTCTTCACTCCATTCGGATCAGTGGCCCTGTTCATGTCCGTGGCGCCGTCCCTCAAGCTGAGACCAATGATGATCGGGGAAAGATCCACTGTGGCAGCATGGTCGTCCGATGGAGGATTCTCAGTGAAATAGGCTTCGATGCAGTCCACGGTTTTCTGGTATTGCCCTTCGTCGCTCCACTGGCTATGAAGTCTGCCCTGTGTCATCATCTCCGCTTGGGCATTTACCTGTGCTTGGGGCATTGCCGGCGTGTCCCTGTTGATGGAATCCACGACTTTGCTCTTGAGTCTAGCCCGATGCTCGTTCGTAACGTCCTTGATCCACTCTAAAGACATCGCCCTCGCTGGCTCATCGACTTCTGCCAGAACGCCTTCGACTTGCGAGTCCTGCATGCCCATGGAACGAGCACTCTCGAGACTCTGATGAATCCCGTCGTAGACCTTGAGTATGTCTTGGATATCGTTTTCCAGGGCGGATGCGACGAATGTTTCCTTGGCCGAGACAACAGAGGCCAACATGCGCATCTTGGTCGTCAGTAGGCCCACGAGATTTACGACAGTGTCGCCCAGGAAAGAATAGGGGTAATCAGCGGAGATTTGTGATACTTTAGCTTGGGTGAACAGGTGCGTTTCCAAGGTCTGATCAATTATATCGTGGTGATAAGTCCTCGCAGTCTCATAATCGTTGTCTTCTTCAGTGTCGACAAGTTTGACGATCGGTTTCGGGAGATACAAAGTGACTCCAGTCACTCGCGGGTCTCCAAGAAACGCTACGGTCTTGACCTCGGATGCCTCATAGGACAACTTGCTCCTGACCTGGCCGAACACATGGTCATCGAAGATGCCTTCGAAGAGACTTTCTTTGTGTTTGACCAGGTCCTCCGCACTCAAGGTCGAGTACTCGGTCCTATTGCGATGTACTCTCAGTGGGATAAGGTTCTCGATACGTGCTCTGTCCCGCTCGAACTCTTCGCAAGCTCTCAATGTCGCATGGGAGTTCTCCAATACGTGGGAGTAATTCGCAATGATATTGTTCAGTTCACTCATCTTTGGTTGTTGGCTTCCAGGTGGCGAAAGAACGAGTGGGATGGAAGAGTCAAGAGACAGAAGAGCAGTGGGGAAAGAAGATTGACCAAGTGTCGCATTCATACCCCTTTTATCACCAAGCACCTGCTCGATGTCTAGACCAGTCGATATTCTGATTTGCAATCTCGACGTCGATCTGACAAAGTCAGCAAGTCATCCTTTCGCGTTGTGATCCTGCCTATATCAAAGGTCGCAGCTTCGAAGAGGCTTCGAGCAGCCTTCGGAGCACCTGCTCATGCGTGATATGCAATCGACTCAACTGTTTGCAAATTGCAATCTCGACGCTGTGTTCGACGCAGTGACCCTCAGTGACCCTTTCTTGTCATACCCCTCCAGGATTCCAAGTGTGAGAGGATTTAGCTCGCGAATGGTTTCAAGCGGCCTTATGCTAGTGCTCATCAGATCAAGCGCGCCTTGGAGAAAGGGTGTCAGAGTTCAGTATCACCTCTCCTTCCCCCAACTCCAAGGCCTAGCCCACCGCCCAGCGGCCAGCCTGTTATTCACCATGATTTTGCTTGTGGCAGTAGCTCGTCAACAAGCTTCGCACGAAAGTGTCGGTATCAGTTTACGTCTGCATCGCTCGTCTTGGGGTATGTCATCAACAATATCCTGCCGCACTCCACTTCCTATCAGTGAGAATGTCACCCAGCCGGTCAGTCTCACACTCCCACCTGCTTTGAAATTTCAGTGTTACCAATACTGAATCCTTAGACGCTGATGTCTAGACCTAGGCCCGAGACAACAGCTCGCTGAAAGCGGGAGGGAGGAACGACTCCAGGGACCAATCCCCTTCGCCTCCTGTCGTCAACACCGTCTTGACTCCATTGGGATCCGTGGCTCTCTCCTTGCCCGTAGCGTCGTCCTTGAGATTGTGTTCGAAGACGATCGAGAAAGATCTACCGAAGAGGCATAGGCGTCTGATGGGGGATGTGCCTTGAAGTAAGCGCTGAGTCTATCCAGTGCTTTCTGGTGTTGTTCTTCCTCCTCTGACCACTGCTTGCCGATCAGCTTTTCCGTGAGCTCGGTTGCTTGGGCTTCCACCTCTGACGGGTCTAGTCCCGGTGTATCTTTGTTGATGGACTTAACGATCTCGTCATAAAGAGCAGTCCTCTTCTCATCTGTCCATTCCCTGATCCAGTCAAGAGAGAGTGCCCTCGCTGGTTCCTGAACTTCGGCCAGCACCTCCCCGGTCAGCTGAACCTCCCTGTCCAGGAGGTCCGCAGCGCTACCTTTCCTATCGTAGACTTCGAGTATGTCGTTGATGTCGGAGTCCAAGGCAGATGCAATCCAAGATTGCTTGGTCGATACTGCGAGGGGTATGTAGCGCATCTTGAATGCCAGATCAGAAGCGAGACCACCGGCGGATTGATTCACATCGGCATAGGGGTGCTTACAGACATCGAGGTATTGCTCAGCTTGTCTCGACAAGTCGGATCGTAAAGCATTATCGATGAGGCGATGGTGATATACCCTCGCGGTCTCATAGTCGCTGTCCTGCTCAGTCCCAAGCAGAGTGGTGATTGGTTTCGGGATGTACACGGTGACCCCACTCATCCTCCCGTCGCCCAAGAATACCTCAGTCTTGGTGTCGGACATCTCGGCGGACATACTTTTCCTGACCTTGTCGGTGATGTAGTCGTGAAAGATGCCTTCCAAGAGGCTCTCCTTGTGTTTGGCCAGTTCTTCGTCGCTCAGGGTGGAGTAGTTGGTCCGTTTGCGGCGAACCCTTAGCGGTGTACTCTTCTCCCTGCGCATCCTGTCCATGGTGTATTGCTGCTCGGCATGCAGAGTCGCTCGGCATTGCTCGAGTGCTTGGGAGTAGGTTTTAATGACCTCGGATAGGGCGGGCATCGTCAGCTGTCTTGGTATCTGGGGTAGTTGTGGATAGTGAGTGTGCTAATGGCGAAATGGAATGTGGTAAACCAGTAGATGGAGAAAGAGAGTGGGCAAGTGACACTGACTCCCCTTTCATCCCCAATAAGTACCCGCAGCACCTGCTCGATATCTTGTTCCAGCGACATGCTGATTTGCAATCTTGTGGTCATTCTGACGTAGTTAACGAGTCATCCTTTCTTACCATATCCCTCCGAGAGCCTCCGGGATTCGAACAGGTAAGCTCGGAAGTGTTTCGGATCAGCCTCTTGCTCAGCATCGCGTCAACTCCCCTTGTTACATCCGCGTAAGACAATGAGCGAGCGTCAGAAGTGAGCACTCACAAAGAGCATTAGAAGTAGGAAGGAGGGAAGGAAGGACGAAGGAGAAGGCAGCACCGTCGCAAAGGGTCCGTGATGACGCGACTCGACTTTGGTTCTCGATCGCTGCCTCGGAGAAAGTCGGCTGCTTTGACGTGGGCATCCACATCGGCTTTCTGTCACAGACTCACACGGCAGGCTCAAAGTCCTCCAAGCCGTCATCCGCCGCAACGCGCTGTGCATACGCTCAGTGCAAAGATACAACATGCGGATTCCACCGTTGAGGTGTGTTTGCTTCTGACGCTCTTATGTCTGCCACAGGCCGTACGACTTTCCCGGGTTGGTCTGCCACAGCCTGATAGTGCCTAGATAGACGTGTTAGCGTCGTGGTGATGGACTCGCGGAACAAGATCTCAGTTGAGAGGGAGAGAAGAACAGAAAGCAAGACGAGGAGCAATCGGAAGAGAGGGGCGGTGAGCAAGGGAGCAAGGAGGCGAGGAGGGAGCGAGAGAGCGAAGGAGCGAGGGAGTGAAGGTGTGAAGGTGTGAAGTGAGGGTGTGACGGTGTGACGGTGTGACGGTGTGACGGTGTGACGGTGTGACGGTGTGACGGTGTGACGGTGTGAGGGAGTAACGGTGGGACGGTGTGACGGAGTGAGGGAGTGAGGGAGTGAAGAAGCGAGGGAGTGAGGGAGTGAGAGAGATAGCGAGAGCGAGAGAGAGGGGAAGAGCAAGGGGGCGAGTGCGAGAGAGTGCGAGAGAAAGCTAGGGGAACGGCGAGCAAAAGAGGGAGACAGGGGGCTAACGGGGAGGATGTGAGGGAGTGGAGGGGAAGTGCCAGAAGGAGTGAGGGCGCCGACTCACCATCCTCTGATCCAGAAGCATAGACCTCTCCATCGGGCGAGTAGCTCGCACAAAGCACTGGCCCGTGATGACCCTTGTACACCTCCTTCTCCTGTCCCGAGTCGAGGTCGTACACCCTCACCCAGGGGTCGTTGGCGCTGCCGACGATGAACCTGTCTCTGAGGAAGGGGTGTAGCGAGGCGGAAGTCGGCGCGTGGGGCAGGGGCACAGTCACCGGTGGGTGTTGCCTACGAGCGTTGTATCAGCATCTTGACACTTCATATAACATTGGGGAGGGGTGTTTGCTCACCTGAGAATGTCCAGAAAGTGTACCTTGTTCCCCGCCGTGACGCTCAGAGTCCCTCCTCCATGGGCAAGCTCCATGCTAGTGACGGGATCGCCTAGGTCCAAACTAGCAGTCTGGGACAGTGTTCGCAAATCCCACCATCTAAGTCGAATCAGCTGAAATGCATTGAAGGAGAGCTCGGGCAACACACCTTACGAGACCATCCTCAGAGGCGCTGACGCCGACAGCACCGCCCTGCGCGTCGTCCCAGACGAGTGACCTGATGGTGCCATCGCAGGACAGGCCATCTGGCCGAGAACCAAGAATCAGGGGCTCGGCATCGGGCCTGCCTAGATCGAACAGCCTGATCTTCTTCTCGTTTCCGCCCTGGAATAACATGAGCTGCGCTCCTTTCCGAAAAACCGGTCAGCTCACTGTGAGAAGGTATTGAGATGATTGCTGGGGGTTGAGGGCGACAGAGCGGACAATGTGGTTGTGAGCGAAAGAGTGGAGGGCTTCGCCAGAGTTGCAGTCCCAGATTTTCCTGCAACAAGGTCAGACACGACTTCACGAAAACCAAGGCGTATGGCTCACGCTGTGAAGTCTGCGGAACCGGTGACGGCGCGAGAAGTGTCGAGAGAAAGTTTGGTCGACCACACAGCTCCTTTGTGGCCTGTATCACCGATGAGTCAGCTCCGAGTCCTGATCCTGGAGAGGCCAAACCCACCGAGGAACGTTCCTATCCAGTCTCCGAGCCAGCTGCGGAGCATGGGGTTTCCGTCCTTACAGGCGGAAATGAGGAGATACGTTCCGTCGTCCAGGCTGTAGATGGTCAGCACCTTGATCTTGATATGGGGGACTTTACTAACAGGTTTGAGAATTGAAGGTGGACGACTGGTCTGGTATGTCCGGAACACAGGAGAGGCTGGACCTTGACCTGACCGCCATTGGCCCCGCCGCTCTGCTGCTGAGTCAAGGGGTCGGGTGTCCGTGGATGAGAAGGCGGTTGCGAGTTGGGCTGTAGGTTGTGACCGTTCAGGTTGCCGATTGGGTTGACGTTGTTGATGATGCTGTTGGTGTACTGATTGGGCATCTGGTAGTACCCGTTGGAATTGAGGTTGAGGCCGGACATGCTAGCGGGTTGGGACTGGTGATGTGGTGGTTGTGTACTCGTTGGTCGTTTATGCAGGTTGAAGTTGATTGGAGTATGCGGTATTATAAAGGTCTATTTGTTGGATGGTTGGATTGGTTGCTGCGATGAGGTCGTGATTGTCTCGTGAAGAACGGGTCCGGGCGTCAAGCGTGTTCGAGTGGACGAAGAGTCAGAGAGCTGATTATGAGATGGGTGGATGCTGAAGAAGCGACGTGGAAGCGTTTGAGTGGAGTTGCGAGTTGCTAGAAGGTTTGACTCGTTGAAAGGAGGTTGAACGTCGATACCGTGTTATGCCGAATGTGTTCCGCAAGAGCGCTTTGCAATAGTGGACGCTGTAGCTCAATCCTAATCTTTCTCGTTGCTCCTGCAGATGGATTTGCTGTTCACAATCTAGTGAGATTCGGCAAGGAGGTGGAAGAGTTGATATTCGCTGCGAGAATGGTGTGCTGGTTCGGGCTTGTGATTTCCTTTGGATTGTCGTTTCTTTATGGCTGATCAGTCGAATGTCGGGTATAGCGGCTATGGAGGGAGAGGATGGGCAGAGGTGTTATAGGGAATGAGGGTGATGGGTTGGAGGTGGTGATGAGGTATAGAGTAGGGTGAGCAAAGGGTGAGTAGAGAGCGACGAGGAAGCAACAACAGCGAAGCGGTGACATGCCAAGAAAGTGCCACATCCACCACCCACTACCACGTGGTTTTGCCACCCACTCTGCCAGCTAAATCGTAATGCCGAAACGCCGCCAGTCCTGGCGTTGTCAAGTCCACTGACAGGTATCAACCAGGTCTATCACACCGCTATACACACCAGCAATACTCGTCCGACTCCGTCTTCACGATGAAGCTCGTCAGGTAAGCGAGGAGAGAAACACTCGGGGCGAGGTAAAGTATGCTGATTTTGACATTCTGTAGGTTTTTGATGAAGCTCAGTAACGAGACGGTCACGATAGAGTTGAAAAACGGCACCGTCGTCCATGGAACGATCACTTGTGGGTATCAGTCTCAAGGAGTGCTGGAGGCATGGGGATCAGGGATGTGATGCTGTAGGAGAGGAGAGAAATCGGGATGGGGCATACGGCGAGGAAGGCAAACAGTGCAGGAAATCGAAGACATGGGATTGGGAGGGAAGAGATATGGCGCTGGGGAGGAGGACCTTGGCTGGCCCTGCCCGTATCCTTCGATGTCAGTAACTGATTCATATACTTAGCCGTCGACCCACAGATGAATACGCATCTGAAATCGGTCAAGCTCACCCTCCGTTCCGCCGCTCCCAACACCGCACCACTTTCGCTCGACTCGCTAGCCGTCCGAGGCAACAATGTTCGGTACTACATCCTCCCCGACTCCTTACCCCTCGACACGCTCCTGGTGGACGACGCACCCAGGGCCAAGAAGAGGAAGGAGGGCGGCGCGGCTCGTGGCGCTAGAGGCGGTAGAGGGGGTCCAATGCGGGGAGGACCCAGGGGCAGAGGTGGACCCAGAGGCGGGGGTAGAGGACGGGGATTCTAATCCGAGAGCGGTGGATCAGGAGACGGGGTCTAGGAAGACGAAGACCGAAGGATAGGAGTAAAAGTCAGCACGACTAGAGGCGTCTCAGCGCAGAGAAGAGGCATCATGCCACTTTGGCCCCTGTATGGGACCAAAGGCTATACCACGGCGGATCACGACACCAGGGTCAGATTCGACGGGAAATCATCAGCTATCGATCATGCATCGACGCGGTGTGTGTGATATCCTCGCAAGAATAAGGAGTCGAGTGGAATGGGTTCCGCGCAGTGAGGATGCCTTACGTCTGGGCACTGATTTCCGGTATATTCACTGACACAGGATCTAACCAACATTGTCATCGACAAGATGCCCAGCACTGACCCTGAAGGACGAGACGCTGCAGGCGTACAGCGGCATCAATGCCGTATTTGCATTACTTGGAAGAGCTGACGCCTAACGCCCCGCCGCAGCTGCGTCGTACAGTATTGATCACATTCATGAAGGACGTTCCGTCCTATTTTGGTATACCAAGCTTACCCACCATCCCGCCCAACCTCTCAATAACCCTTGTCGAGATCGACGACATTCAACCACTCTCCCGTTTTGAGGTAATGCTCCGTCGAGCTCAACAACAACTCTGCCCCGGCATCATAGTAATTCTCAAAGTCGCCCGAGACGTGGGGCGTGACTATCGCCCTCGGATGGGTGAACAGCGCATGGTTCTCCGGCAGGGGTTCTGGGTCGGTGACATCGAGTGCGGCGCCGAAGAGGCCGTTCGGGGCGTCTAGCGCCTCGATCAGGGTTTCTGCGGTTGATATGGGTCAGTTTGTGACAGGAGAGTGGATGTGGGCGGGGGGCACTCACCAGACTTTACTAGATCGCCTCTACCGACATTGACGAAGATAGCTCCTTTGGGCAACAGATCTTAACCTGTCAGCTGGCTGGAATCTTCGTAGAGGGAGGACGCACCAAAGTGCTCCCGCTTGAGCATCCACTGCGTCTGCGGCGTCGAGGGCAGACTCGCGACGAGAATGTCGCAGCGGGAGAGGAAGGTGTTGAACGACTTTGCGTCATTGGTCGAGTAGTATGCCTCGGGCAGAACACCTGGCGAGATCAGCTCGCTGTACAGCTCACCTCTCCAGCATGGGAGCCTCGCTGTCAGTTGGAACTCACCCTCCTTGTCGCCAGTTCCCTCGATAATGTACTAAACACCAAGTCAGCGCCGGCACCAAGACCAAACACTAGCAGGACCTACGCCCTCGTCGAGCCGCTTGCTGCCGCTCGAGTTGGCAGCGATGATCTTGGCATTCATGCACTTGAGCACTCGGGCCGTTTCCCGAGCAATGTGTCCGTATCCCTGTGTCCGGTCAGTGACGAGCGACCTGAGAACACTGTATAGCGGATGTGGCTCACCAAAAAGCCAATGGTCTTGCCGTAGATATACCTCGGCTGACCCATGATACCCTGTTTCTCCGCTATCGACGTCCTGCTCGCCCATTTCTTTTCATTCTGGGACAGGCGGGTCAGCTGCGCTTGAAGAGCTGTAGAGGAAGCTGGCCTACGCGGAGATAATCGACTGTCAAGTGGGTCGAAATGTACACTGTCTCATCGGTCAGGCGATCTGGAGCGCACAGGGGAACGATCCGAGCTCACAGTTCACAATCATTGCCACGATCCATTGCGGGATAGACAAGCTGTGGATTCCTGTCACGACAAATTCAGTATCCCATCTATACTCCGATACGAGCGTATAGCCCACCCCAAGAGCGGACCCACCTGACGAGTTGCAGACCTTGATCTGCTGCTTGGCCTCTTTGGACTGGAACAGTGGTGCGACAGTGACCTTGTTCACGCCGGCTACCGCCTAGTCAGCCGCACATCACATATCTAAGATACATGGCAGACCCACCACTTGACAGCTGGAGGACTTTGGTCTTCTTCACCTGGTCCAACGAGACGATACCCTCCGGCAGGCCCGTCCACCTGGCGTACCAAACGTCCACTTCGGGCCATACCTCCTCTGGAACGGCCTGGTCATCGGGGAAATAGTGGACAGTGCTGAATTGCTTCTTGAAGGCATCAAGGACTTTGTCGCTGATCCTGACTGTGACGCAGAGCGTGGAGAGGGGTTCGATACTGACCATTGCGGAGGGTCGGGAGTGGTGATTGATGCAAGATTGATGATATGCGAGGAGGATCTAGGATCTAGATGGAATGGGCGATCGTGATAAGTAGTGTTGTCAGTCGAGTGTGGAATGATAGACACAAGACCACGAGCATCACAAGATCCAATCACTCCCCCCGCTAGACGCTCATTGCGGCGCTGCTTGGACGCTGCCGTCGCCATCGATGCCGCCGTTGACGCTATCGCCCATTCGCAGCCGCTCGGTAAATCTCCGAGATAACAACTAACCGTCGGCTAAATCCGATACGTGGGATGGCCGGGATTGGTCGGTGACTACCATCGTGCATCGGGCTAGTCACAGCATGCAGTGCATGTACGATAGATACTACACTACGCTCCTGCTGACTTTAGTTGTACAGCGATGGGTACTCTCCGGTCACTACTAAGAAGCACACTGCAGTGACTGCACCAGCTTGGCACCACACCCCTGCCTATCCCTGGGCCTCCTCCGCGCCATAGGCGTTCGACTTGTGTTTCGGGATGAAATTAAACCTGTCGTCCGACTTGCCCAAGAACATCTCCGAAATCTTGACCCAATCCCCAGCGAATGGACTGCTCAGCAGCGTCTCCAGCTCGGATCTGCCTCTGAAGGCAGGCGGTCGATCGTTCATCTTGGCGGGTAATCGCTCAAGCAGGCCGATGGGAATGTATCGATGTTGGAAGGATAGAGCCTCGCAGAGGAATCGACGGGTGGTGGAAACGCCTTGGGTGTCGGAACCCCAATGCGACAGGCCGAATTCCGCAAACTGAGCGAAGCAATGCGTCAGCATAGGTATTGCAGGAGCGGGACGGTGTGGAATGGTGTCTCACTTTTCGAATACCCTCCAGTCGCTCCGTGGCGGAGATGTCCCATTCCCGCCTCTCTGCAATCTCGGTGAACAGCCACGGTTTGATCAACGCCCCTCTTGCAACCATCACCCCGTCAACGCCAGACGCCTCCTTCTCCTCGTAATAGCTCTGCGGGGTGTCAGCGCCATCTCTCTACGTGGAGTGCTGGGTATCAGAGTCATAGCGAAGATTGGCAAGACATGGAGATAGTTCCAACACCGTTTTGGAGATGGATCACCCACCTGCGCAGAGAAGCAATCTCCATTACCGAACATTGGAATCTTGGGCATGCCCGCATCTGACACTGCCTCCCTCAGGCCATCGCAGCATTGCTTGATATACGCCCAATCCGCATTCTTCGAGTATCTCTGCTGTCGAGATCGTCCGTGCAGCTACCGATCGCGTCAGAGCCTAGATAGTGGAGCTCATGCATAGGACTCACTGTCATGGCGCTAGCTCCCCATTCCGTGGCGAAGCGGGGGATGAGTTTGTGTGCATTGGGCTTTGTGCTGGCGACTCCGGTTCTCTACGGGAGTGTTAGTCGAGATTCACACTTGCTAGTGCAGAGGGATGGGGGAACTTACGAATTTGACAGTCAAAGGGACTTAGCAAGCGCGGTCAGTGATCGTGCGACGAGGCTGCGTGGATGTACTCACTCTCGCCAAGGGCCCGGTTCATACCGACCAGAATCTTGCCCAACCGCCCTGGTGACTCGAGCACTGACACTATGTCAGTCGACTACACAGCTCAGGGAGTTCGACACTCACGCGCACTGCCAGCTCCTTGATTAAACACCAGATCGATCGGACAGCCCATGTTGACATCGACGAAATCCACTCCGTCGCCGACTTCCCGGCTGAGCAGCTCGGCGGCGGGTACCATCCTGTTGGGAAATCCGCCGGCGAGCTGGACTCCAAACATCTTTTCACTCTCGTGTCGCCTGACCAGTGCCCACTCGTCGTTATGACCCGTGACGAGGGGCTGGGCGAGAGCCATCTCGGAGCACGTAATGGTCGCGCCGTACGACACGCACAGTCGGCGGAATGGCTACAAGGTTAGCTCGGCGATCGAGCCAGTGAGCAGCGAGTGGATGTGTGTACGGAATTGGCGGAGGACTGGAGGGTAGTGATGCTGTGAGGATTACTCACTAGATTCCCGTTCGTGGTCAGAGGCGCCAGATACAGCCCGTTCTCCCAGTTCAAACTCCTCTTCTCCTCTGGACGCAGGGGGACATCCAGCGACTCGGCCTGACCATCTACAACGCCCTTGACCTCTGTCGCCGTCGAGACGTTCAGTGCCGCTTCTTCGCCGTTCATCGCGTCCTCCTCGCTGACGACCTTGCTCTTCTTGGGCGGCTTTTTGCCGAGAGTAAACTCCTTCTGGGGCTCGGCGTGCTTGAGATATCGGTCGGAAAAGGGGAACGGGTACTGGTAACCAAGAGTCAGCAATGGACACCAACTTGAGAGATCTGGTAGTCACCTCTGAGAACTTGAGACTTTGGAGGAGTTGTGTATTTGGGAAATTTGTCTCTTTGACTTTCCATCTGCCGGTGGGGGCCTGACGACCAATTTGACTGCCCTTCAACTGCCAATCTCCCTCGGCGGGCTGTACTCCCTCCGCACCCTCCGCCACCCTGGCCGAGTGTCCTCCCAGGAACCTACACCTCCAGCCATAGGGACAATAGCCGAGATCTTCATAAACCGGACATGACGTCTTGACGTCGATCGTCTTGCCCACATAGTCCTCTCCCCCGACTTCCGGGCTGCCTAACACGACATATCCTCCATTTGCCGACCCGTCGGCGGGCGTGGTGAGGATGGCGGGGTTGAGCTCGTAGTGAATGTCGAAAGGTTTAAGCTGGAAATACTGCGTCCAATCATGTTGAAATCGACAAGCTGGACCCTTTGAACATGTACCAGTGGTTTCCCAGGATCTGCAGATCTTGACCCCGGATTCCTGGAGGACGGGGAAATGTCGAGCTTTGTTCTGACCCGTCTTCTCCTTCTTGTCCATCTTGCGTCGCTTGCTATCACGCCCGTCCCGGGCGTCCCTGGCGTCGGGCTTTCGAGCCGATGAGCCCTCTGCGTCGTCATCAGCGGTGGAGTATGGCGCAGCGTGGTTCAGCTCGTCGTTCGAGGCGTTCTCCACCACGGGTTTCGGGTTGATCAGGTATCTGCACAGATCAGCCTCACTGATGGATCCCCGTGCTGGCAACTTGACTCACTCGGCTTTGATAGGAGCGACTCCGTTCCTTGGCTCTGGACGGGCGTTGATGTCGGTGCCTGGTCGGGCGGTGACGCTACCGTCTGCCACTGGGGCTTTGTCGACTTCGCTCATGACTACCGGGCTCCTGTGAGTGTTTAGTGATGCTCCAGGTCAGAGCCTAGAGTCATAGGCAGGTCTAAGACGAGTTGCTCATACCCCGCCTGGCTGCAGTCAACTTTTGCCCGCTCGCCTCCACCCAGTCACATCACTTACGTAATAGCCGAGGTAACGGCATTAGGTGCGCGAAGCCATCGCACGCCTCGCAGGCCTGCCAAAGGAGCTCGCCGCGCCTATCTCCCCCTGGATTAGCCCAATTCGGCTGCCAACAAGACACTCCGACTCCCCCCTGCTCGATCACCTCTCTGGTCATCTATTCCACCCAGTTCCATCGACATTGATCCATCACACCCATAGGTCAACGTCAACTCGTCTCCCCGGCTAGGCCTGTCACAGTCAACAGCCGTTCATCATGGGTTGTAAGTCAAGCTATAGTAGCGAGCGGGGGCGAGAAACTGACACGCTGTAGTCCGCTTCTTAGAGCTCGTCCGACCGTTCATGTCCATCCTCCCAGAGGTCACGGCACCCGAGCGAAAGGTGTGTACTGTCTCCAAGCATCGCTGGCAACTGATTGACACGCTATAGGTCACATTCAACCACAAAGTGCTATGGACAGCGACGACACTGCTCATCTTCCTCGTCTGCTCTCAAGTCCCTCTCTACGGTATCATGTCGTCAGACTCGTCTGACCCGCTCTACTGGCTCCGAGCCATCCTCGCCTCCAACAGGGGTACCCTGATGGAACTCGGTATCACCCCGATCGTCACCTCTGGCATGATCATGCAGCTCCTCGCCGGGGCCCAATTGATCGACGTTGACTTCAGTCTCAAAGACGACCGAGCGTTGTTCGGTGGTGCCCAGAAGCGTGAGTCCTGTCTCCACTTTAGCAGCATTGTACTTACCGCTTGTAGTCTTCGCGTTGATCATCTCCCTCGGCCAGGCCACGGTCTACGTCCTCACCGGTCTCTACGGCTCGCCCTCCTCGCTCGGTCCCGGTGTCTGCCTCTTGCTCATCCTCCAACTCGTCTCCGCCTCGCTCATCGTCATCCTCCTCGACGAGCTCCTCACCAAGGGCTACGGCTTGGGATCAGGTATCTCCCTGTTCATCGCCACCAACATTTGCGAGAACATCATCTGGAAGGCCTTCTCCCCGAACACTGTCAACACCGGTCGAGGCCCAGAGTTTGAGGGCGCTGTCATTGCCCTCTTCCACCTCCTCTTCACCTGGAACGACAAGACCCGAGCGCTCAAGGAGGCGTTTTACAGAGAGCGACTGCCCAACATTATGAACCTCCTCGCCACAGTGTTCATCTTCGCCTTGGTCATCTACCTCCAAGGCTTCAGGATCGAGATCCCAATCAAGTCGAGCAAGATGCGAGGCCAGAGAGGCTCCTACCCCGTCAAACTGTTCTACACGTCCAACATGCCAATCATGCTCGAGAGCGCTTTGACCAGCAACGTGTTCTTGATCTCGCAAATGCTCGCCTCGCGATTCCCAACAAACTTCCTCGTCCGACTGCTCGGTGTCTGGGAGGTGAGCCGCCCTCTATTAGACGTAGAGTGATGCTAATTCTCACATTTTAGCCAATGGAAGACTCTCCATCGCAGCTGTCCGCCGTCTCCGGTATCGCATACTACATCTCTGCCCCACACTCTCTCAAGGCTGCCCTCGTCGACCCACTGCACACCGTCGTCTACATTGCCTTCATCGTCACCGCCTGTGCCATCTTCTCCAAGACCTGGATCGAGGTTTCCGGCTCTGGACCCCGTGACGTCGCCAAGCAGCTCAAGGACCAGGGCATGACGCTCGCCGGACACCGAGATGCCTCGATCTACAAGGAACTCAAGCGGGTCATCCCCACCGCCGCCGCGTTTGGTGGTGCCACCCTCGGTCTGCTGTCCGTCGTCGCTGATATGATGGGCGCATTGGGTTCTGGAACCGGTATCCTCATGGCCACGACCATCATCTACGGCTGTGAGTAGCTACCTCCATGCCGATGCGAGGAGAGGTGCTGACTTGTTTAGACTTTGAGCTTGGTGTCAAGGAGAACTCTGGCATGGACGCCGCTGGCTTGGGAGACTTGCGTGAGTGATCACGCGTGGTGCCTGGTATGTCTGCTGACCCTCGTTATAGTCTTCTAAGCTGCGTGCCGCATGTAGAAGGACGTGCCTCGTTCGGATGTTGGAATGAGGATCAATGCCGCACGTCGCCTTGTAGGAGGGTGGTATGGAGTGAAGGGAGAGACGGAGAAAGGAGGGTCGTGGAAGGAGTGACGCTGAGGAGGGGCTAGAGGAGAGCTCGGCGGAGGGGTCCGAATCGCCTCAAGGAGGAGAGCCGACCTGAGAACATCGAAAAAAGTTTCATGGGTATACTTGCCCTACATTTTGCATTATGAACAAAATTGTCGATAGCCGCCGTGCAGTCCTGGCCGGCCTGGCCGGATCACCGTGCGCCTGGTGTGCGTCGAGTGTGTACAAGCACCATCAGCGCGGCTGCTGGTCCACTCATGCTTCGGACGTACGGCGACCAGGTAGGAGATAGTGGAATACGTGTACATCGTCTATCGTACCTCGTCGACCTGGCTGATACTCATACTCGTACACAATCTATTCCGCCATCTAATGTTCTCGTCTCGTCGTAATTGTCGGCAGTGTCGTATTGTGGTGTTAGGTCCGCTCACCCTTCCTCGTTGGATTGGGCTTTCTGTACTGCACTTTGGCTTCAGAGCTCGACTCGAGCATCGTTCTGTCCGTCCATTGATCTCCTCTCCAGCATCCGTCGATCAGCATTTGATCACCTCTTGATATGGGTGGTCGGAGTTGTCGTAGGTCGGAGATGTGGAGGTGTAGGTTCCACTGTTGCCCAGTATCGGTGAGGCTCTCGCCGCCAGATTGTCCGCAGCGCTCCGTGCTCCGCGCTCAGAGCTCAGAGCTCCGCGCTCCGCGCTCCGCGCTCGGCGCCTACCACCCGCCTATCCTCCCTCCCTCCTGGAAGAACGCCTCGGCAAAGCCTTCAAACACGCCCCCCTCCACATCGCCCACTTCGACCGTGTCGACAGTATTGGCCAACAGCTCTGTCTCGGATAGGTCCTCGGCGGCATTGCCGTGCATCTCAAGATCGAGACACATTCCCCTCGCCGCGCCCTGATACACAAACGAGTGGGCGTAGTTCAGCGCCGGGTTCCGCACAGAGTCGTCGGACATGCGTTTCTGCAGGGAATGGTTAGCGGGTGGGTTTGGGTGCGGTGGAGGTTTCGGGACTTACGACGTGGGTGAAGCTGTTGCCAGAGTTCAAGCCGCTATTGCCGAGGTGTTTGAGCAGGTTGCTACCGCGCCAACGCGTCAGCGTGTGTTAGGCAGATAAGGATAGCATCGTGTGGGGACTCACGAGTGGATGAACAAGGGAGGTTCTCTGGTGAAGCCCTCTGGAACCACCAGATCATATTGCAGCACAGTACTATCCCCATCAGCACATCGCCATCAACTCCGCCCGGGCACGGACTCACTGTCCGCAGAATCTCCCCCCCTCGTACGTGTTCAAGAAACCCAGCGCGGACATCCACCTCGGACTCTCGCCAAATTCAATCCCCAGAATCCTAAACGCCCACCTGAACGTGTCCTTGTCTCCGCCACACATGTGGAACCAGAAATCCCTATCGGCCTGCATCTCCGCGGCGATGAGTAACGCGGCGAGATTGAGCCCTCCATTGCCCGCCTTGTCGATCACGATCTGACCCGACTCAAAGGTGAACGAGTCGAGGGTGCACGTTTCCCCAACGAGGCGCCAGATGGCATTGTGGGGGTGGTCCTTGGACAGGTCGGGCCAGAACACCGCTCGGCCGTGGTCGGCATATAGGGGTGCGTCGAATAGGTGCGTTGGATCCCGCAGGGGTGTGTTGTCTAAGTAAGTGTCAGTATAGTATGTGTAAGGCCGGGCGTAGGACGTACCAGAGTCTAGGTACAATACCTCCCGGAAAGCCGATTGGACGATAGCCAGCCCCTTGATCTGCCAGTTCTGACGAGGGATAACGGGGTCAGCTGGCTGTCAGCAGATTGAGCGCTTGCTCACCTTCCATGCGTTGTCCTGTTTACCCACTCCTTCGATCTAGTAAAGCGTGAGCACAACGGTCTGAGATCCCCCATTCGTACCCACCTCGCGAATGACTGCGCCGAACGATTCAATCTCCCGTCTCTGGTTTTGGTCGTGCAGCTCGTCTTTATAGTGGAACACCTCGACGGGTAGTTCCACTCCGAGCCTTTTGAGGTGTTTGAGCACGGTGATCATCCGTAGCGTGGTGTCCTAAGGAGCCGAATAAGTGACGGTAGACTGCTGACTGAGGAGGGCTCACCTGATTGCCCGCTGTCATGACTATACCCCTACCCTCCCCATCGTCCCATTCCCCAATGACCTTTTCCCCCGCACTGATCCTCTTCTCGAGCCATCTGACTACCTGCGCCCTCCGCTCGGCGATATCGTCGGTGGATATCTTGTTCCAATAGTCTATTTCACCAAAGTACTGATCTGGATTCACCATGTTGTCGCTATTCCTCCTCGGGCACCCTTTCTCATTCAACCTGTTGCTCTCCTCGAGATCCCATCCGTCCGCCCGGGTGAGGAACGAGTGCAGCCGTCGGCCCAGGGGCCGCAGGAGCGGTGTGTCGAATACCTCTTGAGGGAATCTGAGCGATTTACCAAATGGAATAACATAGTATTCCGGCAATAAAGACAAGTTCAACCCTTCCTCCCCCTCTCCCCCGGGCTGGGAGTCTCCGCCGTTGTCAGACTGGTCTTTGGGCATGTACGGTGGATATCGATGTTTCTGAGACCATGATGACGGCAAGATCGATATCGACGGTGAAGAGGGGTATGTGACTAGCAAGAGGCCTAGCGCCAATGCGAACACGAGTATCGATTTGAGACGGAACGACGAGCCGAGAAGCCTGTTGAGCGGACTGGGCAGCCGGTTCAGCATGCTTGATAGGGATCCTCTGCGCCGAGCGGTGTGGATTGTCGGTGGGGGGATGGCCAATGGAGGCAAGTTGTGCGGT
Source organism: Bullera alba (assembly GCA_001600095.1). Classification (NCBI taxonomy): domain Eukaryota; kingdom Fungi; phylum Basidiomycota; class Tremellomycetes; order Tremellales; family Bulleraceae; genus Bullera; species Bullera alba. The sequence goes on from BCIX01000004.1 coordinate 120,604, forward strand.
TTCATCAAGTGTGCGGGGTGATGTCGAGCGTTGGCCTGGGGCAGTGCTGCAGCTGTTCACAGTTCGGGGCGATACGGGCGGTACTTGTATTGAGCTGAGTCGTGGCTTGGGTTGAAGTGATACTGGCGATCACACCTCAGATCTATAGGTCCACCTGCACAGCTACCAGGCCACCAGTGACTCCCGACGCTGCAGTGCCTTCCAAGGACGTCGGTTGGGGGTTGTTTACAAGTGAGTTGGCAAGTTATCCCTGGTTATCCCCTGCCTTCTGATCGGCAAGGATGCTTTCTTCTCTGTTCTGCCTGCCCCTCCTTTGGGTGTTTGGTCTGCCTGTACTGTCGGGTCAAGTATCGTCTCAAGGCGGCACCATCGCTGTCGCTGTCGTCGGCGTCGTCGTAGTAGAGTGTACCAACACTATAGAAGCTGGAAAATCTCCGCAGTGGTCGTTGGCGTCATTTCAAAAATGGCTGCGCAGTGTTTTTCTATTTCAGGGCGCAGCGCAGGTGGGTATCATATCCAGCCAACGGGCCAAGACATGGGATACATATACATAAGGTGTGCATGTAGGGCAGTTGTACTCGTACTCGTACACAAGATAGCAAGATAGCACTCGCTCACTTGTCGTCCTGGGCGAGGTGTTCCAGGAAATCATCCACGTTGAACTCTGAATCCAGTCCGCCCAGCCCATTGTCCCCGCCAGTGTTGGCGTTCAGTTCCGAAGTGGATGATTGATTTGTGGAATCAGGCAGGTCCAGACCCATTGACCTTACGAGCGAGTCGATTGAATCTTGAAGTTTCTCCACGTCGCCGTTGATGCCCACTGCCTCTTGATACGATTTCATCAGTGCCTCGTCGTTCTGCAACAGCGCGTTCTGATGGCGCAGGGGGGAGAACAAGGCGAGAGTGGGGTCGAGCTCGTCCTGGGCGATGGTGTTGGGATCAAAGCCGTTGCCTCGATTTGGCGCGTTGAATGGGAATCCAGAGCCCGCGGCCTGGGGTTGGGCTTGGTTCGGATTCAGCTTGCTGGGCGTCTGGAGCGCCTGACCCTGAGCCGAGTTGTTGAGCGAGTTGAGGAACATTTGCGCCGCGGCCGGTGATTGCAATAGCGACCCAATGGTAGTCTGCAGTATGGACGGATCGAGGTTGAAGGCCGAGGCAGCGGCGGCCGTTGATCCTGGGCTCAGAGGCTGATTCGAGCTTGGGCCATCTTGGTTGTTGGCCCGTTGGCCGGCGCTCTGCTGTTGCTGGAAGTATGGCACTAGCGCGCTGGGATCGATGGCCGGCAGGTTGTTGGCCGAGTCGCTGAGCGGGGAGAAGAGCTGATTGGCATTGTTGGTATTGGGCGTAGGGAGACGAGTTGAGGCGGAGGAAGAGGCGGGGTTGAAGGGCGATCCCTCTTCCTCCGAAGGCAAGTTTGTGAAACGCTGCGAGGTGGACGACCAAGGATCCGAGGATGACAATTGGTCTGACCTCTGTGTTTGCGAACCGCGATATCGGGGGAGAGAGAGGTTGAAAGGGTCGACGCTATTAGGCGATTCTATATCGTAAATGGTCAGAACAACTCACAGACTTGGCTTGCGTGGACTCACCTGATATCTCGACAATCTGCCCATCCTCGCCTACGTGCTCATCCCGCCCATCACTGATCATCCTATCGATACCCAGCCTCTTCCTCTTCTTGCTCGAGCCGGTGTTGTCATCCCCCGTATCCTCCCTCTTGCTCCCCAGGCCGCCCCGCCTCATGGCCTCTTTGAGGCCTTTCAGCCCTTCGCCCTCTGTCCCGAACAACCTCTCCAGAAAGGTGACAATGAGATCTATTGTCTCCTGGTGTTTCTGATTCTTCTCCCTCTGCACCGCCGCCTCTCGCCATAACAGCTCGTTACTGCTCTGGAGCGCCTTTAGATCCGCGCCTATACTCGCTTGTGTGCGCTGAATCGCGGCTATGCCGTTCGTGATGGCTGATAGGTCGATCATTTGTTGTCCACTGGGACCGACCATGATCCCAGCTTCGCCCTCGGTCGTCCCGTCCGTAATGAGGTATTGGCCCGTCGAGCTCAGTAGTCCGGTGGCATTGGAGGAGGCGGTGTTGGAGGCTTGACGGGAGGACGAGCGTGTGGCATTGGGGTTCGGAGCGGGTGCGGTAGGCGGTGGATTCCCCGGTCGATTGTTCTTTCTCATCACTCGGGAGAGTAAGTGTGCTTTACCGCGTTTGAAGAATGGGTTGACGAATTCCCACAGCTCGGATTCGTTCGGGTTGTCCGCTTTCAACACGCCAGTCTGCGGCTGTGGGACTTTGTCTGCACACACGTCAGCACGAGTCAAGAGTGAGTGAGGAGGGGAGGGACTCACGGAATCCATACATGTTGAGCTGTCTGACAAAGCTTGAGAAATTCGAGTGCTTGAAGAACCGGGGTAGGATCTCCTTTCCGAATCGTTCGTGATTGGGGACAAAGAACGAGTCACCCGACTCGGCCCAGTATATCAACGTGTCCGTCCCTGGGTCCGACACCATACTACACCGTCATCAGCTGAGCCCTCGCCGGGCCAAAGTCTCTGAGATGAGGACCCACCTGAAGAGCTTTTGCAAGAATGCAGGGACTTTGACCACCTCTCCATTCTCATCCACACTGAGGCCAGACTTGTTCACAGCGCCGGCACCCCCGCTCCCGCTCCCGCTGGCGCTCATGTCGCCGGTGGCAGCGGCAGTCAACCCGCTCAAGTCGCCGATAAACTCTGGACTCTCCGGCTCCGGTTTTGGCGACACGGAGACTGAAATCGTGGACGCCGGGGACATCTGTTTCGACGGACCGGCTATGGCGTTGAGATTGGTCGTCATGCCGTCCTACGCAGTCCAATGGAGCTTTCCGTCCAAGCTGTGAGAAGGATTGATGCAGCTCGGGCAGGTCGGGCAAGTCGGGCGAGGGTCGTTGCTTTGTGGTCGAGCCAGGCGATTGGCGACCCAGTATACGTCCTAGTCTACCGGTGGGCGATCAAGATGAGATGTACAACGATGAATGGTGGATATGCTCGTCGTCGTGTTAGACTGTCTCTACGTTGACACTTGGGCCGTCGGCATTGTGTGCACTCCTTTAGAGACTTTTACCGCGGGCCTAAAGAGGGGGCAGGCTTGATTGTCCTGCGCCTATTACAGACACGGTCGCTCTTGTCAGGATAGGCGCGCCATGCTTGCGCGTATACAGCTCGCCCGGTGTCCGACCACACATCGATAGCAACGACAACAGCGGTGATGGCGACGACGGACAGTGCAGCGGTCAACATGGCAGGAGAGGACAAGGAGGCCAGAATCTCACCTGTGGAGGATACTTCGAATTTCACGGAAGAGCCCAAGGTTGTGGGAGCAACACCTGTTGTCCCGACTGAACCCACGTCCGCAGCTTCGACCACGCCCACACCCGCTCCCGAAGTCACAGAGGTTCTGGAAGTCAAAACGGCCTTGGGTCCAGCATTGAAACTCGATGTTGAAGCCGATACTGTACCCCAGCCCCGGTCACCTGCGCCGAGACGACCTAAACCACCCACAAAGGGAATCCTCAAGCCGCCCCCACCGCCTGCGAAACCGACCTTGTCGAACCGCCTGCGCGATATAGCTGCTGTAGTTGGCGGAGGGGCAAAGTCGCTCTTTGAGCCCCTGGGGGAGTTTGAGACGCCCGGCGCTGGACCCAGTACGCCACAACCCCAAACGCAGCCTTCGGTCGGCGGCACTCTCAATGCCTTAGGGGGACGGTTGGGTCTTGGGCTCAGTCGGCTAGTGGCGGCAAGTTCGTCGGGTCCAAGTCCAGCGACGACTCCATCGATGGGTTCACCGCTGGCTTCGAGGAGTATGAGCCTGCCGGAAGCGACGGGGACGGGGCAGAGCGAGAAGAGTAGGCAGAAACAACCGCTCAAAAGGGCAACCTTCCTCTTGCCCAGTTTGAGCATCACCTACCCCATAAGCTCGCAGGGAGAGCCTTGGAGCCAAAAGGTCCTAGACGATAGACATAGGGTGCGTCCAAGTCTACCTGGTGATCGTCAAAGATGTACTCACTGCGATTTGCAGATTGAAACCACGCACCGGTCGTTATTGACGACGACGACCGGAGCCGAGTATTGGACAGCTCAGCGATTGGTCAACTTGTACGAGAGTGCTTGTCGCGGGAGAGAGGAGAAAGCCAGGGTGGGCATCATCCGGGCACTAGAGGTGAGAAGCTCGAGAGTTGCTCGAGAGAAGCGAAGCTGACCCTGGTATAGGTCCTTGCGCACCCGCCTAAACCCCGATTGATACATATCCAACTTCGTCAACTCGACCCATCATCCTCGACGACCGCCTCGGCACATCTGTACACTCTCGATGCTCCACTGAACAGACACGCCGCGGAGGCATTGGCCGATGTGCTCACTGCCGAATGGGGCTTGGCCGAGTTGAAACTTGAGAACGGGGTGTTGGATGGGGATGACGCCTTGAAGCCGATCTTACATGCCTTGTTGATAAGTGGGACATTACCGACTTTGAGTCTGGCGGGAAATAAGAGGATCAAGGCCGGAGGTTGGAGATTGCTGGCAGTCTTTCTCAAACGGGTGAGTAAACACCCCTTCCCTAGATGCCTTGTGCTGACTTGCTTAGGCCCGATCACTGAGATATATCGATTTGAGCGATACATCCTGGGATCGCAAAGGGATAGATTACCTCGTTCAAGCACTCACTTGCTCGAGAATCAAACCGCTGCCAGCGACTCCGGTCTCCGACGAGGGAGATGGCCTGCTTATACCCGTAGACGAGGCCCCACCATCTGTAGCGCTCAACTCTCCGGGCTTCAGCTCCTACGGCTCATTCATGCCGCCGGCGCCATTGTTGAGAGAGGAGGCGGACGAGGCTAGTACCCCGGCGGCAGTGCAAAGTGTCCGCATGGACGGGTGTGGATTGAGGGGTACTGTCCTGGAGTCATTAGGTGAGTTCTGCATCCTCCCATGTGATTTGTCTGACCGCCTTTTAGCACAAGGAATTCGTTCGTCGGATGTCAAGAATGTCTCTCTGCGGCGGAACCGAATCAGCCCGCTGGGCGCAGTCGCCCTTGCCATCATGATTCGAGACTATCCCGATTCGTCCTCCATGGGTGCGCTCGCACCGACCATGACCACAGGCTCGACCACGCAGAGCTCAACCTCGACTATCAATGTCGATCGATCCGCTTCTCCCATACCGTATGCTGCGCGAAGACGACCCGCGCAACGACCACCTCAAGCCGAAGGAGAACTCGGCGAATCCCCACTCCCGGCTATACCGCTGGTAGTATCCACGCCGACAACAGGAGTCACCAGTCGAATCCTACCAGAAGGCTATAAACCCCCTCCTCCGCCCAAGAATCCATTGGTGATGCCGACAGGTGGTCTGGATGGCATTTCGACCGGCCTGAGCAACACGCCCGTGGAGGGAAAGCTGACCCAAGGGGATCTCGGAGGCGCGTCCATGGCTCTACAACGGAGTGTCAGGGCGTTGGAGGGCGTGGAGCGTATAGGAAGGTTGTTGACCTTGGACCTCAAGGCAAATGAAATCAAGGTATGTCAAACCCCTCTCTTCGTGATGTCGGGCTGAGAATTCGGATCAGCACGGGGTCAGCTACATCGCCCAAGTGCTCAAACGCAATCGGACGCTCAAAGTGCTCAACCTGAGTGATAATCGGATAGATGCTCAAGGCCTAGTCGCACTGGCCGAAGCGCTCAAGTACAACAATACCCTAGAAACGCTGGACCTGAGCTCGAACCCGTGCTGCGGACCAAGTCTCGAAGGGGTATGTCATGAGAACTAGGGACACATAGTGGATGCTGACGACGCGATCTAGGTATCCGCCTTGAGAACCGCTTTCACAGTCAACACATCGCTCAAAAGGCTCTTCCTCTCCGATACCGGGCTGACGAATGACGGAGCTATTGCCCTCGCCGAATTTCTCCCCGAGACCAAATCGCTGCTCCATCTCGACATTACGTCCAACCCGCTCGTCGACACGGCTGGCATTCTGGCCATTTCGGTGGGATTAAAGTCCAACACTCTGATCCGATGTCTCGACCTGTCTATCCCGCCAAACGACGCTCAACTCGCCGAACTCTCCCAAAACATCCTGCAGGCCTGTATACGGAACACGGAGCTCGCGGCGGCGTCGCTCAAGAGCGGGAATGGAAGAGCCGAGGGGATCTGGCTGCCGATCAAGAAGAGCTCTCTGGTCAGACAGGTCAAAGAGGCGGATCAAGCTCGGGCCGAAAAGGAACGGGTGGACATGGTCACTTCGGTCCAGGGCAAAGCTCGGGAATTCGTGTACAGGCTGAAACCGGAGCAAGTGGTCAAATCGGCAGAACAGACCTCTGACGATCTGGACAAGTGGTTCAAGGCGGGCAAATTGGCTTCAAGGCTGAACGGCCATCATCTCGCTTGGGAACCGGGACAGCTGCCAAAGGACGATTTTGCACCTCTGGTCGAACGCGCGAAAGCCCTATTGGAGCGATTGGCAATCGTGCTCGGAGAGACGGAACCGGATGGTCTGGCTGGGTTGTTGGAGCTCAACGACTCATTGGTCTCCCAGGTCGATCTGGCAAAAGGGTTCCAGCCGCCTCCGAGGTTATTACTCCCGAGTCAAATCGTCCAGCCGGAAACACCCCAGGTCAACGGGGTGAATGGGGGCACGCGATCCTTCTCCCGGCGGCACATGAGGGTTTCCTCGCTCGAGATTTCCTCGCCAAACTTCTCTATTGGCGACTCTGATAATGATTCCGACGCGGAAGAGCTCGACGTCGGATCCCTGCCCCCGACGCCGGGGGCAGAGACTCTCAATCCGGGCATAGGCCTGGATGTGCCCACTGGCTCGAGGAATGCTCGGGGGTTGAGCCTTGATAATCTAGCACCGGGCGCTGATGGAGAGCTGTTGACGAGCCCGATGGAACAGGTGGGTAAAGCGTGGATGGAGGAGGAAGGCGAGATATTCCGCAAGGGGACACGACTTGGAGTTGCCGATGAAGATGAGGTAGAGGAGAATGGGGATGTGTCAGGGGAACAGCTGAAGATCGAGGTGAATGAGCTCCCCTTCTGAGCGATACCCGCTGACCATCCGTTGTAGATCCTCGAAACGCATGTCGAGCGCAGTCCGACGCGGAGGGTACTGGACGGGCAGGAAGAAGTAGGAGAGGGGGACCGGAAAGGAGCGGGAGAAGAGAGATTTGGAACGGATGCTAGGGATGAGGAGTAGTCAGTGGACGGCCAGCACCGCCAGATGCGAGAGGGACGGTGTATCATAGCAGGAGGAGAACTGGCTCATTTTCACGATATAACGGATGCATTGTTGTTCAACCCTCGGCTATCTCTTGGTTGGCTACTGCTCACCCGTTGAGTAAACCCCGTCACACGTACAGACAGTCCCAGAAGCCATCGACATGGTGGTGTGTCGGCCTCACGTGACCTCGACATCGCTGGGTGAAATTGATTCCGTTTTCGACGAATTCGATCATCTTCAACAGCAACAGCAACGACGATCTCAGTAGTAACTACGACAGTAGCGACAACGACAGCAGGACACTCTGACTCGGAACTCGCCAGGATGAAACCCACGACATCGGTTCTAGGAGCGATCAGGCTGCGTTTGACGACCAAAAAGGCGAATAAGGATTATTACAAGGGTGCGTCGAGCGTCGACCGTCGATCCAGCCTGTCTCCGACTGGAGCTATACGGGATGCTGTCTGGAGACGATGGCTTGTGGTGGTGGTGGCAGGAGAGTGGATGGGAGAGGCTGAAGCGATTGCGGGGAAAGACCCGGAAGTGTCAATGGACGAAGGGTGGTATCAGGCTATACACTCACCCATATCGATACGGTCGAGACCCCTCTGCCCTATCTCCACTTTTGGGCCCACTCTTCCCACAGCACACTGACGTCCGAGCTTAGGAACGAGACAGGCCTTTGTGCCCGGAACGAATGTGCGAACGGGTAGACCGGGTGCTTTCTCCAAAAGCGGCTCTGAATTCAGAGTCGACGACAACAAAGTCAGATACTACGTCGCACCACCTATGGGTCTTCTAGACAAAACAGATGTGAGTCCCATGGTCACTTGCGGGTGGGAAGGGGTGACGATTGGAGTAATATGGAGATTCGCGGAGAACGACTTGCGCCGGGCATGATGTGGAGATGGATTGATGGCAGATACACCCTCGCATCGTCGCCTCACGGGCTACCACTCCCCCTGCCCTTATGATCCCCTTCGGGGAACCCTTTGGGGTGCCAAGCTGACCACAAGAATAGCTGAAACCATACGTCGAAAAGTCAGCCATTAGCGATAAAACCCCGCAGAAAACAGCCCCATTCCAGCCTCATGCCAAATATTCAATCTCGACCGAGGAGTACAGAGCAATGAAGTTCAACTCGCCAGAACAGAAGGCCGCTTACAAATTGAGGAAGCGGGAACACCTCGAGTTTGCGGCCAAATACCGGGCACTGTCCGCAGATCAGAGGGAGGCGCTCAAGATGCAGGCGAGGAGAGAATGGTGGGAGAGCTTCAACCTGTAGACCCGGCCCCGGTATTGGAGTGTGGACGAGGTGTAATAGAGGACATCCCGCTCGCAAGCGGGCAGAGACCATGTATAACAGATGCATTCATTGTAACACTTTCACTCGGACCTCTACCCCATCTCCGAAATCCCAAAGTTTTCCCTAGCCCTAGCTGGTCGACGCACCGACAGCCTGTACCAAACTCATCAACATCCCGGCATCACAGCTCGCCGCCTTTCCCACTCACCAAACGCTTGAGGTGCTCCATGAAGACTTGGAGACTGACGTCGTCGGTGAAGATGGCCGCTCCGCCGGCTGGACCCGCTCCGTACGAGTTACCCGACATGTGCGTCGTCGACGGGTTGAGCTTGCTCAGCAGGAAACGAGCTTGCGAGCCGCCCTGGTCGCAGACGACGTATCGCGGAATCGGGAGTCGGTCCTCTAGCAACTCTTGCGCATCGCCGACAGGAGACTCGAGCAACTCTTTGAAGTTTTCGTAGCCCTCTTGCTCGTGATAGTTGGCTTTACGCCATTGCGCGATTGTTTCTCCGTGGAAGATGAGAATGTGGAAGTATGTGTCGAGCAGGAGAATGACGTCGGGTCGGATCGACACAGAGTCGAGCAGGACAGGGTGGGGATCCGTGTCAAAGGTGTACGACATGAGAGTCGGTTGGATCATGATGAGCGAGTTGTTCACATCGGCGTCATTGAGCACGTGTCTGAGTACGAGTCAGCCACACACTGTCTCTGTGGGACTCACCGATAGAACGCAGTCTCGTCGGGAGAGTTGTTGAACACCTGCAAGAACTGACTTCGTCGGAGATGGAACATGAATTGCGGGTAGATGGAAAAGTTTGGACTGAGTTGGAACGAGTTTGGATCCTCCTTTCTGTACTCTGCAAACTTCTGACACAGACGGATCAACATCCTATCCAGCCATCTCAGCACGTCGGGCGAGTCGTCAATCTCGGCCTTGAACACGGCTATTCGGGCCATGAGCACCGCCGCGGCTTCTTGGTCGAACGACTGAGCGATAGACGGGTGTCCACCCTCGTGGAACGGTCTGGCGACGGTCGTGACTCGTAGTCGGAATTGGCCAGACGAGTGTTGGTAGTGAGTGACGAATTGGATCAAACCCGATTGATTCGGTCCGACAGGCTGACCGGCTGGCGTCACGACTTCAAAGTACGTCGCGAGTGACGTCTTGGGCGTCAGGGAGCAGATCTTCCAAGCCGACGTCTGACCGATTCCAATCTCCGTTTCGCCGACGTAGGACGATTTCTTCTGGGCCGAGATGACGTGACCGATGACACCGGAGATCTTGAGCTCTTTGGTAGTCTATAGCCCATCAGCCAAAATCGAATAGAGAAACTTTCATTACACTCACGAGAACCTCGAATGTACCGTTGAAGCCCATCTTGAGGTTCCCCTGCTCATCCTTTGCCAGCGTTCGCAAGAAGCTCTGCTTGAAGATGGCGGTGATGAAGGAATCAGAGATGATCATGAAACCGTTGGTCGCGTTGGTGAGCGACTTCATCTCGAGCAGACCGACTTGGTCGAGGCATCCGGCGTAAATGTCGATCGCGTGGCCGTTGGCTGAGGCCCGTTTCGACAGTTGCTCGTAGTACTGGAATGTTAGCTTAGTCATTGTCGTCTTCACCCACCTTGGTCGCCTTTTTGAAATGCTTGACGCTGTCTCGGTCAATGTCGTGGTGAGATCGGATGGGTTCTCGCAGTTGAGACGAGACGACCATGCCCGGTCCGTCGGTGGCTGGACCTCCGGCAAACAGCATGATTCTAGCACCAGTACCTGGGAACGCGGACTATCGTATCAGCGAGTGACAAGAAGTATTGACTCACCTCTAGGAGGGCGACGGCAACGCCAAGGGCAACACCGGTACATCTCAGCGGTCGCTTGTCCTGCTCCACCGGCCAGGGGTCTCTCGACAGCCCCTCGAGGATCGAGGTGAGCTGGAACTCGCAAGCCTGGACTGGCATGAGGAATTTGGAAGCAGCTGGCGCGGGCAACGGCTGGCCAGGTCGGGGAGCCTGCATCGGTCGGCTGGAAGGGTTGAGCCCGAGCATGTCGGCGATCTGCTTGGATTGGTAGTCCTTGTTGCCTCGGAACACGTAGGACTTAGGGCACTCTCCATACGCAAGCTCGTGTACCATGGCCTACATGACATTCAGCACGTCTCCACCTCTGCTCTGAAGTCCAGGGTAGACTCACCATGGTGCCGAAGGTAATGAGACCGACGAGGGCATTAGGCGGGAGCAAGCTCAAGCTGACGACGAGCGTCTCCTTGAGCGCCTTGAGCTCGTCCTCGTCGACACAAGTGTCCACCACGTAGACGAAAACTGGGGGGATTTGTGCCGGTCGAGAGAGGGTGTACTCGATCGTGGTGTACTTTGGCAGTAGCTCCGCTGGGAGGTTGGTCGCCGAAATGTCCTTGTAATGCGGGGGGAAGGGGTTCCTTTGCAAGCAGAACGGGCAGATCCAGAGCTTTCCCCTGACATCGATTTGACTACGACTCATACATCAGCTCTGCAATTCGTAGACCGGACCGTGGTTGACGCGGAAAGACGCACCAGTAGGGATTGAGAATCGCCTTGCAAGACGCTTTACACGTCACTGGCTCGTACAGCACAGGTGGGAGATCATCCCTCTCTTTCAAGGGAGTGTACAATGCCGAGATGGGCACGACAGTCCTCGTAGCTTCGATCCGGCTAGACGGCCAAGCGTTCCACGAGAACCTGACGCCTATTGGTGGAGTTTGGAATCAGCGCGCTTAATTCCCCGACCGAGCCGCTACGCTTCGAAGCCGACTCACCATCTCTGTCCTCTACGTCCTCGAAGTTGGCCCCGTTCATGTTGCTGGCTTGTATCAGGGTATCAAGTGCGATATAGGACTAATGCTATCGCTCAATACCCCCCTTGAGCTCGTCGAGGATGATGTCGTTGGCATTCCACGCGGAAGGGAGCGGAATCAGATTTGGCTGGAGCGGAATCAAATTACCACAGGTCTCGATCTACTCCATGGTCTTTGAAGCTTGAAGTGGCATCAGCCATTCTCTGCATTCGGTATACTTTCGCAAATCTTGCGTTCCAGGGCATGTGCAGCCGCTGACACCTCAACGTCTCTCTTCCCACACTGTGGGAATCCCTCGAGGACATCGAAGCGAAGCTCGTCGCCCTCGCCGAAGCCTCCCTCGTTGAGGCCTACAGTATTGCTGATTTGGGATGTGACATCGACAACGGACGAGCCGCATTCGTGTAATGCACATACGGCGTGGGTGTAGGTCTCGCCGTATGCCTCCTTGTCCTCGAGACGATTGAAGTCTTCCATTCTGAAGCGATACGATTAGCAGCGATCAGGTTTGCAATAGTCGTGGTCGGCGTTCCGAAGCCCACTCACCAACTACAACGCCCTTGTTCTCGATGATACCAGTAAATACTGACTTCATCAACCGATCGTTTTCACCACAGGACTTTACTGCAGGCACGAGTCAGGTGTCCCGTGTCATATTCCTGACATATGAAGCTGTCTCAGCGGACTTACATGACCAGAGGAGATCTCTTCCCGAGGGGAGTCTCGTTTTCCGGCACGCTAAAAGAGTTCCCTTCGGACACTCGTGCAACTCTGGCGAGCTGCGCCGCCACTGTCGCCTTCTGCCGGTCGGTGTGGGCAGTCAGAAGTCTGGATGAGAACGTCTGGTGGTATTCCCACACGAGACCGTTTCTGAGTAACAAATCACCCATCGTAGAACTCGGCTCCTGCAACAAAGTCGTTGTCCGAGTCCTCCCCGATCTCAACATGAGGCGCCCACTGCTTGTCCAGGTACCACTTACGGTCTTTTTGAAGCGTATTGTGCATTTCGTATGGGGACATCCTGCGGTAGGGCGAAGGGGATATTGAGTCAGCCCTTCGAGGTCTGCGCATGTTTTGTCCTCGCGGTATCGTCTCGAACACTCACCATGCGGCAGTCTCCGCTAGGGCCTGGTCTTGTTCGACGTCTTCTGCCTCACTGACACTGAACCTTCCAGTGTCATCTAGGCTGCCTGCTACCAGGTAGTATATGGCTATCTCACCAGGGGCGAGGCCCCCTCGTACAGCGGCCCGTCTCCTCTAGCGTGAGCCACTCATATCCCAACGTCTAGTCAAACGAGGGATGAGATCACTCACTCAAGCAGCGGCAGCGATCGGGGTCTGTAAGCTCCCAGACCGTCCATTCTAATCAATCGAGGCGAGTGGTGTTGATTCATTCGGGACCGAGAGGTGTGGTGTGCAGGAGGGATCCGGGTCGGGCGTGAATACTAAATACAGATCAGGTTGTCGAAAGGGGTTCCCTTCCTGTGCGTGGGAGATGTCGCCGGCCTCCCTGAGTGTGAGCTTTATTGTTGATCTCGATCCTCAGCATGTCACAAACCCACAGCCTCTTACAGCACTTCACATCGTCGAGGCGTCTCGTGTCAGCAGAGATACCACCCGTGCCTAGCCGTGCCCTCTGTACTCAGTCCTGTAACCTCCTGTAACACACCCAAGCGAGTGCCGCAAAGTGCTATTGAGGTCGGAGTGTAAAAACATTTTACATAACAGCCTGTCCATCATGAGTCAGGTCGCCTGAGCACGGTGTGCGCAGTGCGACCGTGCCTCGAGACGACACGAGGAGAAATGTCGCAACAAGCCAGCTGGATCCAGCAGACTCCTGCTAGCCCATTCCGCCGAGGTTCCCCGTGTCTCGATCACCGGTAATTCCTGGGTCCTGGTGTTCCTGCTGGACATCGTGATGATCGCATACGGGCCCTCTTGTTGAGACAATAGACTGTCAGCCCGTTCAAGTTTACAGTCTACAACTGCGTTCCAACTTCCGGGACGACTCCTTGCCGAGGCCATCCACAAGAGGAAATCTTGATCATGGTTGACAAAGAGGTTTATATATTTGTCAAAAACCTAAATAACAAGTCCCCGATCGTATAACGGCTAGTATGCAACCTTGTCACTCCAAAAGAGTACCGGTTGAGACCAGAGTTCGACCCTCTGTCGGGGAGCACATCCTTTTTGCGTTTCTTTTTCCTACTACCTTCTAGGTAGGCCTTCAGCTCGATGCGCTGCGGTCAGCCTCATAGTCGATCAGGCCTTCGTGCTGCATGCATATATGACGCCGGTACACGAGCCAGCTTGTGTTATTGGGTAGATGCATACTGGTCTACCATAGCTGCCTGTAGTGGTACACAACTTGTATACCAGATAGTTAGAGGTAATGGTGGGAATCGGGATGTCTTCTCGACAGCTCGACTCGCTACAGCAGACAGTTACTCCAATAGCAGTTCAACGACTCAGTATTCAGTAGTCCAGTTTACAGCTGACGCGAACGGTACATCGCGACGAAACCAGCGTACAGCGCCGAGGCACCGACATCAGAGGAGTCCCCAGTGGTCCGAGAAGCTGGGGCTCGCTAGATTGGAGACATCAGATTCGACAACTCGTCCAGGTCAACACGAAGCACATTGACTTGAGCGTGAGAATGCTCTGAAGATGTCATCTGTCTCACGAGCTCGGACACAGCCCGAAGCCTGAGGAGGGGACGAGAGTGAACAGGTCGCAGTGCACAGAAGCAGTAGGCGCGATGGCGGCGGTACATCCACGACGAGCTGGCCTTCGATCAGCCGTGCAGGGCCGAGAGTGAGCCGAGTACAGGAGTCGGAAACTTGCGTTTCTGTATATATACATCTCACTCACTTGTAAGTCCATTCCCAATGTCCCGTCTCTTCCGGTGTCTCGCAGCTCGCCATTCCGATCTTCGGAATGATGGTGATTGAGAAGCGCTCGACATCTTTACAGTGATAACTGGACAAGAATACCTACACCTATAGACTGGCACAATCCGAGCCTCTGGCCATAATCGAGGGCTATCGGATCCACTGTTCCGGTGGGACTCGTGCAGCTCCATCAAAGGAATTCGAACCTACAATCGGTCTCCTGACTGGGTGCCGCCCTGTTCCTGCCACGTTCACACAACGTTACGTCTTCGGCAAGATCCTCCTGGTCCATCATCCAGCCGTAGGTTCTCTGATCCCCTGGTTCTCAACGCCCATTGCCTGAGGCGAGCTCGTTTCAGGATGAGCACCACCCAAGCGAATCTCAGCAAATCGTAGGGATTGTCATCGGAACACCGGTCGGGTCGATTTGGTCCACTAAGCGAGTCGATTGCCACATCTTTGTCGATAGCAACAGCTGTCAATGACCAATGAGGTCGACCTCAAGAGTCAGAGAGCGGTCTATGCTGTCCCGTACGGTCCAGCTTGCGCCTCTACGAGTACACGGTCGTGGCCTGTCGTGGCAGGTCGCGGCAGATCGCTCGACTACTCAGTCAGACATTCTGTCATACCCTCGCCCGCTGGACTAGTCAACTGCATATGATGGACACGAGGGCTCTACGGCTACAATGGGACCATTCCCGTGCGTTATCCGATTATACTTTTTACGGGAAGCTTCCGGGTTCAGGCCCGAAATACCCTTTGTCCGGCAACGCCAGCCTCACACACGCCTCCCCTTCGCATCCTTGCGAACTGACAGTGTTGCCCCACCACTCTGGCTGTTGAGCGCCCGTCATGTTGAGGCAGAAGAAGATTACAATACCCGCGATGGCAATACCGCTGGTGAACGAAGCGCCGAGGACAAAGTTGTACTTTGACCAAAAGGCGAGGTAGCGTTTCTTCACGTAGATCCAGGAGAGAGCGGCAACGTAGACCGCAGGGGTCATGTAGGAAATGTTGTATGGTGCTCCGGAGAGGGCGCCAAAGGTGATGATGACGGGGTGGATCTGTCGGATCACCCGACTGTAAGGGAAGCGCTTCTTGAGGTAATAGATGACTTAGGAGATGTCAACTCAAGTCGCGTTGACGTGGGACTCGACGACTCACAGACTGGAATGACGAGACCGACGGGGAAACCGATTAGGAGGGCCTTGTAAGGTCCATCGGCGCCAAAGTTTCGTTTGGGTCCAATCGTTCCCCAGAACACCCTGGAGCCAAGTAAGCAATCGTTCGCATTGTGGACGCTCGAGACAACTCACGCAGCGGTGAAAAACGTGTTGATCCCAGGACAAGTCATACCGAACGACGCCTCTGACGTGCACACGTTGGGAATCCCGTTGATCTGGAAATTGAGGATACCGGTGCAGACAAATGTCGAGACGAGGGTAGCGACGACTTGAGCGACAAACGTGTTCCTAGGCGGGATCTTGAGGTAGTGGGCGAGTTTGAGATCGTTGGAAAAGTAGATTGCCTGGGCGGTGGTGATGTATCCAAAGGCCTTGAAGTAGTTCATCGACAGGGCGTTTCCGGGCGAGATGTTGGCTCCGATCAACTCGGCCAATACGTTCATCGTGACTTGCATTCCGGTGATGGCGGCAATCAGTCCGACGGCTAGAACGTGTTAGTGGGTAGACCAGCTACAATCTGGGTGTACTCACGAATGATGAAGACCAGGGCCATGGCGATACCGAAGAGAACAACGGCTGGCGTGGTGTAGGTCTGGTAAACACCAATACCGACCATACCGGTGATCAAGGCCAGGGCTAGGATCGAGAGGTACCACCATTCCGGCACCTCTTTGTATTGTCGCATCATCCTCGAGTGGATGTCCTCGGATAGATCATCCTCGTTGGCTTCTTGAACCCTGCCCTTGGATCGGACACTCTTCCACATTCCCCGGAATCCCATTGCGATCTCCTTACGGTGGAAGAGGATCGTGTATGAGATGGCTGTCCGTCAGCGAGTGTCACCTCATCTTGCACTCACTTGCCGTGTAGTTGGCAAAGAACCAGAAGTATACTGCCAGGTTACCCGCGGAAAGGTACGGCTGCGAGTAGGTCTGATACTTGGCCACGTCGAGGATACCCCGGTCGTCGATGACTCGAGATACGTTGAATCGAGAGCCAGTGTTGTCAAAGATGTGGTTGTCGTTGATCGGGAGGTATCCAGTGTTCCCTATCAAAGTCAGCCAGTCATCACAACAGGCTGTACTCAGTACTCACAGGTGTTGGTCCAGTAGAATGCGGCGGAGAAGAACAAACCGATGACCATACCGACCCAGAGGTTGAACGTGGTGAAGCCAGGGACGACGAGGGGGTTGTAACTCGACTGGATCCATCCGCTGATCACATTAAAGTCGAACGTGGGCCACGGGTTGATACCTAATGATACGGTTAGACCTTTACCCATTCTGACCTCACTCGACTCACCGAGACCGTTGTTGAAACCGACGATGTTGTTCAGCGTGCCGTTGTTCGGGGCGATCCAGCTGATCCAGCTGAAGGACGATAGCGCAGTGAACAGGTATCCGGGGAACCAGAACCAAACAAACCTGAATCAGATCAGCAATGCTCTCTTCTGAGAATTCACACTGGCTCACATCGCAGCAAAAGTCCAAAAGAAGAACTTCATCCTCGACCAGGTGTACAGCCTGCCGAATGGTCCCGGAACCGGCTTCTCATCGCCCCCAGAGTGGAAAGCCCTATTAAGTGCAATGGTGACCAGCGACGCCGGCCAGACACAGTAACTCGGGTACACCAAGAACCGCCTGACCAGTCCGGCAAGACCGTAACCGCAGAAATTGGTGGATACGGTGGTGAGGAGTTGGTACAGGAAGTTTCGGGCGTAGCTCTGGTTGAAGTACTAGAAACAGCGGGTCAGCTTCACCTGGGAAGATACATTGGCAATCATGGGTTGCTCACCTGAGGAAGGACCTGGCTGACGATGATATCCGAGGTGTAGGGCGTGTTGAAGGCCACCGTCGCCATGACTAGGGCTCTAATCAGCCCAGAGTTCCTCCGGGTATGGGTTGCAGACTTACTAGTGATCAACATGTGCTCCTTCTTGTTGAACTTTCCCGGGTTTATAGAGTGTCGCTGGCCAAGTATCAGTATGCAGCCAATTCATGAGATCCGACCGACTCACCTTGCCGCGGAACGTAAAGCCCCAATCTGGGAACACCTTGTCACAGAACTTTCCAGCTGGGAAAGCGAGCAACTGAGCAACCTCCGATGTGATGGTGATAGGAGGCTGACGCAGACTGAATAGCTGGTTGATCAAGGCGCCAATCGCGCAAAAGATAATTCCGATAAACCACGTCCTGAAAGTGAAAGAAGGCATGTCCGGGTCGTCCGTGTTCTCCACCACCGCCCTGACCTCGGCATAGGGCGAGTTCTCGGTGACCAGCAGGGCTTCGAGTTTCATCTCGTGAATGAGCTCGTGGTGTTTCATCGGGTTGTCCCAGACGTCGGGGTTGGACAGGAACTCTTGGATCCGCTCGAGAATGGTCTGTGGAAAGTTCTGGTCGTGCTCGTGCATCTTGTACAGCTGTTCGAGGATCTACCAGAGGCGTATCAGCAAAGGTGTTCCACTTGGATTTTAGCGATCGGGCTCACCACTCGAGTCCGATCCATACTCATCGTCGACAACCTCGCCTCGGCCTTGAGCAGATCGTCTCCAGTCACATCGAGGTCGCTAATTCGATGTCAGCTCGATCATACAGAGCTCCAGTGCCGCTCACTTCTTTGCATGGGCAGCCTCTGCCGCTGGGTCGACCTCGGACAGATAGATGTCCTTCTCATTTCCAAGTGGGTACTGCATCCAATAGTATCAGTGTCCAGCTCACTGATCGAGACAAGCACTACACTCACCGAGTCATACTCCTTCTTGTCCGAGGGCGAGGTAGCTATTCCGGTCTGGGCATGGCCCAGATGAGGCGTGATCTCATCAACGTCTCTCTGCATGGTGGCGAGCGGTGATGAGTCAAGGTGGGATCAGTAAACTCAGGCCCAAGTTGTGTCCCCGCGACTGCTTATATATCGAGCAAATATCGAGTCGTTATCATCTGCATCAAGATACTCCGGTCGAGTTCATCCCTCTTCCTCCTCCCGGGCCGTCGTCGTCGCCGCTGCTCGGCTTATCTTCGACTCGTGATCCAAATAAGCAGACAGCAACGCAATCCCATTCGACATGCTCGATCTCGTCCCTTGCGTCCCTCCGTGGCCCCGTACCGTAAGATCTCCGCACCAGGTCGCACCAATGAGATCAAGTGGAGCGCTAGTCCCGACTCGAGAGCACATCGGGCCAAGTTGTCCGGACTAGTGAGTGACAAGCGAGAGAAGGTGTAAACGACCGTTGGAGCACATGGATCGTAGCTGTCGCATGTGCTGCAAAATGTCCTTAGTGCGAGTCGACGAATGACCGAGTCGTACTTCCGATGTAGCGATGCAATGAAGGATGTCGCGTCGTGTCGTAGCGAGGTTGGCAGGTGGAGCTGGTGGTCGCTTTTTCGGTTAAAGCGACGTGGGTGCCGGCAAAATCGGCACTTGAGCTTGCTCCGGGCAAATTACCGAGACGAGGTGGCTATTTTTACTCGAACACCTTTCAATGTTCAATGACCTTCCAAAGCCGGTTCCAAGCTAACGGCTTTCGGTGAGATCTCTCCGCGGACGTTCGGGCGAGCAGTATCCACGGGGCGCCTCGACGTCTTCCCGACAAGCATAACGAAGCCATGCCGCGTGGTGGAAGCCATGCCGCGTGGTGGCGGCCACGCGAACCCCTAAGGGACCTCTGCCACGGAAGCGCTACGCGCGAAACCGGATCACTGGTTCTCCAGCAGATCTCTTGCTTCGAATGCCTGGCGAAAGAGGTCTCTCGTCTCGGAATCCTCTTCGCCCCATGTCAATCCCATCTCCGCCTCGCCCCAGTCCTCATCTTCCTGCTCGTCGTCAGAGTCGGGGGGCAGCTGAGGCACCGGACCCATCTTCTTCGTTGCAGAGAGTACCGACGTTGCCAGCTTGGAAGGTGTTGCGACGAGCGATGAGCCTTTCGGTCGGAAAGTGGATTTGGCGGGGGCTGAGGGGACGGCTGAAGATGACTCTGCCTGCGGGAGCTGCGGGGCGGTGGGCGTTTGAGCAGCCTGTCTGGGAGCGAGGGAGGGTGGCGTGGGGATTGCGTCGGTAGTGGATCTCTCGTGTATGGTGAGATTGGAGAGCAAGTCGGCTGGAGTGGCTTTTCCCGCCAGATCATTGAGAACTGCCTGAGCCGAGGTGACGACGACTGGTGTGATGGCGTTGGCGGGGGCGCTAGGCTGGACGAAGGGAGCTGTGGGGGGTTCCACCGGAGAAGGGATCGCGGCGCTCTCCTTGGACGTTTCAATCTCCTCCAGAAGCTCTATCTTCACGTTTGTCCTCGCCCAGACTGGACTGTGATCCAGTTGACCCAGGACCCAATCGCTCCTCACAATGCATCGCTTTGAGCAAAACCCTTCGTGCTCGTTGCCTTCTTTGGGCTGGATGGTGCGGGTGGTGGTGGAGATGCGGAATCGGCGGGCTGAGGAGTATGGCGCCAAGGGAGCGTTGTGGCAGGTCGGGTAGGAGCAGAGCGAGTTGAGATGTCGTTCGTGTGTGACTTCTTGGTATTGCCTGGGATTGAGGAAGGAGAGCTGAGCGCAGTGTCAGCCGATACTGCATCCGCTGGAGCCAGGGTGCTTGTTCCACGCTCGAGGGATAGCAGACGTGCTAGGCCTCATACGAGCAGTGAAAGCCTGTGACCAGATGGACTTGAACTCACAGCCTTCTTCACCGTCGCTGGGGACGGGGTATCCTCCATCAACCTGTCCATCCATTTCTCCGCCTTTCTCGTCAACTCTGCCCTCCGCGTGAGATCATCCTTGAGCGCTTGCACATCCGACTTTGCCCGCCCAGTCACTGTCACCCCGTCATCGCGCTGGGCCACGCTGAGACTTGCTGGCTGAGGTAATGTTCGAGTGGGGATAGGTCTCCTTGAGCGTTCCCCCGAGACAGAGGTCATTGCGGGGTGGGTGCAGTGGGCTGTTTGGGGTCGGAAGAGGATAGAGGCAGAGCTTGAAAGTTGCTTCAGAGATCCGAGATCTGTTCCACTTTTTGATCCCGCTACAGTTAAGCTGCAAGTAGGTGGTGTGAAGCACTGAAGAACAGTCAGGCGCTGAGGTATAGCATAGGGGTGGTCAACAAGACAGCAGCAGGAATTTCTCGCTCGTACTACTTGAGAGTTGCGACCGAGAGAGGCACCTTGGTTGAGTCGATAGCACGATTGGTCACCGCCAAAGCCAGGCCTGGGGAGTCCAGGACGGATGTCGAAAGCAGATCTCAGAAGAGCGCGTGAGCGGCGGTGACTTTGCTGGGATACTTTATTGGGATCGACTGATCGAGCAGTGCATGGCTGTACATGATTCGCAATGCCACTCTGAGCACCCTCGCCTCCTTCCTGCTCGTGTGCGCAGACGGCCTCACCGAGGAGTACAGAGCACTGTGCTCCGCTCTGAGCCTCTGACCGACCTGTGCACCCCATTCTCGGCATCCTCGACGCGTCTCACCTCAGTCACCTGGAGATCAAACATCTCACTGCGTTCCCCCCTTGTCTCCCCGTCCCAGGATCGTTTCGAGCAAGAGTGGCATGGATGGAGGATGTATCGAGTATGGAGTATGCTGCTGCTGCTGCCTGCCGTTTATAGCACTACATGCATGTATCTCGCACGAGTAGTCGACTGAGCACGGTGTATCGATCGGAGGCTCGTAGCGGGTGTTTTGTTTTGTTTTTTCCCTCTGCTTCCCCCGGGTGACAATTAACTAGGAGTGGGCTGGGCAGGTCTCTTTTGCTCTTGTCACCATCCTACCTCCAACTCGTTCTCCTTGTTATCGTCACATCCTCTTCCTCTCGCTCGACCACACTCAGCTCTACAACAAGCATACATTGCAACCAGTCACTCGTTACACCTCGACATCCACCCCGACCCACCCCCTTTTGAGCACACACCGCTTTTTCACCCCCCATACAACCACCAACCGTCGATCGCCATGTTCGCCAGATCTCTAGTCGCGCTCGCACTCGCTGCCGCCTCTTTCGCAGTCATCACCCCCACGTCGCCGGACAGTGCGACGGTCGTCAAAGTCGGTGAAAACATCAACGCGCTTTGGTCCACGGATACCACGGGACAATGGACAAACGTCCAGATCGAGCTCATGACAGGTGACAACCAGGCTGTGAGTTCGCCAGTTCGTCTCGTGGTAAACGACTGCATGCTGATCCCAATCTTACTGTAGATGGTCCCGCTTCTAAGTGCGTATACGCCCAATAGACCCCTCGATCACGTTCCGCACTGACCGCCCGCAGCGTTGGCAACCGGCATCGACGGCACGAAAGAGGATTCGTTCTCGTACCCGGCCCCAGAGGTCGAGCCCTACTCGAAGATCTACTTCCTACAGTTGTGAGTTAGACCATAGGTGAGGGTATACCTTGCTGAACCATTATTAGCACTCTAGGCGGAGACGTCTCTACCGCCACCTGGACCACACGATTCACCGTGAGCAGCTTTCACAAATCGAACCACATACTGGCAAAAGCTGACCACTGGTCTGTAGATCGCTGGACCCAATGGCGAGACGACCGAGCCTACCAACACGACCACCTTTGATGGCCAGACTGTCGGATGGGGTGAGTCCTCGCACCGACCCCCCGATTCTGGCCGCGTACTGACCACCCGTCTAGGCACTGGAATGGTCATCAACGCTGCTAATGCTACCGCCGGCGGAGCATCTTCCAACTCTACCTCCACCTCGCCCTTGTCAATGTCTGCCTCTGCTTCTCCCTCCGCTGCGGCTTCTGCTTCCGACAGCGCAATGCAGCTCGCCGCTCCATCGTCAGCGTCGGCTTCCGCCTCGCGATCTATCAGTCAATCTGCCAGCGCTAGTCGAGCCGCCGCTGCTTCCGCATCGACCACTGGTGCCGCTGCTCACTCGGCCAAAGTCCAATTCAGCCTCGGCGCCATCGCCCTCGGACTCGCCGGCTTTGCTTGGCTCTAAGCTTCAAGCGAGAGATGACAATGTGTTGAGCACGACCTATCATGACGTTTCATGACAATGAGAGATATTTAGTTTCGGACGGACGGACAATTACCCTTGCACCATGTGTATACGACTTGTCATTACAGCTCATCAATGCATAATGGTCACAGCGTGAGGTCTCTCCTGGGTGGTGTTAAGCATTGGCGTAATGCTTTACGCTGTACAGCAGGACATTCCCTCGTTGGTTGCCTACACTGAGGTACTCGCCTCCTGGGTTGAACTTTGCCGTGGTGACTCTGCCGAGGGGAGTGGTCGAGGTCGGCCAGTTGGAGTACGCGGTCCCGCTCGCAAGGTGATACTGGAAGTCGTCAGCAAAACTCTCGTCGTAGACTGCATATCGGCTTTCTCTCCGAGAAGCAGAGCAGAGTAGAACGACACGACTCACCAGTTTTAGCTGAGCCTTGCGGGTCTCTGAAGCCGTGACCATGAGCTCGGAGTCGGGATGGAACGCGAGCGAATTTATAGCCGTTGTGAGGTGTTCTAGCGATCTCAGAGGTGATGGCGTGAGGTCCTGATGTATGTCGCCGGACTGCAACGACGACGTGCTGTATAGGTTGACAATACCCGTCGACGACCTACGCAGTATCAGTACAGTACTACTGAGGACAGAGGGAGACTCACCCTATTGCCGTATACCGCTCATCTAGACTTTGACCCATGATCAAACCGCCATACGCCCTGTCGTCCCGCCATTTCCTAACGACCTTTCTCTCGGCCACGTTCCAAACCTCACACTCGCACCCGTCCCGGCCACCTAGCACCGAGAGCTCTTTGCCGTCACTCCTCCAGCTGAGGTCGACGACTGTACCCCCTCGACCGGACTTCAATTCGGCAATCACGGCTCCAACGCCGATACCGCTCCAATCGAGGATACTGACCGCGCCGCGGCGGCCGGCGACGGCGAGCATCGATCCGTCGGGGGAGAAGGCGTGTCGCGTGAGCGAGTTGGGAGAAGTCAGGGTCGGCGTGGATCCGAACAGGTTGCGCGGGGAGCGAATACATCGAGAAGAGGGTAGATCGTAGGTGTAGTAGTATGGTCGAGTGCCCGTCAAGAGCAGGGAAGAGCCCGAAGGGTGGAACGAGGTCCGTGTGAGCGGGAGGGAAGGGAGGTGCAGGGTGAGTAGGGTCGGGTTTGTGTGTCCGTCAATCTACAACACTGTCAGATTTACTCTCTTCCCGGAAAGCGACACTTTCTGCCCGAATGTACTCACATTGAAGAACCGGACTCTGCGGTCGCCTCCTGCGACTGCCAGAACGCCGACCCGCTTATTTGGATGCCACTCGAGCGAGACTACGCCTTTGCCTGCGCCGGCACTGTCCCTCTTGCCAACTGTGGGGTTTTGGTGATTCGCATTGAGCAGCCGTTGCAACTTGATGGTATGAGGTACCAGAGCGGATCTGGACGATCCCGCGCCCGTGGAGGTAGCGTCGATGAAGGATTTCGTGGTGGAGAGCAGGGAGGATAGAGACGGCGTGCCGATCACTGCACGCTTGTCCACCCAGCTCGGGCGGGGATGCAGACGCTCAAACCTACAAGGGGTTAGCTTCACATTCTACAGCCGTTTCCATGGAAGTAGGAGAAAATATCGATTGGAGGAACATGACTCACTGCTCTCTCAGCCGCTCTTCCAATTCGCTACCAGTCACTTCTGCGCCTTTACCCTCCCCCCGAGCCAGCTTGCGCAATCGCTTGTCATTCTCGAGGTTGACGTTGATAGCTCCATCCGCTGGATCGGTCCAGACACAAGCCCTGCTCTTCCCCTTGGCACTCGGCTCGGTCGGGGTGAGGTGGACCATATCGGCGGGAAAGGTGAGCTCGACATTGGGATCCGTCGCTCCGGGCCCTTCCTCGCCGATGCTCGAGCTCGACGATCCGGATGACTCTGCGTCGCTACCACCGTCCATCTCCAGATCCTCATCGTCCTCATCGTCCTCGTCGTCCTCGTCGCCTTCCTCTTCCTCATCATCGTCATCTTGACCTCCATAAACTTCATCGTCGTCTAAATCTGATACTGGCTCCTCCTCCTCATCGCCTTGTATCACCGGTGCGTCGATAGTGAACAGCTATCGCCATCGCATTAGCATAACCACCCACAATACACTCTGCTTCACCCACATCATCATCATCCACGCCCTCCAGTTCATTCTCCTCATCCTGGCTTACGGCCACTTTTGCCTTTTTGCTAGTCCCAAACAGCCTCGATTCGAGATCCAGCTCCTCGTCATCCTTCTGCCAGTCGTGGGCGACGTCGGTTCGCGGGGTGAAGCTGGAAGTCGTCTTCGAGCGCTTTTTAGAATGAGACTTTGCCATGGCGAGTAAGGCGGATTTCGGGCGTCCCTCGGTAGGATCGTTTCGTCCTTTCGCAAAAAAAGGGTTGTCAAAGGCAGCAGGTATCTCTTCTGATGTGGGCTTGTGCTAGAGCTGCCGATGTGATATGGTGGGATGCTCTGGTCAAACTTGTCAACAGATCTATGGTCGGGACAGTGACAGCTTTCAAGATTTTGAGCGAGCGTTGGCCGTTCAGGCACAGAGCGGAGATCAGAGACATGTCCGCGTGGTGCACCCTGGGGCTGACCCAAGGCCAACTTGGGGCCTGTGTTTTGCCTGTGTTCAATTTTCATGGCTCGACATGTCCGTCCTCATACTGCTCCAGTTGACAGCCCTCTGAGGCTGCTGGTACAACACGCTAGCATACATATGTCACAATTGGAGAACTCAGCGCACAAGCAGTCCTAGCAGTCTTTGTAATCCAATCCTCGTTTTCACCGATCCCCAGAGCTCCCTCCACTTCTCCACCAGCTTCATCCCGCCGGGCTAATCCTCCTCAACGCTCGAACGCAAGTTCTGGATCACCACATCCCACCCCTCAATCTCCATTGACAACTCCGCATACTGCCTCTTCAGCCTTTCCCTCTCCTTTCCCCCCGTCGACCTCTTGTGCAGGGATTCAATCGCCTGCGACTGCCTATCTCGCAATTTCGACATCTGTTCCAGGGCTCTGAACAGGGCGAGGGAGTTGGACACGCTTCGAAGTCCGGCAGTGGCCTGGCTGTGTGTGTTCCCAGAGGTGGAGGGTATGGAGTTGGCAATGGTGGGCCTGAGGACCGGGCGGTTCGAGTTGAAGCCAGAGTGCGAGACTCGACGGAGTTTCTCAAGTGATCGATCGGAACAATGAGAAACGCCTGACGACTCGGACACCTAAGTCCAAGAGTGAGCAAAAGACTCACCAGTCTTGAGATCAGTTAGACTCAGCACTCACTCGACGCGGGGCGGCAAGACTGCCGCGGAGGGCGGCGACTCTGCTGACAGGGGAGTGTGCGTCGTTCTCATACTCCAGCTTCCAGACGCGCTTGACTTGTCCCTCCGGACCTAGCTTCACCCATCGATCAGGCGTCGAGCTCCGAGGCTCCAGAGCTGTCGGCCGGGGGGATCGAATCGGGCTGGACAAGTGAGGGGTACGCTGATATCTGGATCAGTCGACGTTCTGGGCTGATCCACACCGTGACTCACCCGGACATCTTTGGCTACGACCGCGGGCCGCTCGAAGATATCCCTCATTCTACTCAGGTGTGACTTTCCCCCAGGCAAGCTCGTCCCAATGCCACCCGTACCTCCTCTGCTATCTCCACTACCAAGCTGGGCCTTCGGCTCCTCACGGTTTCCCATGGCCGCTCGCTCCTCCCACCCGCGGACGACATCCTGGAATGGTATACCCAACCCTCTGACCGACTCGCACTTGGACCTAAAGCGTTCAATGTTCCGCTCGACCTCGCTCGCTCGGAGCGGTGGCGCCGAGGGATCTCGGTACAGCTCGGGATCGGCGTTGATGTCGGGGTACACCCGCGAGGTGACTTCTGCAATACCGCAATCGGAGCCTACTAGTCCTCGTCTAGCACCGGGTTTGGGACTGGGAGACACGTCGAAGTCCATACCCTGCTGTCTAGGTGATCTGTGAATGAGGGATGAGCTGATTCCTGACGAGTAGTGGCCTGTGGGCGGAGTGACCAAGTTGACATCCCCGGTCCTGGACGTAGAGGGTGTCTTGGCCGTACGAGCGGTGTATGGTGTCGATTGGACTTCGTTAAGGGTGATCTCAGGCGTTGTAGCGGGCGGAGGTGCGCTAGTACGTTGTTCCCTAATGGGAGTGGTGGGCTCTTTTCGAGTCGCTTTGGCCTAGATCTAGTCAGTATGACATCTGCGGGGATGGAGATGGTACCCACCTTGACCGGAGGATTGTAGTTGACTCTCGAGTCGTCGCTTCTGGTCAACCACCTTCGGAGGGAGATCGCAGACGGGGGTTCATCAGGGATCACACTGGACGTGATCTCACTTTGATCTCTAGGCTTGGTCTGGGTCCGAGTAGACGTGATGGAATGGATACCATGAGAAGATCTAGCGGCGTGTCGCTGATGATCGTCTTGCCGAGAGCTGTCTGATCGATTGGCTACGATACCGATGTCCGAGGCCAGTGTGGCTTCGTTGGCTCGAGTTGTGTCGGATCGCGTTACAGTAGGCGTTGGAACGATCTCCACCTCGATAGGTTTATGCGATTGGACCTTGGCCCTATACCTCTGGAATCCATTCGAGACGACATGCGACGCAAACATCCCCTTCAGTGCTGATACCGGACCGACACGTCGAGAGGGTGTCCGATGCGCAGAGCTCCTGTCGGACTCTCGAGGGTCTGCTGATGTGGTCTGTCGTGAGTTCACGTATACTGGGTGGGTTGGCACGGTGAACGGTGGTGCTGAAGAGGCCTGAGAAGAAGCCACAGGAGCTATCGGGGCGGAAGGCACTTGATGAGCCGGAGCCGGAGCCGGAGCCGGGGGCTTAGCGGTAGTGATTGTGTGAACACCAAGCATAGATCGAGGGTCGAGCTGAGATCGGACTGCTGGTTGAGCACCAGACTGCGGGTATCGTACCTGTGGAGGAGGTCGAACAGCATGAGCTTGCGGAGCTTGACTTCGCGCTCGGAGCGCCGCATGAGCTTGTACCTGAGCACGAGCGAGGTATACCTCGGCGTCATGTACTGGTCCTTGATGTACCGGCGGAGGAGGCTGTCCAAAGTCCCGGACTATCACCTGGGGTTGGCGATGAGCTGGTTGAGGGTGAGGTTGAACCTGACCTTGTCGATGCAGACCACCCGAAGCCGAAGCGATGGGAGCACTTTGCGAGAGGAGAACATCGGCAGTCTGCCAGCCTGGAAGATGGGTGTACTGACCGTTGACCCGGGCATCCTGTCGAGCTTGAGTCTTGACCCTTCGAAGATCCCGCCTCTCGTGTATCGTCTCCACGGTCCGATAGTCATGAGGACCCAATTTTGCCGGTTTGGCATTCACCATCGATCTCGCTCTGGGACCTAGCGTTGCGGGATCTTTCGCCGGTGGAGTCGGTGGTCGCGAGTCAGAGTGCCTAGCTGCAGATGCCGCTACCAGAGGTTTAGTTCGGGCAAACGGAGGCGGCGGCCGCGGCGGTGGTGCAGCGGCGTGGACACCGGTATACAAGCTAGGAATGGAGACGGGCTGTTGATTACCAAGTCTCGACGGAGCCGGCTGTCCCTGGAGCAGAGAGTTTTGGAGGTGGTAGGGATTTCGAGCGCCGGGGGGCACTGAGTGACTTGGGGATTGGTACTCTGGGCATCTGTGGTCGACTTGTGCATGGCTCTGCGAGTCCGGTCCAGCTCTGATGTGCGGTAGCGGCCGAGCACTGAACTCGGACTGGGGTAGAGGTGGCGGATACTGAGCTTGGGGATGCGGTAGAGGCTGGACCTGCCTTTGAGACCGATTTCTGGACTTTCCGAGTTGAGTGTTCACCCGCAGCAGAGGTCGTGGAGAATGAGCTTGGAGTTGAGTTTGTACCCGTGCTTGGGGCTGGGAGAGGCCCGGCGGCGGAGGTAGAGGTAGACCCGGAGGAGGCGGCACGCCACGCGGGATAGCCAAACCATACCCCCCATCACCCCCTCTCATGAGGTATCGCCTATCCTGGATCATTCCCAACGTGGGGATCATCCTCTGGTAGGTATCCAGTACCGGGGCGACATTCGGTCTTGGCGGGACTGGCGGTGTAGCCGGTGGGGGGAGACTCGGCGTGGCTGCATGATACCTGTTGACCGAGTCGAGGGCTGCAACTGATCCAGGAGCTGCCGTGGGCATGATCGATACTGGCGGCGGACGCGATATCGGTGCTGGCGTCGGCACCCTCGGTAGAGGCGCTAGCGTGGGTATCGATACATGAACTTGACCCGGTACTGATATCACCTCTCGGAGTCGTGAAGCTGGTGCTGCAGTCACGGGCGCTGGGACCGCTAGAGCTCTTGGGACCGGAGCCGAGGGTGGTCCTGTAAACCTGCTCGGCTGCCTCGTTGGCTTTGGCGGCTCATATCGCCTTCGCTGAGCCAAGTCAGCCCGTCATCAATTCGTCACTAGATGCTGTGGAGCTCACTCTTGGAGCTGGTATCCCATGAGTTCCTCCAGCGGGGATGATCTCCGGCGCGACCAAAACGGGGGAGACATCCGTAAATGGCACTACCTCCGGCGTACCCGGTGGACTACACATCTCATCAGCTCCCACATTCCTCCCAAGTCCAGGCTGTGAGGGAGACTGCGGACGACTCACCTCTGTGGTCTGCCAATACGAGCAATGGAGGCGAGGAGCCATTCGGCATCAGCATCGCCGCGCAGTTCCTCCAGACGCGCGATCCGGGCTCGTGATCGCGGGTTGGACGGTGAGAAGAATCGATAAAGCGATCCCAGGTCGCCATCGCGTCTAGATCCGAGGGTCGAGCTTGCCTGATTTCGAGCTGGGGACTCTGCTTGGTGAGGAGACGCCAGGTATTCAAGTTCGAAAGCAGGCGAGGCTGAGGCAAAGGCTCGATCGGGCTCGCCCTCGCCCTGGCCGGGAATTACCGCAGATCCGTCGGATACCGCCACGACGCGTACCACCACATCTTGCAGCGGCTGCGACTCCAGACCCGAATTGTCGAGGATCCGCGCGTTGGTGGGGATGTAGTTCCCCCGGGGGGACTGAGGGCGAGATCGATACGAGGGAGGAGGAGATCGTCGAGGTGTGGTGAACGCGGACATGGCGCCAAGGCGCGTCCACAGTTGGTCCACAGCGATCGGGATCTTACCGGAACTACCTCGGATGTCGACGCGTTATCGATAAGCAAGGTCCAAGAGTGCGAGTTGCGGCTCGCTGGAATCGCTGATGCTCAGCACAGCGATGTCGATGGTGATGCTGAGGATGATAGTCGAGATGAAGAGAGAGAAGAGGAGGTTGTGAGTGGACGAGAAGAAGAACTCGGGGGCGATCGATCCCACCCCCCGTCGACTCGACGCAACCTGGACCTAAATTTCCATCTGGACTGCTTCACCGGAAGGGCCAACTTTGACCACTCGGGCTTTGGGATCTGCCACAAAGCACTCTGCCAGAGAGTCTCCGAAGCGCCGAATGGGCCGGAAGATGGCGATACATGACTCATAGTACACATGTGCGAAACGTATCAGAGTCACGGTCACGTCGCGAGACAGGGCATCGCGAGTGGTACACTCAACGGCCTAAGCCACGAACTCGAGCTTGGTGTCGATGGCTAAGAGGTGGTCAGTAAGAACAACAGACTCTGAGATTGTGTGACTCACGGTGACACGCAGAGAGCTGTGGCTCTTGGGTGTACCTCCCGTCCTTCATCAACCTGCGGATGGACACCAGAAGGTCGATGTAGCTGACCTTGGGTTGCTTGGTCAAAGAGGTGATGAAGGCCTAGAGTCAGTGTTGTCAATCAAGAGCCGACTCACCCAAGACATGGCACCGACATTCTGCCCATCCTCGAAGGTGTCGGCAGACTACATGTCAGCGGATGACCAAGCTCAACCTGACTCACAGTCTGATCGTCACGACAACCGGACCAGCAAATGACATCAGCTGGGCTGGTGTGAGCCTCGGTCATGATGGCTTGCGCCTTCTCGTGATCATCTTCGAGGGCCTTGTTGAGATCCGCTCCGATAAGCTGGCCGATGATGGAGAGAGCATCACTGAGGATGCCCTTGTCGGCTTGCTTGATGACCTCGGGCTCTTTGACAGTGCCGTCGGGTTGGTACTGAGGTCAGCAGTGTACGATCTGCTGTACTCACGACGTAGGGGATGTCCATCACAGAGCCAGAGTTGCACGAATCGAAGATGGCGGTGAGTCGACAACCGGCTGGGAGTGGTTTGACGAGGGCGTCGAAGCTGAGGTCAGCGGGGTAGGGGAGAGGGAGCTTACACTATGACAGGTCAGACTAGTTAACGCAAGGCTACACCTTCCTGACCGTGACTCACTCTCGTCGTCGATCATGAGACCATTCTCCTGGAAGTCGAGCGGACAGATCGCTACTGTCAGCAAGATCATGAACAATGCACTCACCCTCGTCCTGGTTGTCTCGCTCATCGAGTCGCTTGGGCTTTGGCGCTCGGCTGACAGGGAGCTTGCGGTCTCGAGTCTGAGTGCCATGACCGGAGCTGTGGGTTAGCTTGAACAACCTTGACCGACTCACTAATGGAAGAACAAGGCATCGTCTCGGGTAGCGCCCTCGACGAGCCATTTCATCGCTTTGATGATGTTGGCCTTGGTGGGTTTGGCGTTGGGGTCTTGGTTGTCGTCGGTGAGGAGGACAATGTGTTCGGCGGTGTATCCGAAGTGGTCTGAAGTCAGCGGTGTCCAAGTCGGTAAACTCACCGATGAGGAACTTTTGCATATTACGAGTGTCGTTGATGCATCCTCGGAGGGAGTTGCTGGTGCCGATGTAGTTGATGCCGACAAGCACGGCCTTTCGATTTCCGCAGCCTGATGAGGTCAGCAACGTGTCGGGTAATAGGGGGAGACCACTCACACCTGGAGTACTCGAAGAAGGATTGGGCTAGGACATTGTCGCTGGTT
Source organism: Bullera alba (assembly GCA_001600095.1). Classification (NCBI taxonomy): domain Eukaryota; kingdom Fungi; phylum Basidiomycota; class Tremellomycetes; order Tremellales; family Bulleraceae; genus Bullera; species Bullera alba. The sequence goes on from BCIX01000004.1 coordinate 151,962, forward strand.
ACGAGCTTGGGTCCGTACTTCTGTACGACATGCTCGCCGTCGGTGGGTTGTGGGATGTTGGATGGGTCAAGGGTGATGTGTTCGGCCGGGACCAGGTGGTGTTGGCTGTCGAGTCAAGCGAGAGGTGGTAAGACGAAGGAGAGAGGGAAGAAGGAAGAGAAGAAGGATGACGGAGGTGGAACGACGAAGAAGGAAGAGGGAAGAGGTAAGAAGGAGAGGAGGAGAAAGAGGAGGAAGGGGAGGAAGGGTGGGAAGGGGAGAAGGGGAGGAAGGGGAGGAAGGGGAGGAAGGGGAGGAAGAGGACATGGTAGTAGGGGAAGTACATAGTAAAGAGTGGTAGGTGAACGAAGAGGAGAGGAAGGAAGAGTGATGCGAGTGATGGTCGATGAATAGATGAGGTAGAGTATTGCACAAGGAGGAGGAAGGAAGATGATCAGCTATCATCCTGAACGAGGAGATGAGATGTGGAATATCACTCACTTGGGTAGGTAGTCGGTTGGTGGGGGTATTCCCGTCGGCAAGGACATGGTATATGGTGGGTTTGGTGTGTGGGTTGGTTTGGTGGGTGTGGGTGTGGTGGGTGCTGTGAAGCAGAGCCTAGCTATGACGATGGGTGAGCGTATCAATGAGTGGTGAGCGGCGACCGATAAGAGAGTAGGAATGTTTAGTGCAGTGAGATGAGGAGGAAGAAGAAGAGGGAGTCATCCCTTCGCCCTTATATATCCACTTCCCATCCCTCACCCGTACTGCCTCTCGACCGGGATCTGATCTCGCCTCAATATCTCTCTGATCCAAATGTACATCACACGGGGTCAGTGCGACCATCATATCGGCTCGGAAGCGATGAATCTTGATCCGAGAGAAGCAGGCTTAGTCGAGGTGGGGGAAAAGGTCAGTGTGTTATGTGACAGCAGGGGGAGGGAGGCGTGGGGGAAGGGCTGTTGCGAGGTCCGGATGACAGTGACAGGTGATCAGTTGACAGGTGATAATAGTCACAGGATGCTGAGGATTGTATGATGGGAAGACAAGAGTCGGAAGCCAAAAGCCAAAAGCATAGATCGCCCGCCGAGAACGCCTTCAGGCACGGGGATCTCCACATCCTTCTGCACGCCTCTTCGGACCTTCTCCCGACTGTACATATCTTGGAGCAGCTGACCTCCTGCTTGTGTGATCTACACTGCGTTACGACTCGTACCTGTGTCAAACGGGTAGTATCAATGCATGTCGTGGTCTCATAGCAGGGCCTGGAACTTGCTATATCCACCTGATACTTCCACCCTGTTTGCCCGGTATGTCATTCCCACCGAGCCAAAACCTCTCCAAGGCCTTGGGCAGATCAATCCCCCGCACCGTCCCATCGGACCCGAAACGCGCTCCGTTCTCTACCAAAGCGACAATCAATCGCGGTATAGCGGCGGCGGTACCGTTGAGCGTGTGAGCAAAAGGGATAGCCTCGGCGTCGGACCCGGATGGGTCCCGGTGATATCGGATATGCAGGCGGCGTGACTGGTAGTCTGTGCAGTTGGACAGGGACGAGATCTGAGAGTGAGAGATGTCAGCGCTTCTTCCTTCTCATACGATAGTAGCGGAGAGACAGAGGAATCGAGTTGGGAAGGATAGGAGGAGTGGCAGGTTCCGTCCGATGATCCGACAGGGAGACAGACAGTAGATGAAGCCTTCGACATGTCACGATCGGGAACAGGCTCGAAGGAGTATCCCAGAATAGTCCCCTGTAACGCTGGAGAAGGCACGTCCCACTCACTTCGCCCCACTTGCCTCTACCCGGCATCCAGGCCTCCATGTCCCACTTCCGCGATGCACTCGCTCCAAGCTCTTCAGTAGGCATCTCGAGCACCCTAGTAGAGTCAGCTGGCGATCAAGTAACCGCGATCAGAGGAGTGATTCCAGCACAGCAGATGCCGGCGAATTACTCAGCGTCACTCACCTCACACTCAGCCCTAGCCCCTCGGCAATCTCCTTTTGCACTGATCCAATCTCCTCCATCATCTCATTGCTCTGTGACGAAGTCACCGCGAAGAGCTCTACCTTCCTGAACTGATGTACCCGATACAGTCCTCTCGTATCGCTTCCTCTCGCCCCAGCCTCTGCTCTAAAGGCATTTCCCACGCCGACGACTTTGAGCGGCAGCTCCGTATGCGAAAATGTTCTCGTGGCGAACATGGCCGATAGAGGGATCTCCGCCGTTCCTGCCAGACACAATCCATCTTGATCCAAGGAGTATGTCTGGGTAAGGCCGCCAGCGTCTCTCGGTTGAAATCCACACCTCCATGCCAGATCCGACTTGATCACATCCGGCGGGGATACCGGTGTAAAACCCCTCTTGATCGCTATACTGAGTCCGTAGTTGATCAAGGCGTGTTCGAGAAGTGCGAGCGTGGATCTCAAATAAGGCCAACTTGATCCGGAGGCCAATACGCTAGCGTGATTGTCGATCCAGTTGAAGTGATTGGCTATATCCAAATGATCCCTCGTCTTGCTCGGCTCTACTAATGGCGGACCGAATCGATCAATCTCGAGAGCATGTGCCTCGGGGCCTAGCGGGACAGCCGGATGGGTGAAGTTGGGCAGTTGCAATGATAGTTCCAATAGCTCCGTCTCGGTGTCGGAGAGAGTTTGCTCGTACTCGTTGATCCTCTTCTTTAGCTTTTGACTCTGACGGACAATCTCCTCCCTGTCATCCGCTAGTCCGTGTTTGAGTAAATCCCGGAGCTCCTTTTGCTTCGATCGGATAGAGGTGAGTTTCGATAAGAGGAGGAGCTGGGTATCGCGAAGTCGGTGGATGTGGTTGATGTGATCGGCGCCGAGGGGGAGGTTGGATTTGCGCAACAGGTGGTTTTGGGTAGTCAACTTTGGGTTTCGCAATAGGAGGTTGTAGTCGAGTCGAGCTTTGGGCAGAAGTGAATGGGATGATGGTTGATCTTTGGAGCTGGTGCTATCCTTGGTGACCGATCCGGCAGATACAGATCCATTCTCCTTGGTCTGACTCTGTTGAGGAGGTTGAGGCGCATCGGGAGGGGTGGAGGGGAGATTCAATGGAAGCTGGACATGCGATGCGTACGTTCGAGCTCCCGAGAGACCTAGCCGGGCTGGGATGTTAGCCAAAGTCCATGAATATGCACCCACCTCGGATAGCTCTCGTCGCCATGCTGCCGTCTGTCGATGAGCAAGCTGCGATCTGGGTATGAGATATGGCTTTGAGCTCAAGTTGCGGTGAATGAGTGAATCAAGATCGAGTTACAACCGACTTGGATGCATCGAGTTGGCTAAATCACCTCCACCTTTTCGATCTCCTCCCAGCTTCCTCCGCGGTGGATAGCTACTCTACGGTGTACAGTAGTGTACTCGTACAATCATTCAACGATTGCTTGCGATGTAGGCGATACATCGCTTCGCCACGATATCGTTCAAGCAGTATAGATATGCAGGATGCCAATGTAGCGACAGCATCCCACCCGACTCGCCCTCAGCCCCATAGCATTCGAATGACTCCCAACATCTCCGGTTCCGCAAGACTCAGCGGCTGCTCCCTGTACACCTCGGGACCCCAGCCACCACAACAATCGCATTCCGGTGAGTCGCGCCAGTTGTAAAACTTGATCTTGTTCACCCAAGTCTTCGCCTTTATCTCCTGTAGATGCGTGACCATCGCCTCGTGGATATAGTGGTTGAACTGTTCTTCATTGGATTCCAGTATGTCTCTGTTGTTGAAAGCGTTGGCCTTTAGCTCCTGCACCTCTGGCTGGGCAGCCACTGCCCAGTCCTTCCTGTTCTCCGGCGCGATCTTGAATTCATCGTCTATACTCGCTTTGTGCGGGAGTAACATCGATGGCCCAAGACCATCCATTCCCAGTCCGTACAAGTCGACGGAGGTCTCCTTGTTTGCCCCGAAAGAGTGTTCGTGCATCTTCAAGTAACTGCCGATCTGTTGAACCAACTTCATTCCCAGCTCGGGCAGCGAGACGTCGGGGTCGGCTTTGGTGAGAGCTCCGGGGTACGATATCCATCGATTCTTCGCTCCTGCGTTGATCGGGGTTGGGGAGAACTCGTCGTAGACGTGTCGAGTGACGATTTGCGTGCTCTTCTTTCGCGGCGTTGAAACGTAACTGGCTTGCAACATCGTGTAGGGCTGGTGGGAGTTTTCGCCGTGAACGCAGGTCAAGCGTGGGGTATGTGCGGTGACAAAGGTGTCGAATCGGTGTTGGGCATACATCAGAAGATCCAGCTCTTCCTTCTCGAGACGCTTCAGGAGTGGGGGACTCCTCTGTCCAATGATCAACTTCTCCAAGCTCGCAAAGGGTGGATGGTGCGATTCCGGTGTTATTGCAATGATCCTCCGGATTTCCACCATTGTCACGTTGGTGATCTGCTTCTCAGTCGCGCCGATAGAGCTCCAATCTCCATTCTTCAATAGAAACCTCAGCTTGGGGAATGGCTCGCACCAGAGGCCAACTCCGGCGATACGGAGAATCTTGGTCTTCGATACCAGCTCATCCTTGGATTTTCGTTTTGACGACCGCGGGCGGGTGTACCGGTTCCGGGTCACTTCGTATGCCGAGTGACCTTGGAGAAGCGTCGGGAGTCCGTCTGTGACGATAGAGTCGTACAGCAATGGCGCAGCCAAGCTATGAAACAGCTGAGATCTGTCAGCTGAAATCACTCGAGGCCGAACGAGTCTTCAAACGAGGATCCATCCATCAAAATGACCGAATGATACGTACCACGGACACCCGACACACAGTTGCCAGATCCTCCTGGTGCAAGTCCGACCATGTGACGTCGAGTTGCCATGGCGGGGCCATGGCGGGGGGACAACACGTTTCAAGTATCCGAAGATGTGGAACCACAGCTCGGGGTATAGTTGGGGCAGAGGCATATCGCTTTCTGGATCCGAAGTCCCAGCCGCTCTACCGGCACTACCGCTACATTGACTGGATCTTCGTGCTGAGACCGGACTGAGGGACGGTGACCGGGTAATGCTACTCACTACAAGTGTTCGTCTACTTGATCGTACAAGTTACAACCATCTGCTTTCTGACTGGTTACCAGATCTATGGGAGATCTATGGGAGCAGAGATTGAAGGGGCAGGCAGGGCAGATTAGGGCGGTTTCGTAATAGCAGCTCTCACAGAAAGTGTATTCCAGATTAGCTATTCGAATTCCAGATCTGATTACAGATCTCGCCCGGCGCGCCTCGGCTTGCTTCGATTGCGTAATTTTCCGTAGACGCTCAGTTACGCGAGAGTTATTACACCGGGCCGACGGCACGGAGGAGGGGGATTAGAACGGCAGTATGAGCTCGGGTGGGGCTGTGAGATTCGCATTACATCGGAATTGAAGACGTAGGCTCCTCGAAGATGATACATGCATGCACCGCAAGATCCAAGATGAGATAGTGATGAAGATGAAGGGCAGTGAAATGCATAGAGGGTTGCACAAACGCGTAACTTATACGAGCAAGAGTTGCATTTATCCGCATGCCGCAGCCATTGAGTTTTGACTGAGCCCGCAGTCTAACTCCCGCTCTGCTCATCCCCGAGAGAGGGAAAGAAAGAAGCATACAGATTGCGAGATCCAGGGCAGATTGTTGGGAACTGACCCGCGGCCGTTTTCGTCATCTCATCAGCATCCATTCAATCTGGTTTGTGATCCCCCTTTCGCAATCTCCAACTTGTCGCATAGACTCCACGTCCGATAACGAGGCATTAATCGACCGTCCTCTCTTCCGCTGGCCCACCAATCCAGGCTGGATCCACTCTTGGTTGACTCCGACTCCCACACTTATCCCTGCCCATGATATGAACGACCTATACGAACGCCGAGTCAGCCATGAGAGGGGCAGTGGGACCGCCGACGACGCTCGCGAGGATGCCTACTCCTTCTACGACAATCTCGGCCAGGGCAGCTCGAATGGGAGGTTGACGGAGGAGTCCAATCTAAGGGGCAATCAGAGTCCAGCTCTGATGTCCCCTCATCCGTCGTTCACACGTTCCGCTTGGCAATCACCGCGTCAGGCGTCCTTCGGGCATTCGAATCAAGCTGGTCAGTCAATGGAGGAGCAAGAAGACCCCAGAGGGGAGATTCGATACGAGCATGAGCACAAGGAGGATCGCCGGATGCATGAGGAGCCTGAAGAATATGACTATCAACGTGAACATCGGAATCGGAATCAACACCACCAACCCGAATATGAGCATCGTCATCCTCAACCAACATCGCACAGAGCGGCCCGCTCGATCGAACAAAACGATGTGTCATGGCTCGATCCCAGCTTGGACTCTCGGCATAGCTACAATGATAGTCCGCGTAAGCATCAGTCCACCTCGTATCCCTCCAGCGAACAAAGTCATCGATTGCCCAGTCCGCCCATCTCGACTTTTGACAGGTCCAACTATACCGACTCGTTTCCTCCATCGCGCCGAACATCCCTAGGTGGTTTCTGGAAGGACAGGTCGAGGCAAGAGGAGAAGAGACCGCGATTCTCACACGAAAAGGACATTGAGCAGGTGTGTCCAATCAACCGAGTGCTGTAGCTGACCTGGCAAGTTGCAACAAAATCTTGCAGAGCTGGTTCATCATCTCAAATCGTTTGGTGAGTGTCAAAAGCTTCCGAAATGACTTCATATACTAATCCTTCGATTTCTAGCCACGTCACCCGCACTACCCAACCCACCTGCTCCACCTGAACACATTGCCCATCGCATAACCCGACTTTCTCAAAATGTCCATACGTCCCTCCTGTCCATCGCACCTATATCCCATCCAATTGTTCCATGTCCCGAACCTCAGTCGCTCAAAGTCCAGAGTACGGCCGAAAAGGAGATGGAGGTGATACGCAAGCGGCGAGACGCCCTTATCGCCAAAGCAAACTTGGCCAAGGCCAATGCCAGTCCCAAACACCAGGTCGAGCCATGGAGTATACCTCTCGCAGAGGACTACAACGGTGGTCTCAATATGGCCCCGTATGAACCCTCGTACGACATGTATGATACTGAGGGGCTCATCGGAGCTTCGACATCGTGGGCCGCTGACTCTGGGTCGGGCGGTCGATGTCACGGCTGTGGTATTGGTGTGACCGTCGGGTGGAGGACGGGCCCCGATGGCCCAAAGTCGTTATGCGAGTCGTGCGGAGTGAGTGGTTTCTATCATTGAGGCGGGAGGGTACCAGGCTGACAATCTCAGAATCACTATGCGAGGATGGCCAGGAGAACGAACACCTCTTCGCCGAGTGGCCATATCGAGACACCTAGTATAGGTGAGTCACTCACAGACAGCTGTAGCAGGTCGACGCATTGGAGCTGACCCAGAGCAGAGCTACCTCGACAACCATTCAGGCTCCCTGCCGGATGACTATTGCGATGTGGAGCTTAGCTATGGAGCACATAGTGATCGATGTATCCCGTAATTCCGTCATGGTCACGATCTAAGTGGATCCAACAGGATAACGTGCCGAACAGAAGTCAAGCCCGCCACTGAACCGGACCTCGTCAACGTTGCATGTGAGGAAGCAGGCCACCCTACTTTAGGTCGCTCAGGAAGGCTCAGTAGGAGATCTCTCATCTCACTGGATCTGACCACGTGGCGGCGGCAGAGACCGCCACTTTGGATCTGGGTAATCATTACGTCATGATGTCACTCGCCGGGAAGCCCAAGAGCCTCATCCTCTGCTGTGCGGTGTTTTGTCTCTTGCTTGTCTGTCTCATTCTCTCTCTGTCCGCTATTCTTCTCGTTGATCACTGTCAATCACTTGATACAACTCACACGCCATGTCAAGCTACGACCCCATTCCGGGCCCAGATGGGATGATCACCCCAGAACAATTCAAGCAGTCCATGAAATTGGTCAGGCTGCAGATCGCCGTCCCGATTTCAGTGTTGATCAGCGTCGGTGCCAACCTCGTCTGCGCGCTGGCTCTGAAGCCAGGACTTGGTGAGTGGCAGTACTTAGGGGGCTTCTGGATTGAGCGGGGGCCAAATAGCAACTTGCCAGGATTACTTTGTGCACATGCTGACAGCCGCAGCTGGACTGAACGCGTTGCATCCTACGCTGCTCAGTCCAAATTCAATCATGGTTGGAGTCTACTGGGCCATCCTGTACCTCCTCCAAGGTGAGCCCGACCGTGATGTGCATTGAACGTGATGCTGAATACCCATGTCCTGTAGTCGGCTTCTGCCTAGTTCTGTTGATCGCCCGAAAGGAGGAGACCAAGCAGACACTGGTGCACGGCGTTGGATTGAGATTCGCTATTGCAAACTGGATCCAAGCCGCATGGGCCGTTGCGTTTGTGAATATAGATTCTGCAGCTCGTAGCATTCAGCTAAGCTGATACCCGCTTCAGACGCTGCAGCTTTTCGCTGTATCTGAGATTCTCATTCTGATCAACGTCGTCAATGTGTGAGTGATCGCCCGATCGAATGGCACTGACTTCTAGCCTCTCGATACACCTGACGCTGCTCAAGTATCCACCCACCTATCACCGACCCCTGGACACAATCTTCATCCACGCTCCAATTTCTCTCTTATTCGCCATCCTGTTCGAGCTGGACTGGCTACACAACGGATTTATCGCCCTCGGATGGGATATCAAGGACCAGCACATGTGGACAAAGTACACTTGGCAAGCGGTGGGAAGTTTGGCTGGAGTCAATTTCGTCATGGCGCTGTGGGAGGGAATCACGAGGCAGTAGTGAGTACTGATCCGGGTTGGAGGTGACTAGGCGGGGGCTATGTCGGCAAACATGCCTAACGCTGTATACCTCAATTGGTCTACCCAGCCGGGAGCCATTCCTCGGCACTATCTCTATTATGACATGATACTGACCATAGCCCGCCTTAGCCTCCTCACCGGAGCATCTGTCTACCTCCTTTTCACCATTCTATTCTCCTCGCCCCGATCTCAACCAACACTGCCAACGACTGCGCTGCCCAAACCTACCCCGCTGCTCATCACTCTCATCATTATGCTCGTTCTGCATCCCGTGGCTCTGGTAGCTGGAATGGCCTGGAAGAGAACGAGGGAGCGGGAAGGCAGGATCAGACTCGAGGAGGAGGTCCGGGAGGCAGAAGCGGAGGAAAGAGCCGTGGAGCATGCTGCCGACAGGAGACATTAGGCGACGATCGAGGTCCAAAACGGACACAATCGACTCAACCCTACGTCCCGTTAATCACCTATGGCGAATCGATAACCAGCTCTGACTCATTTTGTCGTACTAGACCCCGCAGCGCCCTGAGCGCTACCATGCAATCTTTGCAACTGACATCTTTCATCTATGCTCTACTCGCAAACTGATGGGGCCTCATCTGCTAATTGGTTCCCACTATGAGTTGGAGGCTTGGAGCCGGTCACATCCCATCAAACTCTGTCACATCACCACGCAGACCGCCTCTGGCGTTGCAGCAGCCGGTTTGATCGTCTGAAGTGGCTGAACAGATACCTGTCAATGGATCGTCAGCAAATCGGCTCAAAAGTTGGTCCCGTATTCGACCTACCATTCGAGCGTGGATGGGAACGAGGACGCCGTCGGGAAACTAGGCAGAGTCAATGCCAAACGATGCGTTAGGCGAAGACGGAAGTTTGTCGCAACTCACCATCGTCCCGGGGGGAAAGTACGCTCCGTACTGCAACACCGTGTTGTTGGGAATGGCGCAGCCCAGTGGGAACATAGATCCAGCGGGGATGATGAACCCATCCGCCTCTTTCCCGCTCTTTGTGATGTTGTCAATTTGCATCGAGGGCCCCTAGTGAGTACGATTAGCGCACACGCGAGGGTGGGAGGAAGTTTGGGGAAGCACTGACAAACTCGGGTTTAGGCCATACGCTCTCAGTCTCTCCAGGAGCCACGCCGAGGCCCTTCTTAGCGGCGGCTTTGGTCTTGAGGATCTTGACCTCGGAGGCGATGGGTGTGGCCATGGTGAGTAAATGAAGATGCTATCGACGACCACTAGACAGACAGGTGTTAGGCAGGCAGACTCAATCACGGGTGATAAACGTCTGTGAGGGGAAGAAAATAGGAGGAGATGCTGATATCACCGGGAAGTGATTCTATAAACAATCTAGATTGGGGAGATGACGGTACATTTTACTGACCGTACTCAGAATACAGTGCGACATCCTGGTATGGTCTGGCGCAATCCATGACTACCTTTATGACGTTCGCTAACAGACTGCCGATCACTCCCTATCTGCCGAGTACGTCGATCGACTCTGAATAACCGGTAAGAGACTTGAAAGCTGAAAGGAGGGATCAGGGTTCGACCGTTGACTAGACGCTCAAAAGGGCTGGTGGGTGGTGAATGGGAAGCAAGTCGACAAAGGGGGGTGAAACGCCCGACGCTTCGGCCGATTCTATCTTCCGCAGAGGAGGAAGGCATGGAGGTCAGACCGTTGATCTCGGGTCAGTCTGGATAGACCGGTCATCATGTCAAGTCAAAGGGGATTACAATAATGGACATGGATATCCGACTTGATCTACGGTTCTGGTCTATGCACAGAGCGAGAGCGGAGCAGTGAGGCGTGCTTTTTGGAAAGCCAGTGATGCCTCCCTCCCTACACCACTTCGTCATGAGGAACCGGCCTGTACTCCTCCATTGGCACCGCCTCGTCGTCCTTACTCCCCTCCGAGCCATAAATCTATCGTGCAAAGTAGGTCAGCAAGCAGGTCCTATGACCGATTCACTGAGCCAAGTGGGGAGTGATGCTCGATCAAGTGTCGAGGATCGGACTCACCGCTGACCAGATCCCAGCGACCATAATAACGACCATACCGATACTAGCGAGCCAATTGGGCAAAGTACCCGTGATGATCAACTGGGCGATAGCGCTGTCGATGATCTATACCTTGGTCAGCGGAACTCGATGAGGTGGACATACCTGAAAGTAACCCAGAACCGCAATCTTCACCCCCGAAGCCCTCTGCAACGCCATGACCAGGGTGACCTGTGCAAAGAGACCAGTGACCTAGACGAGAGAGTGAGTCGGTATTCCACCTCAATTTCCCAGAACTTGGGTGGGGTTGTACTGCTCACTGCTACGAAACTGATATTGACCCATTGTACCCAAAACATCGCTACCACCGGACTCGACGTGATCAACATCCACCTAAACGATCGATCTCATTAGCATCGATTCGCTTCATGACCTCGGTGCGAGGATCGACTCACGCCGGACCAACGACGGTGCCTGTGAGCATGTACGCCATGAGGATCAGCACAACGTCCACCTGTCCTATCTGTCTCAAGAGGAGGACTTGTGAGATCCATTAGCTAACCGCCTGTTCATACTGATTGGGTCAGAAGGCACTCACAGTCGACAGCACCGAGAATCGTGCACAGGAAGACCAGGGCAAACCCCAGAGTCCGCTCGCCTGGCTTGGTGACGGCGGATAGGGCGGCTATGCCTCCGAACAGGTATTCTGGCTGCATGACCAGTACTACAGCGAGGAACGAGACGACTGGCAGTGAGCAGGGCATTAGCCCGATTCGAGGCATATCACGGGGATGCGAGATGAAACAGCAGCTGTGGGAGGTGACTCTACTCACGCGCTGCGACCATCTGAATCCTGGAGAACACCTCTGATAGGTATATCCAACACAGCCAGCCGACCAGGAAGGGCCTCAAGTGGAACACTGTCAGTGCTTCGGTAAGAGACAATCTCTCGAAGGAGGCATAGGCGAGACACAGTCCCAAGGCATTGAGAGCCCCTCTGATCAGGGGCAGCCTCCCCTCCGGACGGACCAGGGTCGGTAGTAGCTCTGGTGACCTGTAGAGCATGTACGCTCCGCATAGCACTGCTGATATGATCTAGTGTGTGGACTGCTAAGCGACGAGCAGGAAGTAGGGAGTAGGACTAACGAATCGGAGCGCTGCGGCTTGACCGGTAGATACGCCTTCACTCTCGAGATTCTGCACCGTTCCGTCCATGGAGACGAAGAAGGCATCGGAGGCCAGGGCGAGTACGATTGCTGCTGAGGGGTGATCGAGAAGTCTGTTACATCTGGCCGAAAAGGATGCGGGCGGTGGGTCGACTTCAAGTATTTCCAGTCTGGAAGGTTTGCTCATGGCTAGGAATGACACCTTGATCTGAAGCTTCGATGTCGTTCCGTTCAAGGGATGATCAATGAGCACCTGTAAATTGTTAGACCAAGTGACGCATGAACGTTGAACGGCAATCGTTTCTTATCAGTACGAGACCGCCAGCCAGCAGTCAGCGTGGTGACTGGTCATAGTTGAAAGGGGTCCTTGATTAACCTTCTTTGATGTAGTACCTCAGTCTCTGCCTGGAGGAAGGAGGAGGAAGGCCGGTGGAGGACGGGGAAAGGGGGTTCTGATGTGGGCAGTGTGTGTGTTGTGTGTGTCGGAAAATAGTAACGTCCACCACCGGCACAGAGCGGCACACAGCGAGGGGGACATCAGATGTCAGGCCATCATGCATCACTGTCCATCAGGCTCTCGTCTCCTCCAAAAGCAGCTAAACAACGGTATCGCTGGACCAGGTTCTTCTTTCTTCCCCCTCATATCAAGACCTGAATCGCTCCAGAGTCGACCACTTCTGAGTCTGGAATCTTGATGTTGACGTACACTTCCTCGATACAACTTGGTACGACTATTGTCTGCTAACTTCCGTGAGTGTAAAGTGTCTCTAGCCCCAGCCAGCATCTGCCTCACGACTTACGAGCACATCCCCCTAAGCCCGTCTTGATCTTCACATCTTCGACAGAATCTACCACAAACTATTCCAAGACTACACCTTGCACTATCATGATATACATGCGGGAAATCCTGATGTGGACGGCAGAACCGAGGTTGAACATCGAGAGAGAGGCACAGGCGGGAAGGGAGAGGGAAGTCAAGCGGGAAGAGGAAACTCCGAGGAATCAAACGTAAAGAATTGGAGATCAGGCGGGAAGAAATCGAAGTCAAGCGCCAAGAGGTGGATGTCGTGATGAAGAAGATGGAGCAGGATCGACTGTTGAAGAATTACGATCTGGATATGCAAGTCTACCTCGCCGACCTGGCGGACTTTCGGGAGCAGAAGAAGCAGTGGTTGGTAGCCAATGAGAAGGGGTGGATGGCGGATAAACTGGCGGCCTTGTTGATGCCTTGCGGGCTGCCGGAGCGACCGGTGATGGTCAACGTCGCGCAACCGTAGGCACACGGAGGATGGACATGTACCCTGCTAGAGTATCGCAATGTATGAAATGCGGTCTTCTCGAACGAGACATCGGGACGATTGTACTCGGCCGGCTCGGGATGATGTCACGCTGAGACCCAGAAATAGGACGGCGCGCTGGCACGCCGTACGCTGTCGGGGGAAGAGAGATCATGGTGAGAGAAAGCGATCAGCCTCATCAGCGCATCAGCGACTACCGACTATCCGGGGTCAACACGAAACCTGCAAAGTGCTGCATTAAATGACCCGTGGCCCTACTGAATGGCTCAACGATCTACAACTGACAAGCTCATACCGTCACTCCATCAGGTTATCTCCTCGACCCGACATCGCTTCTCCGACCTGGGTGTCTAGTCTGAATCTCCTCGGAGACTACACCCTCTGCACCTGGCAATTACTCCATCTGGACTGTCGCGATACCTCAAGACGCAATGTTATCGAGACTGCTCTCCAATAATGCCGAAGACCTCAAGCGGGAAGCTCTTTCTAGTGAGGCGGGACCGAGGCCGAACGACGAGGGAGAGGGCAACCTACGACGGGAGACGGAATCCAAGCTGGCAGACGATTCTCGAAGGATGGGGCCAGAAAACCTGGAGATAAGGCGAGAAGAGCTGGAGCTCAAGCGAGAAGAACTGAAGCTCAAGCGAGAGGAACAGGAATTCAAACGAAAAGAGGCGGAAGTCAGGATGAAGCAGATGGAGCAAGACCAACTCATGAAGACTTTTGATTGGGAGATGCAGGTCTATCTGGCGGACCGGGCGGAGTTCCTGGAGCAGAAGAAGCAGTGGATGGCAGCCAATGGGAAGAAATGGGAGTCGGATGCTGATGCGGCCCTCCGCATGGGTTGCAAGCTGCCCAGGCGACCGGTGATGCCCGTCGCATTGTCCAGCGGTCGTGGCGACCCGGGATGCCCTTCGCAGTGATGGACATTGAGTGTCGGTCACCGTCTGTATTGCGAGAAGATGCAGCAGTCACAGAGTCATATGTGCCGCATCATCCTGGACCGAGATACACTGACACAGTCAAAGGGACGATTGTGGCCGAGGAAGGTGTCACGCGTGACGAAGAACAGGATACTGGCTTGACAAGGACTTCATCTCGCTGACCAGCGAATAAGACGGGCTCAATGCGATGCTTGTATTATGCATTGGCCTTCTGACTAACTTGTTACTGATATCTGTATCTAGTTGACTTCTTTTGCTGGGTATCAAATTACCATGACTGGCTTCCCCGACGACTTTTCTTCTGATTGTCCTTTTAGATTCTACCATTTCATCCGTTTCCCTAACCTCGCCCGCAGGTCCTCCTTACGCGGTCGCCTTGTAGCTCTTCCTCTGGTCGATGGTGATCTGGTTGTTCTGGATGTTGAAAGTCGACACGACGTTGACCATGAATCGGTCGCCTCTGTATCGGGTCAGCGGGAGTTCAATAGTGCACTGTGTACTGATCGACCACACTCACAGGATGAAGATACCCTTAGACTGGTCGCTACCTCCGTCAAGCACGGACGAGATGCACTGGCCATTGTTACCGGGGTAGATGAGGTCGGCAGCGTCCAAGGTGAACGTCTGTCCGCCGATGGTGACGCTCAGAGAAGGTGGGGTGTCTCTGCACGAGACAATCCACTCTCCCTGGCCATTGGACCTGGCGCCCTTTGGCCATTTGGCATTGTATGCCTTAGCGACCGCGGTAGGAAGGTAGAGCAGCGTTGTTCCAGAGTCGATGATGACTCGCTGGGTGGTAGTCTGGACCGAGGTCGAGCCGGGGAAGTTGAAAGAGTCCACCTTGACAGTGTAGTAAGCTGGAGCGGTGACGACCTTGCCGTCGATCTCCCTGGGGATGTTGACGTTGGGTACGGTGACGGTGGTGCCGGTGACGGGGTAGGTTGACGTCGAAGGTTTACCGCCGAAAGTGATGGAGCCGAGGTTTGGCACTGTCGAGCCCCCGGACTCGGTGTTGAACGTGGCTCTGTTCAGCACGAGAGAGAAGTCTACGTGGGGGAAACCCTTATCAGCACGACTTGATAGTTACGATGGCATTCTACACTCACATGGCGCGACGAGGTTGTCCTTGACGGCCTGGTAGAACCATGGGTTGTACTCTGCCTCGTTGTCGCCAGAGTCGTTCGAACCGTCCTTGCCGTAGAAGATGCTCGTGAGCAGAGGGTTGGCGAGGCCGAGCAGACCGTTGGTGTAGTCGTCACCGGACCAGTATCCGATCGTTGCAACACCAAACTCTGCGTCGGGAACGGTGATGCTTCCGATGGTGACCTTTTCGATACCTCCGTATCCCGAGACAAACTCGCCGTCCCCGTATGAGATGTTGAAGTTGTTGTCGTAGGTCAGGTAGGAGAATGAGCTGGATTGAGTATAGTATGATGGACCAAAATTGCATTGATCCCTAGACAGGGAGTTGGAGTTCTGGTCGAGGCACTGGAAGTCGCTGGTGGGGAACCATAGATCGGAACTAGTAGACGAATCAGTATCGGCACGATCATCAGACGAAGTATGGTGCAGGGAGCAGGATCGATAACTCACCTTCCTGTGTCTGCGATGACCTCGATGTTCTGGCCACCGACCGTCACTTGGATAGCATACCTAAACCCAAAGTCAGCTCTGTCAAAGGTTTCAGATCGGGATCAACTCACTCGGCAGCACCACCTGGGGCGTTGAGACTGACGGTGGACGCACGTAGAGCAGCCGATGAAGCCGGCCGCAGCGTGTTCAATCGGTTCAATCGCTCTTGTTGGACTTTTGCCGAGGCTGGGATCTTCCTGACAAAGGGGACGACATTGTTGGAGATTGGAATGTCTTGCTTGACAGTCGGAGCTGCTGATGCCGGGGCGGATATCAGCAGAGGGAGGAGGGGAAGAAGGGACACTAGAGTGAGCATGGCGGGCCGATGTGTGTGAGTGAGATGGGTGAGTGGATGGGGTGGTGATGTGGATGTGTATTGCTCGAGGCAGTGCTCACCTTTATACCTTTCAACTGAGCGATCGATGGAGTACTGTGCTCAGAGCAAGTCGAGTCACCGCGACATTAGATGTGGAGGACACATCTCACCGCCATAAGCCGCCATAGCCGCATATGCATACCCGTAGATGCAGTGATACGGCCGCCACCATGCCCACATGTCTCCTTGTTAATGTTCAGCGACTAGCTCCAGTGGTAGCTAAGAATACTCGGTGACAACCAGGTGACGAAAGATCGGAAGTGTAAATATAGCTGCGAGATGAGATCGCTGTGTAGAGCTTAAAGCACGGGACGATAGTGGCCATCGCCGGGTGATTGGCTGAGCAGCTGGAGGTCGAGTGATCAGCCTGTCAGCTTTACACCCAAGCACCGGCATCCCAGTCGTTCGGCGAGGTTCCGGGACTCGGCAAGTGGACAAAGCCCAGCAGAGCCCGCATGAAACAGTTGTTAGATCCAGCAGTAGCGCAATTGCAAACGGTCCGAAAGATCCGGAGCGATAAGATCGAGATTCGAAAATCGCCGTGCGACACGGATCTGGCTGGGCCTCTGAAGGCAGCTGGCAGTGGGACCTGGACTGACCTGGACTAGTGGATAGCGCTAAGTAGGTAGTCTACTCATGCAAGTAGAACACGCTTATGTTCATATACTTCTGTTTCCTCCGATAGCACCTAATAGCACATGAGATCTGGTGGTGGAAATAGCTCAAGTGGAGGGTAGTCACCGCCGGATCGCGGACGAACAGAACAGACAATACGCTGAGGCAGATAAGATCCGACGGAGTGAGCTAGCTGGAAGTAGATGGAACGAGCTGCCGCTCGTACGAGCAACCACAGAGACAGCAATACACATGTCACCGCGTGAGCCATGGCACTAGTGACACGTCGCTACGGTCGTCTTGAGCTAGCGAACGCCTTCTGAGGAGTACCATGCGTGTCGTTGACGCTATTACTCCCGACCAGCTCGACAAGATAGGTGACAGTGTCAACATCAACGAGAATGTCCGGTAATGGGAGTAGGGTAGAGCCGGGATACCCGTAGTACATGGGCACATGTCCAGATCTGACGATAAGGAAGAAGGAGACTAGCAACGCGCACTAGTGCTAGTTCCCTCAAGCGAGAGAAGTCCACGCGATACACCTGTCGAGTGCGGATCGTCAATACTGCGTGATATGGTGTTGACCTGTGTCGACGTATTGATGTTGACTGTGGCCAGACACGTCGCAAGCCGGAAATAAGCCGGCCGGATTGACTGAGACGACACTTGCACGCACAGCTCACAGGTCACAGGTTACAGCTGACTTGCCAGACTTGCTCGCAAGATCCGGCGATACTACCGTGAGGAGATGCATCGGTACGCTCTCACTCTATTCTCTCCGCTGGTGTTTCTGGTGATGTCGGCAGCGTGTACCCCATAGCCTCGGCCGCCTCATCGTCCGTCGCCCATTTCTCCCGGCAGCCATCCCCCACTCCTTCTTCTGCAGCCAGAACTCCGCCATTTCCCACGTGTACAGTCGCACCTTCGAGCTGTATGCCAGCCATAGTTGTTCGTCTTCCAGTTTCCTTGTCGCCATATCCGCTTCCTCTTGCGAAGTCCCCGGGATGGTCGACTGATCGTACTGGCGGTCCTCGGAGAACTGGCGGTACTCGGAGAAATGGCCGCGCGGGCAGATCACACTCCATTGCCGCTGCCGCTTCGACGTCCAATACCCACGTCCTGCCGACGGCCGCCATCTACTGGTTCTTCTGCCCCAGAAAGGCCTTCCGACGTGATCGGTAGCTCTTCAGCTCGCATTCGTAGATCAACAACAGTCGAGCCTCCTCTGTTGCTCTGGCTGTGCGATGAACAAGATTCATCTTGAGCACCATGTCTTCTTGTCTCATCTCCAGCACTTCCATCTCGAGCTTGTGTACCGCATCCCACTGCGATTTCAGACGTTTCCTGTCATCCTCTCTCTCTCTCCTATCATCCTCTCTGTCTTTGCGCCTCTCCTCCCTCGACATCGCCGTTCTCCTCAGCGCTGCCCGAATGGTCTGGTGCGTATTTTCACTGAGCACGCTGGGTGGATTTGCCATGTCGCCGTCGATTCAGGTGTACCATCTTGTTCTGTGTAAAGGTTTGCACTATTGACGATAGCCGGCTGATGGTGAGCGGCGAGGTTCTAGAACACCAGGTCGATCGCTAAGCAGTGATGCTCTGCAGCTCTATACAGCGCGCGGTATCGAGGTGAACTTGACGGGATGTTTCGCAAGGCCGGCGATTTTCGGTCGTCAACGAGCGCAGCGATCTCCCACGTACTCCCACTCGGAGTTGTGGACTCGAGACTGATTGACAATCATGTCGACTGTCGACATGATAGATCGTGCGCAGACTGGCAGATTGAGCAACGCGAGGATCGATCGCGATCCGTGAGGACGCGTGAAGCGTGACGCCCGTGGCCAGGACTACTGACTACTTTGTACGTGAACTGCGCGTGTTGATAGTCGTAGAGGTTGAAGATAGGGGCGAGTCCGCGTGGACTCTGATGTGGGCCACTGGGCAGAGTGTGATTAGCTGAGTGTGGGAGGGCCTGCGTAGAGCTGCATAGAGGCAGGATGTTGCCGACCTTCTTCACTATTCTCGGCCAAAACGAGGGATGGCGAGGTAGGAGGGAGGCCGGAGGAGGCTAGGAGCTGGTAGGAGGGTTTAGGGCGAGCATGCGAGGTATGTGTTTCATGAGGGGACATGCATGCTCAATTGCTCACGCATGTGAGCAGCTCTGTGCGTCCAGGCCCATGTCTAACTGTATCCGTAAGAAGCCGTATCTGATCCTACATCATCTTATATCATCCTATACGATCAGTCTATCTCACTAGCTATCTCACGTATCACCCTAGATCGCCTTGCATCACCTGATCTAACAACCCCGTCGGGTGGGTATAGTTACTCCGGCCGGGATTGGGGCAAGGCGGAGATCGGCAGGCACAGGTATGGGAGTGCTCAGTGTGAGTCAGTGTGGGACCGACAGTCTCCGACAAGCCGACCGTAGTTGCAGGTGTTTGCAGGTCTACCGTCTACTAGAGGCTAGTACTAGCCCTTACTAGCCCGTGTTGTTGGAGAAGGTTGGAGATTGGCGAAAGCAGCGAAAGCGAGGAACCATCGGATGTACGTATCATGTACTGAGATCTCGTCACGCGTTACGCCATGTCGGCAGACCGGGACCGGGCTCATGTCGATCATGAATTCATGATTTATGAAGCCTTCGAGGTGACGAGGGGACAAACAACACCAATCAGCCATCCAGTCATTCCGGGCTCTCGGATCACTCCTGTCGAACAATGTATATTATTGGTATAAGGAGCACCAGGAAGCAACATCCGCTCCAACACTCTGTACTCTACCTTCACCGATCACCACTGAACCTCCCTCTTAAGAAGATACTCCATTCAGAAGGTCAACAATGCTCCTCTCAGCGCGCTCACTCTACGCTCTCATGGCCCTCGTGTCGACCACTGTTGCGACACCCACACCCTCTCATGATTTGAAGCAAGCCTCGCGAGCAGAGGTGAGTCGCTCACAGTGTGACATTGCGATCGGTGTTGACTAGGTTGTCAGGTGGTCCGACGGATCAAGAGGGGTGTACGACCTCGAGCGCCTGTTCCGTCCGGAGCCGGCGGGGCACCCACTACAGTTCGTGCGACGGGAAGCAATAACGTCTACGGCCTCTACTTTACTGGCTCGGGCGTCCTCCTCTCTGCCAACCCTACCGGTAAGTCGTGCGCTGATGGTCATTCTGGTTCAAAGCTTACACGACGATTCGTACTTCAGGCGAGAATGAAGACTTTCCCTCCTCATACGCCACCTATGCCAACACTGTATCTACTGCAAACGCCGCTCAACAGTGCGTAAACTTTGCAAATAGTAAACCCTATTATGGTGTCGCTCTTTGGTTCGACGAGTCAGATGACTTATGGCACTGCCGAGCCACTTTCAACCAGAACGCCCCCACCGACTTCACCGCCGCGGATGCCAATGCCAGGCCCGTATACGGCTACAACCTTGGCAATTGAGACCTAAGGGACCATTCGACCTGCGTGTATCCGTTGGGGCTAGGACATCAGATACGCAGGAAGGACACTACTTGTTGTCGGAGATGTATTTTGGGCTTATCAGCAGTATTACTATTGGACATTGGCTTACCGAAGCAGTATTGCTACTGGACAATGGCTTATCGGTATTGACCGATCTGGGGACCAAGCTTCGCTGATGAAGTTAAGGCTGTCCTGGACTCCAGCTTTCATCATGGCAACGACTGCTGAGGATCCGGTCCCAAGGACAGGGCTTACTGCCCAACTCCTCGACTTATCATTCGGCTCGAAAATCTCGATCCTAGAGTACATTGTCCAACTTCGAACTCTTCAAAATGGTACTCGTCGCTCTGCCGTGGCGATGGGAATACGCAACATCAAACTGGCGAGAGGGACACGGCGACCCGAGGCCCGAGTCTTTGAGGTCATTGCACTGTTATCCTTGCTGACCGGCTCTCATCCTTGCTTTCGGTCCGTCCAAGACGTCAGGCTGCCCGGACGCTTCGACGGAACGGGTAGGTGGGTCTTGCGGATCTTCAATGACACTGCCATCTGGATAGGTGAATCGACATTCGTTTACCGACGTTGCAAAGAGCTGCGAGCACGCCTCCACCCCCTCCACCGTGGATGATGAGCAAGCAGTACTGGGTCCTCGGAGGTATCATCCTTTGGCTCGGTGATCTGACTCATCAGCGCGTCCTCGACCGGCTTCGGGCCCAGAGTCTATCACTGCGAGCTTCTGTGAGCGAAGCAGGTATAGGTCATCCTGGTCAGGTTACAGCAAGCGTATGAGCGAATATGCTGTGTGGAGGTGTCTCGTTAAGCGAAGATGATTAAGCTGCACTCTGCTAGACTCTGCTGCACTCGGTGGAATTTTGCCTCCACGCCTCGTCCTAATTGCGACCGCCGCTACGGACTGCTGCAGCTATGTACTGCTGCAGATCTTCGATGCAGATCCATAGAGATCCGACCGTAGTCCTCCGAAGTCCCACTCTGTTACCGCTCCAGAGCCCAGGGCTGTACAGGGCCGTCCAGGGGTTGCGCTGCGGCAGTGACGCATACGATGCAGGGTGGCGAATCTGCCTCCGGGAAACCCGGCCGATGACACACTGTTCTAGAAAAGTGGAGGCCGGTAGAGATGAGTAAGGTGGTGCTAGAGCTTTGCTGGACAAGTCTTCAGCTCGAGCATATATAGAGCAGCAACAGCAGAGGTCTGGCAGAAACAAACTCCTCCTCATCACTCTAGACTCCACTATTCAAAAAGAAACAACCCAAAACCACACAATCACGCTCTACAATGTCCAACTCTATTCCCCAGACGATGAAGGCCCTGGTCGCCAACGAGCAGAAGGGATCCGCCACGGTCAGAGAGGTGCCCGTCCCTCAGCTGGACGACAACGAGGTCCTGATCAAGATTCAGTACGCTGCCCAGGTGAGTACCTCGTGAATGGCTTCGAGACTTGTTGCTGATAGTTCACCTTCAGAACCCCACGGACTGGAAGCACGAGGCGTTCTTCTCCCCCAAAGACGCCATTATCGGATGTGACTACGCCGGAACAGTGGTCAAGCTCGGTAACAACCTCGCCAGCCCGCTGCAGGTCGGAGACAAGGTCGCTGGATGGGTTCACGGTGGTTTGTTCCCCAACAAGGGCTCGTACGCAGAGTACGCCAAGCAGGAGAGCGACTTGCTGTTCAAGGTTCCCGAGAGCATCAGCTTGAAGGAGGCCTCGCACTTCGGTTGCGCCTGGATCACTGCTCTGCAGGTGAGCGGTCATCTTGAGAGCTTGAAGTGTGTGAGACTGACTGCTACGCGCAGGTCATCCTGTACGACCAGAAGAACGACTTCCCTCCAACTAAAGTCGATGCCAACACCTGGGTAAGTCAATTGTCGGGATCAGTGGAGATCTGACCTGAGCTGACCGCGATTTAGTACCTGGTCTACGGAGCTTCCACCTCGGTCGGCCTGTTCGCCGTGCAGCTCGCCAAGTCGATCGGCTACAAGGTCGTCGGTGTCTGCTCCGAGCGAAACTTTGACCTGGTCAAGTCGTACGGCGCCGACGAGGTCGTCGACTACCGGGACGGTGCCAAGGCCAAAGAGGACATCAAGCGAATCACTAACGGCGGCGTCAACATCGGTCTTGACTGTATCTCCGAGGGAGACTCGTTCGACATTGCCCTCGGTGGATTCAAGAAGGGCGAGAAGGGACGACTGAACGCTCTTCTCCCACCTTCCGACTTTGCCAAGAACTTTGACGAGAACATCCACTGCGACTGGACCCTCGCATACACCGTCTTCGGCAAGGCCTTTGACAACGTGAGTGTCCCGTTTTGTGACTTGCGGTTTTATTTGCTTACGATTCTACCTAGCCATTCACCGGAGGAGTCCCCCTGCCCGCCAACAAGGACGAGAGGGCGTTCGCCGTCAAGGCCTTTGCCAAAACCCCAGAGTTCATCAACAACGGAATCAAGCCCAACCCCGTTCACGACATGGGTGGCTTGGACACCGTCAAGGATGGATTCGAGCATCAAAAGGTGAGTCCGGGCAGTTAGAACCAAGTTTATCGATTGATACTGACTCCTCGATCAGTCTGGAAAGGTCTCCGCCAAGAAGATCACTTACACCTACGCCTAAGCGCCATAAGGAGTAGTGGAGGTGGATGTGCGAACCAGATGTCAGAAGCTTGGATACGAGTATGATACATGCGATCACGGATGCATGGAATTTCATATGACTACCACTCAGTACACAATACTCATCAGCTCATCAGCAACGTGCGACACGATGACCTACCCCCCGCGACACTTAATGCTGCGCACTGGGTCCTTTGGTCGTGATGATCAGCGTTGAGTGATGACTGAAGGGGAATCCGCTGACAATTGATCGTGTTCGATCCACGTCTCTTCGTTGTGTTCTTCGCTGACTTTATAGTCGATATCGTCGTATTACTAAACTACTCTACAGGATGAGCGACTACGGCGACGACTACGAGCAGGAGCAGGAGTACCGGGATGACTCGTCTCATCACTCTGAGGAGTCGTACCATTCCAGACGATCGTCCGATTCCCATCATTCTTCCCATCATTCCGAGAAGTCCCACGACTCTTCGCATCACTCATCGAACCATGGCGAGAGGGATTATGAGGGGGAGAGGCGAGGTTCCGAGTCTGGTTCTGAATCCGGTGGATTCCTCCCCGCTGCGGCGATGATGGGGATGCCAGGTGGCCATGGCGGTGGCCACGGCGGTGGGGGACATGGTGGCGGCGGCGGGTTTGGTGGATTTGGCGGCGGCGGCGGTCATGGAGAAGCCAAGAAGGAGGGTGGTATGGGCGGACTGCTGGGCAAATTCGGCAAAATGGCTTTCGACAAGTATAAAGACAAGAGCAAAGACGAGGGGAAGGACAATCGGGACGCTTCGTACCAAGGTGGTCAAGGTGGTGGTGGGTATCAACCTGGACCGTATCAAGGGCAGTACCAGGGCGATCAGTATCAACAAGGATATCAACCGTACCAAGGTCAAGGGCAGGGATATGGACAAGACATGGGCTATCGAGGACCACAGGATCAAGGAGGATGTGGGGGGTATGCACCTCCATCCGGAGGACCCCCGCCTGGGAACTACGAGCCAACGTAAGTGTACTCTGTCACTTGATACCTCGCTCCAATAGCTGGCTGATGGCGGTATAGTGGAGCGGGATACATGCCCCCGGGGGGAGCCTACCAGCAGGGATATCAGCCCCCGTATGGCCAAGGGCCGGTGTACGATCAAGGAGGGGAGAGGCAGCATGCCTATGGCCCGCAAGTGGTGGATCAGAGGACAGGACAGGTCGCCCAGAACTACTTTGAGTACTCGACCTGTGAGCGGAGTCCATGGTGAGGTCTTGAGTGCATGCTGAGCTGTTCTAGGTCAAGGAAAGCGAAAAGCCCTGCTGGTGAGTCCAAATCCAAGCCAATGAGTGGAGCTGATGAGACTTGGCCCAGATCGGCATCAACTACTTTGGCACGAGTGGTGAACTAGGAGGATGTATCAACGACGTGCACAACGTCCACAAGTTCATCTGTGGTGAGTACTCTACTTGAAGTACACTGCGCTAATGGTAGAACGATTCGGGTACGATCCAGCGGATATTGTCGTCTTGACGGACGATACGAGAGATCCGCGTAAGTTGCCAACGAGGGAGAATATCATTGGGGCAATGCAGTGGTTGGTCCAGGGTGCTCAGAGGGACGATGCGTTGTTCCTGCACTAGTAAGTCTGGGGTGCCATCGACTACTGTAGAGCGCGTGTTGATGGTGCTACCGGGTCAGCTCTGGACATGGAACTCAAGTCGAGGATGTCGACGGCGACGAAGGCGACGATGACGATGAAGGTGGGTTAGCGGGGGTTCTAGTCAGCGCTGACGAGTAGCGATCTGTCCTTTGGACTACGAGACCGCCGGTCTGATCATCGACGATGACAGTGAGTGCGGCTCTATATGGGTGGAGATGGCCTGCGAGCTGACATGAAGTGTAGTGTAAGCAATTGTCCACAATCCTAGCTTCTCGTCACTCACGCTCGCTCCCACTCTACCCAGACACGAGATCGTGGTCAAGCCTCTTCCCGCTGGCTGCCGCCTGACCGCCATCTTCGACTCGTGCCACTCTGGCACCGTCATGGATCTGCCCTACGTCGTGAGTACTGAGTGCCGTGTCGTTGACTGTGATATTTGATTGATCTGATGTCCGACTCGCAGTACTCGACCGAAGGCACGATCAAAGAGCCCAACTTGCTCGAAGGCGCTCAAGATGACTTGATGGCTGCCGGCAAGTCCGCCATGATGGGCAATACCGACGGCCTGTTCAAGGGCCTCTTTGGCGCAGCCAAGGGTGCCTTTGAGGCTAATGCCGCCCACACCAAGACCAAGAAGAACAACACCTCCCCGGCGGACGTGATCCAATGGGCGGGATGCAAGGACTCGCAGACGGTAAGTGGAGACGAGAGTCCGGATTACCCGATCACCCAGGCGGAGGAAGTCATGCTGATGGCGGTCCAGAGCGCGGATACCGAAGAAGAAGGCAAAGCTACCGGTGCAATGTCCTACGTGAGTCGTCCGATGGTCGATAGTGCGATTCGAGGAGCTGATGTCGCAACGTGTACAGGCCTTCATTGCCGCTTTGACAAAGTACCCACAGCAAAGCTACCAACAGCTCCTGGTGTCCATTCGGGAGGAGATGAAAGGGCGATACACCCAGAAACCGCAGTTGTCCGCCTGTCACCGTGAGTGGAGTGTGTCTTCGCCGTGGGTGCATGCTGACTGTGGTCTCCTTCCTAGCCATTGATACGGATCTGATGTTCGTGGCGTAGTCTCATAGCGGAGACTGGCTGTGTTACTGTTGATCGAGATGCGGGAGAAGGATTGGAAAAGATTTTGAAAACAGAAACAAGATTCGTTCGAGACTGGTGGATGAAGACGAGAACTACCTGATAGAACTACGATAGACGTGAACGCCCGAGTAGTCGAGCTGTGATACCAATGCATGTGACAGACTGGTACAGATATGACGGTGCAAGCCCACAATTGGGTCTAGCTTCGTGAATGGATAGACGTGAGCAAGCGAATGGGATTCCGGCGCTTCCTAGTAGTTGCCAGTTCGTATGTTCATGATACTATACAGATGAAGAATGTCCATCAACCTCGATCTCCGCACTCCGACCGATCAACCCCTCGGTCTTCTCCCGATACCTCAACGCCCAGCATCCCCCCCGATGCCGAACTCCGGGCCAAGCGCCAGGCTTGTCTATCGTCTATATTGTGCCCGTGGTTTCAAGCAGTTTTGATCCAAATCCGAGGGACTAGCACGTCGAGCTGAGTCTGTTCTTGGGCATAGAGTTGCCTAAAGCAAGTCATAGGATATCAGCTTCCGTCATGATGGATATTGGAATGTACGGGAGCACCCACCGGTCATGTCCCACGTGGTCAAGTTGGGGTTGTTGTACGCGTTGGCATGTCTCTCGATGTAGTCTTTAGTAGGGTATTCTGCGGGAGGTCAGTACCTCTTTCCACAGCTTACCCAAACTATTTGACGCTTGACTCACCTGGGGGGTCACATCCTACCGTGCCCGAACCGTCGTTCCTCTGGTACACCCTGACATAATCCACTCGCATGTAGTTTGGGAAGTCCATGTGAGCCCAGTCGACGTTCTGGAAGTTGTTTGAAGCGTGCAAGTTGAAGATCAAAGCCATTGGCTCCTCGGCGATGATTCTCGGACCGATCTCCGTCCTTGGGTTGGCAGGCGTAGCATGGGCATACTGCGTCCAAGCGGGCTTGTTGTCGGTGATCCAGTGAATGTACCCTCTGTCCCTGTCCTCTGGGTAGGCGCTGTATTCGAATCCAAAGACGGCAAACTCCTTGCTCCTTCCGCCCACCACTTGGTTGTAGTAGATTCTGTCCGGGAGCAAAGTGAGTCCCGAGACCGTCTGCTGGTACAGACCACCCTTGTAGGTGTTCCACATGGTGAGATCCTCGTCGTAGACGACAACAGCGGGTCGAGATCCGGTAGTCGTGTTGACAAACTGGTAGTAGTCGTCGTATGGCGCGATTTGGTTTGATTGGGATACTTCACCGTGCTGGACCGAAATTCTGATTTGAGCCTCTACCATGTCGATTTCGGGAGCACCTCGACCTTTGGACACGTCGGGTCCGGGGTGGTCCTCGCCTGGACACGTACATGCCGAGAGTCTCTGACCGGGGAGGAAGGACAACGAGCCGCCGTCAGAGCCAGTATTGAGCGCGGCAAGTGGTCCACTGCCATCGGGATAGGTTTGATTGGGTAAAGTGCCAACGTCGCACGAGTCGTACGTGTATCTACAAAAGCGGGTCAGCGAGATCTCAAACTCTTGAGCTTGGCGGCTACTCACGGCCATGTACCGTCGTTGGTGGCACCGTAGCCCGGTCGACCCAAGTTGCCCATTGTCCAAATACCTGGCCAGAATCCACCGACACCACTCGTGCCGGGCAAACTCGCTGATACCTCGATATACGCGTTGGTGTTGAAGCACAGCTGGTTCCAAGACTGAATCATGCCGGATTTCAGGTTGAGGTCGTGGATGGGTTCTTGGGTCATCGTGATGAGCAAATGTCCGTCTTTTGTCGTAACTGCTGATGGGTCGAGCCATTCAAAGTCGCTAAAGACTCAGTCAGCAAGGTCCTCTTTTGGCACGGGCGGTCAAAGACCCACTTTGTTCCCCAGTAGTGAATGTCCACAGCGGTCCAGAAAGGGTCGTCACCCGGGTAAAACGTCCTTCCATCTTGATTAAACTCGTCACTAAAGACCAAAACCCATTCCTCGCCGTCAAATCCAGTCCTCGACTTTACGTTGTCCGGCGTGTCGGCGTCGATCATCCGTGGCAGCCCTGGAATATCGGGGTACTGACCTGTCGAGTTGACTCCACCGAGGTTGAAACCCGAGGCATTGGCTCCGACGCTGTTCCTGTCATTGGTGTAGAACGAAAGGATGGGATAGAGGGCAAAGATGCCGACGAGGGCCAACATGAGGAACACCAACGTCAGAGCATTGGCCCAACCTCTCGCCGAGGTGATATCGAACGGTGTCATCGCGTTCGGATTCCTCTTCTCCGCCGCGGAGAAGTTGTGGATGTGATCATCCATATCGTCATCGTCGTCCATCATGCCAAACGCACCAGCGCCGGCGAGCTTGTTCGTGCTAGACACATCGCCAAGTGCTGTTCTCGACGAATCCGAGGTCGAGAGTCCCTGGGA
Source organism: Bullera alba (assembly GCA_001600095.1). Classification (NCBI taxonomy): domain Eukaryota; kingdom Fungi; phylum Basidiomycota; class Tremellomycetes; order Tremellales; family Bulleraceae; genus Bullera; species Bullera alba. The sequence continues at coordinate 179,945 of BCIX01000004.1, forward strand.
GGAAGACGAGGGCGTGCCGAGCTTCGCACTGGGACCATACTGAGCCCTCGGGTTGGCGACGCTGCTGTACCCTGATCTGGACATTCCGTGGCTTTGACTATTTCCGTTGGCGATGGATGCGATTGAAGATTCTGACAACCTCTGGGACATGCCAGGGTCTTGGGCCGAGGAGAGCAGTGGTGTTCGCGAGATTGGCGAGCGAGAGTAGGACATGGGGAGGGGGGGGAGTGAGCGGGAGGGGAAAGTCTGCGACGCGATGTCGCGACGGGGAGTGCAAAGGGGGTGAGGGATTTGTAGGCTGCCTTGTCGATGTGTTGATGGGTTGTCGATGCTAGAGATGTGATACGCGCAGGTTGCGCTACTCTGTTCTTTGGGTCAATGTGAGCAGTGTCGATTGAGCAGATGGTCGATGGATGATGTAGTGAGTGAGGAAGATCACATGCATCTCTCTCTGACCAGCTCTGACCCACCCCAAGATTTGCTGTGTTGTTGCTTCAGACGAGGATGTGCCAAGAGGAGTATCCCCCCCCCTGACTACCTACAGTCTAATCACCCACTTACATCTCTCACACCTTCTTGGCGGCAATGGCAGAACCTGGCAGAACGCGGTGAAAACGCCAAGACAATATTACACCCAGGGGGGGCGCAGTTCCCTTCCTTCCAAATTCCAGCCGGTATGACACGGTGGCGATCGGTGTTGTCGCTCTCTCGTTCTCGCACTCACCGAGACCACAGCAGGATGCTCCGGCTTGTCACCTCTGCAGCTGCTCCTCTACAAGGCTCTACATACCTGGATCTACCTGGATGCATGAGGGCACACTCTGCCGCAGTGAAGGACTCTGACCAAGTCCGATCGGAAACAGGAAACACCTCAAAGCGGAATCAAATTCGCCCGGTTTCACTTGGCACCCGCGCTGTAAGAGAGACGCGTCGTCCTGCAAAGGAAGATGACCGGTCAGTCAAGTCATCTCTGCCTCGTAGACCGTGTGATGTGGGTGCATTGGGTCGACAGTACTATAGTAGAGGAATGAGGGGTCGGCGCAGACTAACTCACGCCAAGTCGAGTTGCAGAGGGCAGCTTTTCGATGTGCTATTCTCAGCAAGGTCCAGACCGAGCGAAATTCCTAGAGGCCGGACACTCCCCGAGGGCTTTCGGAGTATGCTCCCCGTCGACCAATTGCAGTATCTATAGAGGACTAGAGCTGGGCTGCCAGCACAGCTGGTAGAGATGCCTCCGACAAATCACATGCAACAACATACGACTCATCAAGCGATCCTTGATCGGGTCTCCGCGGAATTCGGGGTGGACCAGGCGACATCTCTTACCACAACTCACAATGGGACATTGGGAAGTGAGATAGTGGCCAAACTTCAACGAAAGCTTCTTCTTGTACACTGTTCCTGCATGATCATGCCTCTTTCCTACTGGACATGAACTCACGCTACAGCTTATCATGCCGATACTCCGTTCCCACATGAATTGCCATAAAGATCATGTTCACGACTGTTACCGCTTGTCTGTGGCCTCTACGCCCACTTGCTCTTCGCTAGCGCGCCCTCTAGCTTTGCCTTTCCGGCTCGTTCTTCCTCGTGACTATCGCTGAACCGCCCTCTTCCCTTTTTGACCACATCCCTCTCTCTTTCCCTATCCCCCGAAGGTGACCTTCTGCGCTTGATCCCCGGCGAAGGTGACCTCGCACCGCGTCGAGGGGGTGTATCGTCACGTTGACGTCGAACGGGGGGAGTGGAAGACCTCCTCCTTCGTCTGGGTGGAGTCACCGTCGGACTCGGACTCCTACTCCTACTGCGGCTCCTGCTGATCGGTCGTTTGACCCTCGCTCCGGGATCCGAGGGTGTCGGCGTTCTAGACCGAGAACGGCCTCTTTCTTCGCGTTCCCCTCGGCCAGGTCGAGGCGAGCCAGAGTCCCTCCTCCGACGAGGCGGGGTGGGTGATCGAGATCGTCGGGCCTGTGCTCTGAGAGGCGGAGTTATGCTCCTACTCCTCTCACGGACCCGCCTGTCAGGTGGCGGACTTGCTCGTCTGGGTGGGCTTCTCCTCGTATTGGGTGAAGGGGATCGACGGCGGGTACTGGGCGAGGGTGATCTTCGACGATATCTAGCCGGAGGGGGACTTCGACTTCTGTACCTCCCTCCTCCGCCTCCAGGACCGCCGGAACCTCGACCGTTGGGAGCATAAGTGTCCCTACCGCTCCTGTCTTGATACCCTCTATCCCTCTCCCTGTCGTCGAATCTCCGCTGAGGAGGGGGAGCTCGGCGGAAGTCACTTTGAGGCGGTGGTGATCGTCTCCGGGGTAGCGTGTCGGGAGGTCGATTGGGAAGGTTGTACCCCCGATCCTAGGACTGAATCAATTGTGTGGTATAGGTGCAGTGCGGGTATGACTTACCCTGCGGTCGAATGAGTCTGAAGCTTGTGGACGATTCTGATACCCTTGGTTCTGACCGGGTCGCATCGAGTCCTGCTGTCGTCTATCATTGAGCTGTTTCTCCTCCAGCTCCGCCTTCTTCGCTGCAATGAACTAATTTGACAATTAGCTTGGAACAGCAGGTAGCCATGGAAGCTAATGCACACCTCGGCTGGAACTCCTCCCACGGTCGCTTGTGCTGACAGTAAGAGACCCCATAGCTGCTCCATGAACGCCGCAGCGCCATGCTTGTCCATAAAGCCGACGAGGTTGACTTGCATCTTGCGCGGGTCTGGTGTCTAAGAGCTGGATGTCAGTGTTCGCTTACATCACATCTTCCTCTTAGCAATCCATCTCTGGTGATTTCTCTACGACTCCACCTGCGCTCTATTTCCCCTCGCCTTCTACGCTTATGACTCACTGGGTTCGCCTTGTCCTCCAGCATCCCGTACACGTACTCGACCACGACGTCATCTTCGATCTTGATCAACTCGGTCACTTTGGTCGCTATCCAACTACGCAGTACGGACAAGTTGACTTTACGAAGATCGACTTTTTCCGAAAACGATTTCGGGAACTTTGTCGCTTTGATAGCGCCCGCTTCTTTGTCTTTGAACCGCTGAGAGGGGGTCAGCTCAATGTCTAGTCTGGGAAGAGTATTGACTTACTGTATCCTGCGAGGCGTTTGAGCCTCTCATTCCTGGAGGATCATCAGCTTGATCCGATTCCGACCTTCAGCGGTCACTCACCGATGTCGGCCATGCTGGGCTGTGTGTCTACTGATTGTGGATGGTGTGATGAGTGTACAGTAGACTAGTGTTGCTCACTGTTGTTGGAATCGTTGGCTGTGTGACGGAATTCACCAGTCAGCCTGATACACCACGTGACACCATCACAAGGTAATGATTATCAGGCTTCAGGATTCTCGGCGCGCAGGAAATCTCTTGTCCACCCACTGAAAACACCGTCAACACTAGTCATCTATCCCATCACGCTCGAGCACTCGGGCCTATAGCTTGTCGACAGCACCCCTAACCACCTATCACAACATTCGACAAGCGCGGATTGTGCCGCTCGGGTGCAGGCGGCTCATGGAGGCGTGATGACCTCGTCACCGGAACTAACTCCCCTGCCAGACGAGCTGGATTGGGACAAGGAGGATCTCTCTGGGCCCAAGGACGATCTACCCTCGCTACCCAGTGCCTTCGAGCCCTTCGATGATGGTCTAGATATCGCTCCTGCCAAAGAGGGAGATGGCGATGCGGAGAAGACCTTGACAACTGGTGAAACGGCCGATACAGGGGATTCGACCAACAATGCCTCTGGAACTGTGGACTCGGCAGCCAAGCCAAATGGAGAAGTCCCGACCTTGGATAACGGCTTGGTAGATGGCAGGGAATATACAGCGCAGCTTGACTTACATGTGGAGCACACAGACGCCGACCTCGCGGCGGAATACTTGGTTGATCACAACTCGGAGGACGAACAAACGGGGCAGATGGAGAAAGATGATATGGACGAGGAGATGAACGACCCATTTCTTATGGGGATTCTGCAAAGCCTTCAGGCTAGGGAAGGCGATGAGGGAGAACAGGCGGATCAGGGTGATCAAGCGGAGGGAGGTCCGGTGCTACAGTCGTCCAAGGACGACGAGGATGGTCAGGTGGATACAGGTACGTTGGCAATCTCTGCTCTCTAGGCATAACACCTCTATGGTCAGCGCCTAAAGACCATGGCTGACTTTATACAGTGATGAGCTCGCCGCTGTCTGAAGTCCCGGATCTACCGCACGAACCGCTGTCCAGTCCCGAGCCGCCCGCGCCAAAACCCCTCCCGGAGCCAACTGAGACTATGGTCACAGACACTATACTCCCCCTCGACAGGGACAGCTCTAGGGCAGATAGGCCACCGCCTCCGGCAACCATACACTCCTTTGCAGAATCATCTAGCGCCGCTCGAAATCGCTTCACAATGCACCCCTCGACATCGGGTCATAGGTCATGGCCTATGTCCAAAGTGAACACTGCGTCAAGCTCATCCAGCCACACTGGCAAGCGACCTCGTTGGCCTTCTCACGGCAGCCCCGGAAAGCAGAAGAAGGACGTGGGGGATGAAGGCAAAGGAAGGGCAGTCCCCGCCATAGGCACCGATGGCATGGACGTCGACGGACCAGACGACCGCAATACAGCTCTGGAGGACCTCAAGGTCGAGCTTGTGGAGATCAACTCTGGAGACGAGGATGAAGTCGCGAAAAAGCGCAGGAAGTTGGGCAAGCCCAACGGCGGCGCAAAGGGTGAGAGACATGAAGTGATATGGATGTCGAATGCTTACTCGCTTGCAGCCTCGGCAAAGTCCCGCAAGAGGTTAGACACGGTTTTGGGAATCGGACGCCTTGGTGAATCCCCTCTTGACAAGATTGCGCCAAGTGAGTCAAGTCTGGCCGTCATTCTCAGGAAATTCGCTGACGGGGTTTCAGAATCCAAAGTATGGTCCGATGCGCATATCCAGAAGTTCCTGACAGGCCGTACTCGGGAAGTCCAACTAGGCGGGTGTTTGAAACCGCGATATGCGAAATGGGGCAAATGCACTCAATGTATCGCCAAGCTAGGAGGGGATTCATGTCGATTCAGGGACTACAGAGTTTTCCAGTAAGTCCAGTCGTTTTTCGCGTATATGGGGAGCTGATGATCGGTAGGATCGATCCTGTGACAACGGAGATTCTGGGGCCAGGGTGGTTCGAATCGACAGAGTGGAAAGAGGAGCCGACGCCAATGCCTACGGAGTTCAATGTCCCATTCGCAGAGTCTCACATGTTGACAATAGAGGTGCGTCCTTTCTCAAAGGTGAACAGGCTGTGGTACTGACTGTCATGTAGAGTACTGTCGCTCCGCTGCTCCTCCCGCTGGTCACGCACGAGCTGCGGCATGTGGTCAAGCACAAAGCTATCAAGCGGGGCGTGGACGCTGCCAAGCATCGCGCAGTGTGTGGTGAGTCCATGCTAGGCGCCTGGGCTGCCAGCTGCTGCTTGGATAGGAAGCTGGATGGGCACTGATATACCGTACAACAGACTTCTGCTCGTCGACCATCTTTGGCGGCTGGTTTTTCTGCAAGAAATGCGGAAGGGACTATTGCCTCACTTGCGAGCGGTACTTTTCCGACTCGTTCGACAACATGGGAACCTCGCCCTGGGTCCTTCCCGACGCTGCCCGACCAAGACTACTGCGCTGCGTGGTCAGTCCGTTGGGAGAGGGAGGTGGTGTGAAAAACAAACCATTCCATTTCAGACCGGATCTACAGCCTGTCTCCCGGTTCGGAGAGGTCGAGCTGCGGGAACACTGGGAGTCGTTGGCCAAGTTTGTCATAAATGAAGCCGAGGGGAGGGGTGAGCCGGTGGTGGAGGGAGAATCGGACTTGGGGAGACGGTTGAAGCTGTTGGGGCTGAAAGAGCCGGATGAGGCGTTGTTAGCGGTCTTGGAGGAATGGTCAAAGGCGAAGTCGAATACCCCACCTCGGTCAAAGCCAACGGAATCAACGCTCAACGATGGACTAGCTTCGGCTCTACCACCCGGCCCGGCAAACGGCCTCAGTGACGACGACCTCAAGGCGTTCTATACGAAAGTTACGAATAGAAACCCCGGAGTGGTGCCTATCCCCGATCCGGCAAAGCTCGAGGCGCACTCCCGCCCGTTCATCTTCATCCATCAGGACGACCTGGATGACAGGCTTTTCGACCAGTTGTGGGCCAGAGGCGAGCCTATGGTGGTGGACGGCGTGAGCGAGAGGTTCAAGTTGGGATGGACGCCTCGTGACTTTATAGACAGATTCGGGAACGAACAGTGTGGTGAGTAGCAGTCTGCGAGACATATCCATGAGAAGGGAGTTCGATAAACGAGTCTGGCACTACCAAGCTCATACGTCTGCCGGATGGCGAGGGAGGAGGTTGCGGAAGGCTACCGATAAGGAAGGGAAGCTGACTATCATGTAGATGTGGTGGACTGCGAGAGTAACGCCGCCATCACGACCACTATACAGCGATTCTTCACCTTGTTCCAGGATCGGGATAACCGATCCCAGGGCATCCTCAAGCTCAAGGTGAGTTGGCCACGTCGACTTGGAGTGTATAGCGGTGCGAAGGTCTGACTCAGTGTTAGGACTGGCCTACGACTGCCGATTTCAAGAGCACCCATCCTGAGCTGTATAGCGATTTCAGCGAGGCTATCCCCGTGCCGAATTATACAAGACGGGAAGGCGTTTTGAACCTCTATGCGCATGTGAGTGAAGGTCTACAACGGTTGACGGATGTTCGGGGGGTGGAGTGTCCAGACAGCGAGAGGGAGGTGCATGTCGAGTGACAAGTCTACCTTGTGCAGCTACAGCGACCACCCTGTGCTGGATGGGCACTCTCCATGGCCCATGCAGCGATGCCTTCCGCTAACGCTGATTCCTCTATCAGTTCCCGCCTGGGCCCACACGACCTGACATCGGACCCAAGATGTACAACGCATTCGTAAGCAACCACTCGACCCATCAGCCCTAGTCTAGCTGACACACCTCTCCAGGCGGCCAAGGAGTCTGAAGGCGGACACGGATCGTAAGTGACCAAATCAATCTGGAGGCTGAACGAGAGTAGCTAACGGATCTGCTTAGCACCCGGCTACACATGGACGTCGCGGATGCTATCAACGTCATGCTCTACGCCTCCGACAGACCGAACGGTCAGCCCGGTTGTGCCGTCTGGGACCTGTTTCGAGCCGAGGACGCGGACAAGCTGAGGTTGTACCTGAAGAAGAAATTCGATCGGACGCATGTATTCACCGACCCGATCCACAGCCAGCTGTTCTACCTGGACGACAGGAAGCGGCGCGAGGTATTCGAGCTGTTTGGCGTGGTGAGCTGGAGGGTATATCAATACCCAGTGAGTCGCCAGATCCAGCTTGGAGAACGAATACTGATATAAGCTACTTCTAGGGCCAGGCGGTGTTCATACCCGCTGGATGTGCGCATCAGGTATGCAATCTGTCCGACTGTATCAAAATAGCCTTGGACTTTGTCTCGCCCCGTGAGTCTAAGTACGGTGTCGATGGTATCGAGGACATGACCTGTGGTCGAAAACAGCTATCGGCGAGTCGAGTAAGCTGACTCCCCTTGACCAACAGACAATGTCTCCCGGTGCCAGAAGCTCAGTCAGGACTTTCGCATGGAGAACTTTGTCAAGGCGTGGAAGGATGATGTGTTGCAGCTGTACAACGTGCTGTGGTGAGACGTTCTCCTTCCTTATTTCTGCACGGCTTTTACTCCCACGGTCACCCACTTCATGTGCTGCACTCGATCTGCACTCCTCCTCTGCAGTCACTGGTTTGGTACAACTTCCGGGCCAGATCCACCACATGGTTCAGGAGACACCTGCTGACCCGTATACTCTAGGTACGCATGGACAAACTGCCGGGAAACCCGATCTCGCCGACATGAAGAGGATCTAGCTCGCGAGGCCGAGGCGAAGATCCGTGCGGCGCGATTGTTCGACTTGCAAAATGGTTCGCTGTCCGATGCAATGTCGGCATCGGCGGCCGCATCCTCAGTGGGGATCCCACTGCACATGCGAATCCACAGTCATGGACACGCTATCCTCTCTCCGAACGTCAGTTCAATGCGAGACGAGGCCGTCACTTCCCCCTTCCAAAGTTCGAGTCGGCACAGCAGCTCGAGTCCCTCGCGGAGCGGGGGGTGGACACCTCAGACTCGGGGCGGCACCCCCACGATATATCCCGGAGGAGACGATGGCACGGGGTATAGAGGTCAGCGGGACGGGGAGGGGAGGATGGATCGGGTCCATGGGGAGGATGGAAGCGAGATGTTGGACAATGGGAACAGTGGACAATCCCCGGGTGGGGCAGAACCGACAGCAGGGGTCCGACTTGGTCAAGGGGACTTTGTGAAACGTCTCATGAAGGCGGTATTGGATGCGCCGGAACAGCCGCAGCCCAAGGAGGTCTACGACCCGTCTGCCGCTTCAGCGTCACTGCGCTCCTCGAAGAATTTTTCTTCTTCACTCAAGGCATTGCCCAAACAGGCCAACAAATCGAGTTCAGGCTCAAGCTCGAAGAAGCCCGCCCGAGGGGTGAGTGTTCCGACAACTCAGAAGGGTCAAGAGGATATACCCAAGTCCACGACGCAGGGCGCAAAGGCAGGTCCGAAGGTGGGCGATGGAGGGGTAGAGAAGGTTTCAGGAGAAGATATCCAGGAGAAGGATACTCAGGTGAAGCCTGTCGAGAGAGGGCAAGACCCGCCTGCGACTCTGGCTTCGGCCATTGCCGGGACAGCGCAAAGCGGTGGCGGTATTTCTGAGAAGGAGGCGAGCGCGCCGGATGGTGAAGTTGGAGTGCCTGGAGCAGAAACCCAGCGCCTCGATACCACCACGCCAAACACCGACTCGACATCCAAGCCATCGACCGAGCCGACGGTTCGATTGGAGGAACTGGCAAATCGGAAGCAGGTCTCATCGACATCAGATAGCACCGTCGATGGTGTCGACAAAGTTCCGGGGGGTGCCACAAACCAGATAGGCGCGATCTCCGAGGTGGAACTAGTCGTCACGATCGAGGAGGTGCTTGAGCGAGATCAAGGTCGCTCCGAGCCGCAGGCGTAGCGGTGTTTTAGACAAGGATGAGCTTGGTCGCAGTATGGGACTTGGGATCGATCCAGCTACCATGAAGCAGGGTTGCCTTGGTGGGGACACCTAGGATATCAGCACGGGCGAGACCGTCGAAACGGCAACGCCCGAATATGGAAGAAGTATCCCGTCTTCACGCTTGGAACTGGACTCCAAGACGTCGAGCCTCTTGAGAGAACAACTCTCGTTGTATCCTATGCATGTTGTAATGCTTGACTGCGATCGTTCTCGTCGTCGTCGCCGCTATCGCCGTTGTCGCTATCAGTTGACGGGATCAGAAATAGCCAGAACCTGGTAGATTGTGCCTGAACTTTACCCGTTTCGCCTCGCTTATCACAACACGATCTGATACTCTACTCTTTCAACAACACCTCGTCATTCTACTGCATTCCATCTGCTCACGCACCTAGCTCTACAGCTCACTGCACACCCTCAACTCGCTCTCAACAGCACACAAGTAGCCAGAAACACTCACCATGCCCCAAGGTCGACTACGTCTCGCCAACAAGGTGAGCGACGCCTCGTCCGTCTGCTGCGATACTGATGCTGATGGCTGATTGCTAGTCTTGCGTTATCACCGGTGCCGGATCGTGAGTGCACAATTACCTTGCCTCCTTGTGTTGCCAAACGACAAGCTAGTCAGCAGCTTGATCTACTCATCCAACCCTACTACTGCCGAAGCTGACGACTCGTAGAGGAATCGGCCTGGAGACCGCGCTGCAGTTCGCGGCAGAGGGCGCACGACTAGTCATCTCTGATATCAACGAGGCCGCGCTGGAGAAAGCTGTTCAGCTGATCCAGTCGAAATTCGCGGATGTCCAGGTCGTGGGCGCAAAGTGCGATGTTAGCAAGGAGGCAGAGGTCAAGTCGATTGTCGACAAGGCGGTGGAGACATTTGGTAGACTAGACGTCATGGTGAGTGCACCGGGCCGGGGGCTGCTTTTGTGATGCCTAGCAAGTGAAGGAGTTGGACCGCTGGGGCTTTGAACTCCTTCGGGTTGGATGATCGCTGCTGACTTGATGTAGTATAACAACGCTGGTATCATGCACTCTGCGTGAGTACAGCTGACAATTGAAAGGATGCTGGCATCGAGCTGAAGATTTACTAGCGACGACGACGCCGTCAACACCGAGGAGAAGATCTGGGACTTGACACAGGCCATCAACGTCAAGGGCGTGTGGTACGGGTGCAAACACGCCATTATCGCGATGAGAAACGTGAGTGCAGCTTGACCATCGTTCGTACGACGTCAGCAGAAGCTGACACTTAGGCCTTGTGCTCAGAACAAAGCCCAGCCCGAGCTTGGCCTCGATGTCGGAGGTTCCGTCATCAACGTCGCTTCCTTCGTCGCTATTCTCGGAGCTGCCACCCCTCAACTTGCCTGTAAGTTGACGTAACCTGCTCAGTAGGATAGTATTGAGTGGAATGTGTAGACACTGCTTCTAAGGGCGCAGTCCTCGCCATGACGCGAGAACTCGCCATGGTCCACGCTAGAGAAGGTATCAGGTTCAACGCACTATGCCCGTGAGTCCAATGACAGCTAGCTCGCCCCATCGTATGAGTTCGGGCATCAGCTGATTCGCACACGTAGTGGACCCATTCGAACACCACTCCTCATGGACTTCCTCAACACCCCTGAAAAGCTGAACAGGCGAATGATCCACAACCCCATGGGCCGATTCGGCGAGGCCGTCGAGCAGGCCAAGGCGGTCGTGTTCTGTGGGTCCGCCCTGAGACCAACAGAGTTGGATGCTGATTGCTGGTGTAGTGGCATCAGACGACTCGTCTTATATCAACGGAACGGACTTCCTCGTCGACGGCGGTCTTCACGCGTGCTACGTCGTGAGTACAACCAGGCGTGGACCATGGCGGTAGCATTTGATGAAGGCTGACAACGAACCTAGACGTCGGAGAAGGAGCAGATTGCGTCTCCACCAACCGGTCTCCTAGGCGCTTGAGGTGGATAGGAAGTACCTGTCTGCCTAATGCCCAGTATCCGATATCCCCGTAGCCATTCATCACATGCATATATCACCACCTGCGTTGGGCCAGATGTGTGGGCAGCAAAAGGCTCCTAGTCTGATTTGCTTCCGGCGGAAACCGGCAATAGGCGAATCCCAAAATTCCATCGATGTCCTCTCTCCTAGCCTGTCTATTCTTGACTGTTTGGCTCTGTCTACTCTGTTCTCTAGTCTATCTCCGAGCTCTCGGTACCACCGGCAAGATACTGTCTCGATACCTCTACGTTGTCCTCCTTCTCGCCGTTCACTTGTGTTCAGCGAACCAGATTATTTTGTCGAAAGAGCAGCATCAACCCTTCAATCACTCGACCACCATCATGTCCGCACAATCGCATCTCGGGAGTATCCCCTTACCGGACCCATCGACGTTCACCATCCCCACGCTTAAGGGCGCCGAAGACTGGAAAGAGGTCGAGGCTGCTTTCCCGCCATTGAAGAACGATCTGCTGTTGCGGGCTGCCAGAGGGGAAGAAACGCCTCGTGCGCCGGTATGGGTTATGAGGCAAGCAGGGAGGTATCTCCCCGGTGAGTCGGGCTATGCGGTTTGCAGCCTGGTTGAGCCATGACTCACATAGAAATGATGTCTAGAATTCCTGGCTGTTCGAAAGGACCACTCGTTCTTTGAATGCTGTCAAACACCCTCGATAGCTTCAGCATTGACACTCCAGCCGATCGACAGGTATCCCCGCCTCGATGCCTCGATCATTTTCTGCGACATTCTCGTCATTCCACAAGCGCTCGGCATGGTGGTCACCATGGAACCAAGCAAAGGACCGGTACTGCCCGAACCGCTCGTGGATCCATCGCACATTTCTCGATTGAAAACCCACGTGGACGTGGACAAAGAGCTGGGATACCTCTTCGAAGCGCTAAAGCTCACGAGGCAGGGTCTGGATGGGAGAGTGCCCCTGATTGGATTTGTGGGTGCGCCATGGACGTTGATGGCGTATATGATTGAGGGGGGCGGGAGCAAGACGTTTGAAAAGGCAAAAGGATGGCTGTACAAGTATCCCGAGGACAGTCAGAGATTGTTGATGCGAGTGGCGGATGTGTGCGCGGATCTCCTTATCGGACAGGTGCTCGCAGGAGCTCAGGTCAGTCAGGCCAGTCGACACGAAAAGACCCGGCGCTGACGTTGGACTTTTGGGTAGATGCTACAAGTGTTCGACTCTTGGGCGGGAGAGCTCACCCCACATCAATTCCAGCAATTCTCCCTTCCGTCCCTATTGCACATCTCGCACAAGGTCCACCACGTGCTGAAACAGCTCAACCACCCAGACGTCGCCATCACCCTCTTCGCAAAGGGCGCACACTCGCCCTCGTCCTTGAAGCTCCTCTCGGACCCAAGCGTGACGGGCTACGCGACCATTGGCCTCGATTGGCAATTGGATCCCGTGGAGGTCCGCGAGTTGGTCGGCGACAAGGTCAACCTCCAAGGCAACTTTGACCCAGTGGTGCTGTACGGCGGGAGGGAAGGTATCGAGCGGGAGATTGAGCGTGTGAGCAAGAGGTTCAAGGAGGCAAGAGGGGGCTGGATCGCCAATCTCGGACATGGTATTACGCCAAATGTCAAGCCGGAGGATATGGGCTGGTTCTTGGAATGCGTGCACAAGTACTCTCAGCGAGACTGACGGTCCCAGCTGTGAGGGCAGTCGTCGGGGCGACGGGACATTTCTTGTGAGGAAGGTCGCGGAGAGGCAGAGCTGTGGTCCTCGAAGGCTCCCAGGGTGTGAGATGTATATACTATGCATAGCCGATAATGCAACACTTCTCCAACATGATCGACACCTCTATCCTCAATGAAATACTCTCATGGCCCGGATCGAATGTCGGTCGCTCCCCCGCTCTGCGAAACGTCAGCGATCACGTCAATCCCCCAACATCAGACCCACCATGATAGCCTCAATCTCCCTTTCCGACATCTCCTTCGGTGTCCACAGGTAACTAGGTGCCTCCCAGAAGTTCTCAAAGTCTGCGGGTTTGCTAGACTTTTCCAATAAACCTGATCCGCTACTACCGCTACTGCTGTTGCCGCTCTTCTTTCTATCGCCACTTCCATTGTCCGCTACTTTGTGTCAGCGCCTCAATCCCGAGACTCTCCCTCGATCTGTGGACCCGACATAGACTCACCGGGCGTCTGGCCTTGAGCGGATTGACTCGTCGACTGGCCCTTTGGCGTGGACGAAGGTGATTCTGGACCTGCCGAAGTGGATTGCTTCTTCGCTAGGAACGATTGGAAGTTATCCACCACATCCTGCGGTGCTGCGGGATGAGGGGCCGGTGCGTGGGGTTCTAATCGAACGGGGTGAGCTTGATGGGACGAGGGGCCGGCTAATGACTCACCGTGTTCGAGCTTTGAGCGCTGACCGAGGAATTTGATCATGGGCTGGTAAGTCGTTGCGTGCTTGGCGCGCAGCAGTCTTGACGGTAGCATCGTGCGAGTCGGAGTGGAAGCTCAAGGATAGAGGAGAGGTTGGTGAGTGAAGTAGAGTAGAGTATAGCGATGAGCTCTTCGTTCCGCATCCAGTCGAACGAAAACAGCCGATGACGGAGACGGAGGGATGGGATTTGGATTTTTGTAATAAAGAGCGGTTCAGGCCTAATGCCAATTAGGATCTCTTTTGTAATGACTGTCGCGGCGGTCGCCGATATTCCCGAAACTGGGCCCAAATTTCAATTGCACTCAACCACTGGCGATCACGCTGAGCGGGTTCAAGGCTGTTCAAGGTGATCATCTTGTTGTGATTCAAGTGTACACTACTCGTCTCTACAACACCGACCACAGAACGTCCAGCTGCAAGTAGCAGACCAGCGAATTTTCTCCGCTACACTCGCCCTAACCCACTCCGACACCAATCTGTCCCGGCGAGGAAAACTGCGATCTTCATCAAGCGATAGTCTCGAGCGACCATGTTCCCCACGTCAATAGCGTCTTCGTCCGTGGTGAAGATTCCAAAGAAGATTGCCGGTCCAGCACACCTACCCCGTCTGCTGGCTCTACTGCCCAAAGGCGGTCGAAGGCAACTTGTTCAACCGCTAAACTCGCCCCCTGGAGTGTTTTACCTCGTCACCCGCTCGAGGCTGAAGTTTACGACGGTCGAGCCCAAGCCCGTAGACCCGGCCAAGGCAGCGGCGGCGACGGCGGCGGCTGCAGTGGCGGATCAGCCGAAGGAGACGTTGGAGACGGGAGCAGCGGGTAGTTCGGCGCCGGGAGTGGTGAGAAGACCTAGTAATCCATTAGAGGGGGGCACGGTGCAAGCCCATGGAAAGGCTTGGGGAATGTTGTTCAGGAATGGTGAGTACGAGCGGAGCTGTCGGGCGATCAGACTGGCAGTATCCTGGCGGAGGTGTCATAAGTGGTATCCCACTTTCCCCACATCCACCGTTGTTTGCGTCCCAAACATCAAAGCCTACCCGCTTGGACAAGGCTGACCACCCTGTAGGCAAATTCGCGCGAAACGAGCGCGGGTCAATAGCAGACCCCGAGATCAAAGGCGGTTTGAAAAACGGTTGGATAGCACTCAACCAGCACGCCCTGGACCCCAAGACCCAAGCCGCAATAAAGGCCTGGCAATCTGCAGCAGAGGAGATCGAGGCGACGCAGGCCGAACGCGCGAGTCAGCTCAAGAAGCGGTTCAGGAGAGAACGCAAAGTGGCAGTCAAGGAGCGCCAGCGGATCGAGGAAGTCAAGGCGGAGAACAGGAAGGAGATGGTCAAGGTCAAGGTGCTGTATTAGGGGGAGAGGGGCGGTTTCAGGGAGAGATGTCTACCTGTTTGAGAAGAGTCTCCGCGATGGGTCATCCGATACGGGCATGGCAGCCTCGATGCACTTGTACGAATCAGTGCTAAGAAGCTGAACACGCTGAGGTTGAAATCACTTGGGCATCGGGATACATATGGTATGGCACATGGCACACACTGATTGACTATGAGCGTAGCAATGATATTCTAGACTGTTCTTACAGTGGCAGTAGCAGCAATTCGACACACAATACAGCGACACAGCCGAAACCCCCCTCGTTCCCAACTCCTACCGACCCACTCAGAACGGCTGTTGCGGGACTAGGGGCAACTTGCCCGCAAAGCGGAATCGGCTGAGCGAAGACGGTCCCGCGGGCATATGTGACGACAGGGGCGATGGCGCCGGGGCCGACCTCTTCTCTGGGGACTTTGACGCCGAGCGCTTGGTCACCACCTCGGGGGTGTACTTCCGAGAGGCATTTGTTGCTGCAAAGGGAGACTCTGCTTCGGCCATCTTTGATGACTTGATCACATTGACGGGTTTGGGAGTGAGAACGCTCTTGGCGGCGGCACCGGCGCCGGCGGTGGGCCTCATCGTTGTCAGATGGGGAAAGCTGGCGGGAGGCCTAGGCGTGTCGCGTTTGATTCTTGTCGAGCCAGGAGGTGGGAATGCCTAGTAGCACGGCCGCTCAGTTCACGATCATTGTAATCGATCAAAGAAGCCAAAGTGGCGCACTCACATGCTCTTTGAAGCCAAACTTCAATTGCCATCCTTTGGCAACAGTCTTTGCCTGCTCTGCCCGTGCTCTTGACGCTTCATCCACCTCGTCTTCCACGACAACAGGCCCTTCATTCTCACTCTTGTCGCGGCCTTTATCCACTCTACCTCTCGAGCCCTTCCGCTTGGTCGTCTCGAGAGATGGGGTGACGATTTCATCTTCGTCGATGCTATCGCTCGACAAGTCCCGTGTACCGCATAACCTCCTCAAGTCCACCGGCGTGCCGCTGCTACTTCGCGATGGCCCGTCCACCTTGCTCGTTGTCCGGGCGAAGGGCGAAGAATCAGGAACCAACACCGAGCTGAGCCTGAACATGGTCCTGGCGGGCGTCTTTGACGACAGCTCCGGTCCGTCCCGCACTCCGGGGGCCGGCTGGCTGCTGCTCCCCGGGGCCATCTGTGACGATGGCGCGACGAGGAATGGCTCCGAGTGAGTCCTCGGCGGCTTCGAAGGGGAGATTGTCGGAGACAGCTTTTGTCGCTTGATCCGGGGCGGAGGTGAGAACACGTCGTAGCTGTCCGCTAACTCGTTCACAGGCGAAGACACGGGACTTGACAGTCGTGGTTCCGCAGGAGATGTAAAGACGTAGGTATCGATCTCGAGCTTGGCTTGAGGCGAGTCCTTGGGCGATCTGACCGGTGGTGAGGGCGATTGGAAGTGGTCAGGGGACGACTGAGGTCGTTTCGACGGACCACCTTGGCTTTGGGATTCCACCTCTGGCCCTTCTTCATCGGAATGCTCCCAGACCATCTTTTCAGCCTCCATCCTGGCCGCCTCGTCCAATTGCTGCCTCGCGGTCTGTTTCCGTCCGGAGAAGAACTTGCTCTTGTTGACGGCGGCAGGTGTCCTTTCTGCTTCCTCGTCTCGAGAGGTCTGCCTCTGATACAATCTCTGTTCAGACAGGGTGGAGGGCCCTGATGTCATGACGCCCAGCTTCTTCGGTAACAGCTCCGAGGCACGCTTTGTACCTGCAAGTAAGGTGAGCTTGAGTCCAAAATGCCTCGATATCCACTTACGAGACACAAACGCGTCCATGGGTCCCGCCACGACGTTTGTGACGTTCGGTTTCGAGGTCTCCCGTAAGAAGCGCTACGTCTGTATGAGCATGTATACCCCAGTGAATGGATATATGTCTCACCCTGGTGGGCGATGATATCGCTCGGGTGACAACGGGTCTGCTGCCTGGCTTGTAGTCTGGCCATTGGTCTTCGATCGGTAATCCCGTCTCTGGGTGCAGATCTCCGCTCGCAATCCCCTGTGCGGTCGCCTCTTCCATATCACTGATGGTATGATCAGTGGTGAACTTGATACAGGACGCTGTACTCACAGCCCGATCCACTTTTCATCTTCACTCTGCAGACCCTCCTCCGGGAAATCGCATAGAGGGACTAGCTTCTTCAGAGCAGGGTCAAAGACACGTTGGTGGATGAATGCCAGTTCTGCTTGAGCAAAGTCCGCAGGGTAGTTTGGGGGTATGACATGATTGCCCTCCAGCCTTAGCGATTGCAATATCTGCTTTGTGTCAGCTTAGAACCATGGAGAATCACAAGATCGCGGCAGCTGGACTCACCTTCTCTACCGTCTTGAAGCGCCTCAGCATCCGGTGCGCGGTCTTGATTCCTATGCCCGAGATCGAGGGCAGATAGTCGCATCCCGAAAGCATCTAATGCAAATCAGCAATAACTCGTGATCGCTGAGAGTGTACTCACGGCCATACGCCTGAAGTGAAGGTCTGACCATCCGTGCATTGGGAACTCGCTGATAGTCGCAAGTCTATCCCTGTTTATGGAGATACATTGGCCATTTCCATCCAGCTTGAACAGGATCTTAAGGTCTTGGTCAGCCTTGGTCAAGACTACACGGCGGATCACATACCTGCTGACACCCAAAGACCAGTAGGTCGGAATCCTCAGTGATAATACCATCGACATAGCCCTCCCTCTCCAGGAAACACAATTGAGCATCTGCTTCGTACGGTGCGACCACGTAGTCTACGTTCTCCGCTCTCAGTGCCTATGTCGGATCGGTCAGTGCAGTTAAATAAACGGATGAGGCGGCTACAATTCACCTTGATGAGCTGGTATGCCATCTCCGGAGTAATGTCCAGGCATTTCGTGTAGCACTCTCGGGCCTCTTTCAGCCGTCCCTGCGATTCTAGGGACTGCGCTTTGGCGAGATGATCCGCTCTTGACCTGATCAAGGGTGTCAGCATGGTGCTATGCGTCAGAGACGGGAGTATGCATGCTTACTTTGCTCTAGACACCTCGGTGCCCTTCTTCGCGGGGAGGGGACCGCCATCGAAGACGATGTACGGGGTGATGCCGAAATGGCGTAGCAGTCGGACGCGGTGCATGGCATAGTCGACGAATCTGACATTGGCTCAGCTTTGCGGTCCTGATTCCGGGGAACTATCCAGCTGACGCTCACTTTGTAGTCTTTTGGCCTTTTACTATTGCCTCTGCACATCCGAAAGCGCCTTTATGTAGCCAGACATATGCCTGTGGCGAGATTAGTCTTCGAAATCTCGCCACACCCCGCTGCACTCACGTCGACTGCCAGTCTAAGCGGAGTGTCAGCTTGAAAGTTTAAGATATAAGCGTCAGCTCGACATACCTCTTTCCTTTGAAGTTTGAGATATGATCATTCTCCTGGATCTCCTTGAGCATCGGCAGAAGGCCGGAGATACCCATGACGCCGAACGATCGTTAGTTGAGGAGGACGGTTCGTGGTGCGTACAAGGACGCGTCGGCTTCTTTCTGTCGATCGGTGGGAGCGCCTTGTAATCCTCCCTGTACCCTTCTTCCGGTCATACGACTGCTGCTGGAGCCATTCCCATTCGCGGCGGTCAGACTGAGCGAGAGGATGGTCGAGTGTCGACGCGATGCAAAGATGAAAGAGGATTGAGAAATGAAGAGGTGATCAGTTGGGAACATGAAAATAAAGCGCGTCGGGTGACGAGTCAAGGTAGGGTTTACGTAAAGCTACTTTGGGTGGTGCAGATGAGGGTGTATGCCTTGCATTGTGGACTGTGGGTGTCTCCTGGATATGCATAGTGCTGGGTACAACGAGAATGAGTACATATACGGTGGTCGATCTGAGCTCGAAAGATGCAATTCCCCGACGTTCTTAGTAGCCACACCGATCCATCCATCTCTCCACCTCCTACGCATATAGGCTTCAGCATTCTGCTCAAAGGGGTAGGCTGTGACTCACGACTCTACTCTTCTCCCCTCTTGGACCATCCACTAGCTCCTCCACGCTGACCCCCTTTCCACCTCTGCCCACGCCCGCCTCAGCGGCCTTGACCACCCGATTCGTCGATTGCAAAGTCGCCAAATTGGCCTTTT
The DNA here is from genome assembly GCA_001600095.1 of Bullera alba. Lineage (NCBI taxonomy): Eukaryota > Fungi > Basidiomycota > Tremellomycetes > Tremellales > Bulleraceae > Bullera > Bullera alba. The sequence continues at coordinate 198,927 of BCIX01000004.1, forward strand.
CCGCTATGACCAGGATGGGGAAATGAGGTTCATAGTTGAACACGGGCCACTCCCAGCTGCCCCCACCAGCGCCCTTCTCGTTTCTCGGATCGGCATCGGGAGGGGGGTTGACCATGACCAGTCCACTGGCTGGATTATCCCCGATATAGCTCTGTGTCAATAAACACCCCATGCCCTCGGCCACAATCACCGGCGGGAAGGGTATAGCCAACAGCCGGATCTCCGTGGCTAGCGCCCCAACCATCATGGCGAACGGCTGCGGGGAGTATGGCGGAGGTTGGATGTCGATTTCAATCGCTGTATAACCTTTCTCGGCGAACATCCCACTCCAGTCCGCCCATGTGGCCGCATTCTCCTCTTGCTCAGCTGCGCTTAGTCCTGGAGATCTGACGAAGATTATGGGTGTTGGAGATTCCCGGGTGGCTGCGGGTGAAGGACGCCTTTGGATCCGTCGGGTACATAGTGCTGGTTCACCACCGGCGGACGAGAATGAGCGCGTGGTGAGGCCGAAGAGCGAGACGGTGGATGGGAACCTGAATTGCAGGAACAACCTGGGTTTGAAGGACGCCATGACAGTGAGCTTGAGTGATTCCTGGGTGGGATACGTCGGGCGACACAGAGTGTTGTGGGTCAGTCCTGGTCAGTCACAGTCTTGTTGTCAGACGAACCTCGACCTCTCGAAGTATGAAGCTGCTGACGTCATGCCTATTGCCACGTGGCTACCACCGTGAGAGTGCTACTTCTCACCCACACCATCCTGCAGTTGCACCACTTTGCTCATGCAGCGCTGTGAGTCTCAAGCAAACGATGAACGCATGCGACCGTTCTGACATTAGGTCAGCAATGCACCTGTTGGATCTCTCAAACTAGGCAGAGCCTCTTATCGGACTGAAGCTTCTCTGATATCGAAGCTGAGAGAGCCATTACATAAGATCTGTGTTATACAGTGCATGGACGCATGGTCATACTGCTTGTACATATCTCACCGGGTCATCTCTTCTCGTTCCTCATCGGCGGAATGGTGGCATCAAGCCAACCACCCCTACTCCCTCTCTCACTTCCTTAGAGCCCATTGGCAGCTCTACACTTGGCACCCTGGGCATCACACTCGCTCACGCTTGCTGCGCCATTACCAGAGTTCGCGGCGTTGGCACTAAGTCCACTGGTCAGCTGAATCCCCCCAGAAGCTTAAGACCGGGGCCACTCACCACTTGTTCTTCTGGACGTCGCATGATCGGCCAATTGCCGCTCCGGCATTGAGGAACGTGGTGCCCTCGACGGTAAATGCTGAGAGAGTCGTCAGTATGACCATTGATGTGATGGCATTGGGAAGGGGAGGACTCACGTCGGTCGGCAGTTTGGTCTTCGATGACAGCAGGAGCGGCTGCGCCATTGAGGGCTTCGGTGAATAGTTGGACGTTGTTGCCAGTCGCCGCGGCGGCTTCGTTGCCAGCGGCGGCACCGGCACCGGTAGCATCACCACCAGCTGCGGCACCAGCACCTGCAGCGTCACCACCAGCAGCGGCACCGGCTCCAGCGGCATCACCTCCAGCGGCAGCTCCAGCACCCGCAGCAGCACCACCGGCAGCGGCACCGGCATTCGATCCAGCTGTACCGGTTCCAGTGGACGTGATACCAAAGGCAGTCTCCAACTAAGTTGTCGAGTCAGCGTTCGCCCTTCAGTCCCACACATGTTCCGAGCCCACTCACCCCGCTCAACCAGGCATCGGCGTACGATTGGTCCCTAGCAAGCGCTCCAGAATCGAGCTGAGCGTCGATCGTCGCAGCGACCTCTTTGCACTGTAGAAGCGGGTTGTATCATTTTGTGGTCACAGCCGAGGCGACGGGTGCGGGGGGGAGGCGAGGAGGAAGGGGAAGTGGGAAGGGCGGGAGAGGTCGACTCACGATGTCTCTAGTAGCGGCAGATTTCGCGCAGCCATTGACGAAAGTGTCGCACATGGCCTAATAATCGAGTCAGCCTAGTCTCACAGCGGATGAGGGAGACCACTCACGTTTGACACGATCTTGGGGTTCAATGCTGATCCTTGAGCGAAAGAAGTTCGGTCAGACTAGCCAAAGTCTATCAGCAAAGTACACCTTCTCTAAGGGTCGAGACTCACGGGAATGAAAGTGAATTCCGTGGCGGCTCGTCCGTCCACACCAGGCAAGAAGCTCATCGAGAAGTCGGCTGGAGTGAGGTGTTCAGCAACTGTTCTGGCATGTAAGAGGGTGAAGTGATACTCACTGCAAGTACCGACATCAGCAGCATCAGCTGCTGCTCCAGCGGCACCGGCATCGACGGCGACTTCGCCTCCAGCGGCCGCTCCAGCTCCCGCCTCCGCTCCAGCGGCGTCACCGCCGGCAGCGGCTCCAGCCTCAGCGCCCGCAGCATCACCACCGGCAGCGGCTCCAGCACCTGCACCAGCTTCGACAGCACCACCAGCACTTGTTCCAACACCGGATGAGGAGATACCAAAGGCAGTCTCAAGCTATGAATCACTCATCAGCATAGTACTAAGAAACTTGCTTCGATGGACTCATTACTCACCCCGCTCAACCATGCATCGGCATAAGATTGGTCCCTGGCCAAAGCCCCACTGTCGAGTTGAGCGTCGATGGTGGCCGCAACCTCCTTGCACTACACCAATGTCAGATGCAGCTCGCTGAATCGTCACACTGGTGACTCACGGCGTCTCTGGTGGTAGCGGACTTGGCACATTGGTTGACGAAGGTATCGCACATAGCCTACACTATTCAGCAGCTATCCCGGTGAATACACTGGAGAGAGGCGAGACACTCACGTTGCTAACGATTTTGGGGTTTAAAGCGGATCCTTGGGCGAATTGGGTTCGGTCGGACTGATATCATCAGCAAACGTACACAGGATGCGGTATGAAGTACCCACAGGGATGAAGGTGAACTCTGTAGCGGCTCGTCCATCCACTCCTGGGAGGAAGCTCATGGAGAAGTCGGCTGTAGATGGTGATGTCAGCGTCGGAACAGAGTATGAAGGTGACTCACTGCATGGTCCGACGTCAATGCCAGCAGCAGCGGCACCTCCGGCAGCGGCCTCGCCCCCAGCGGCGGCTTCTTCACCAGCGGCAGCTCCACCTCCAACGGCCTAGAGATATCAGCAGAAGTATCAGACATGCTGGGCTAGACTCACAGCTTCGTTGGCAGGAGCGGCGGGTGCAGCGACAGCTGGGCATCCGACCGGGACAGCCGCAGCGCCCCCCGCGGCAGCTTCTCCTCCGGCGGCCGCACCTCCAGCAGCAGCTTCACCGCCAGCAGCGGCCTCGTTACCAGCGGCCGCGCCTCCAGCAGCGGCGCCTCCGGCAGCTGCACCTCCAACTGCAGCTTGGATCTCTTCCGGAGTAGCGTCCTAACCAACGAGATCAGTTCAATCCCTACATATCGTAGCACGAGGTAGACTCACCGGGACCAAGAGGTTGAGGGTGTTGATACATCCAGCGGCATCGTTGGCGTCGTCACATGTGAAGCCGGCACTGGTAGCGTCGGCTTTATCGCCTGGAGGGAACGTGCCGGATAGGATGGCGTCGAGCGGGTCTCCTCCAACGGCGTTGACTACAAAGTTGGTCAGCGGATACTCAGAATGTCATTAAGAGAGCGTGGGACTCACTCTGTTGAGCCAAGGCGAGTGTGATTGCTCTGTTGGTAGCTGCAGCACCATCCGATGCTGGGTCCTGATGCTGCGAGATGGCGGCTCGAGGTGGAGTCAGCGATGTGCTCCGTGTCATGTGAAGGTTATGCTCACCGATCTCAGGGTTGACGGGCGTCTCCGTGCTATACAACTATAAGCGATTGACCATATACTGGAAAGTAAACTTACCAGAGCACACTGGCCAAACCGACTTTACCAGTGTTCCTCTCCAATGCCCTGAAAGTCAAAGCTTGGACCATGCCATTGACGTCGCCGGCGGCTTTGGCGTTGGTGAATGCTCTGTCGGCGGTAGCTTGCTGAAGACAGTCGGTGTTCTGAATGTTGCCCTGTCCCACCGAAGCAGCGGCGTTTCCAAGCAGAGCAAAGACTCTACGTGATGTCAGCGTTAGACAATAGGTCGGGTTTGGGACGAATGACTTACGGGTCCTGGATCTCATCTGGGTTGTCGAGGTTGAGCATCTCCCTAGTCTTGGTCAAGACCGGCTCGTGCGAGTGTTCTAGGTAAAGTCAGCATCGGAACGAACGGAGAGTGCAGTGACGGATTCACCCTGGGGGACCTCACGGACGGAGAGGTGGTGTCGAGCCTGAATCGGCCTGGCATCCCCTAGACCAGCTAGGAGCGGGAGAAGGGATAGCAAAGCGTGCACGAGCATCTTGGAAGGTTGGGAAGGTGACTTGGTGTAGGTGAACAGAGGAGTTTGGCGAGGGGTTTTGACACTCGATCAACGAGCTGGAGAAGTCGAAAGAATTGAGTCGGGCTAGCCGAGTTGTGCAACCAGTGCGGAAAGTGAGACGGGCGAGTTGAGAGTTGAACGTTGAGAGTCGAGAGACCTGGTATGAGAAGGCCAAGAGGACTTGGAGTCAGTATATATAGACCCAGAGAGACTCAGAGAGTCACTGCCGATCGATGCTCTTTGAGCGTTGTTGGAATCGCCAGTCTTGGCCCTCACGACCCTTCATCGCATTGAGCCATCACAACGGTCGTCGTTGCGGTCTTTATCCCTCTCATCTCGTCTCCGTCGTCAGTCACCTCGTCGTCTAGACAGTGGTCGACTACGTGATGGCCGAGTTGGTAGGTTTGACTCTTGTGCCTCATTTCTCCGCCCTCATTATTGTATTCGTGCTGTCGGCAGAGCGACGCCACAGCCGAGCGACTGACCGTGGCTCGTTATTGCCGAGCTACAGATCCAGATCCAGGGATCTTCTGTATCATCAGGTATCGCTCTAGATCTCTCTAGATGATCAGGAGCTATCAGGAGACAGGGGAAAATGGATCGAATGAGATGGCGGACCAGTGGATCGATTCAATCATTCAGAGGGTTACTTAGCAACGCGTTTCCAGGGGCGAGCGTCTGTTGAATCTGGCCACTTGTGTCATACTTGCAGCTCGAGCACCGGAGTGAATGTCGCATTGGGTGGGATGGGGCCAGTGTCGTGGACCGCCATTAGCCTGTGGCCTGCATAACGTACTTGGCTTTGAACGAGCTATGCCAGGAGAAGGAGACGGAGAGGATACCAAGGACACCAGAGCGACAGGGGAGTGCGTTCTTCACTGTCCTCGCGCGGGGAATTTTGGAATTCGGAGGGACGCGTTCGACACCATCAGCTTGAGAGAATTCAGAGCTCGAGAGCTTCACTCAAGCTTCACTCAGTACCCCCTCCTCGACTCCTCAATCCCGTCAAGAACGATATTCACATCAGCCAAGCAAGCGAGACGATGTCCTCCCGCCCGTCTGCAGAACGAATATGCCTACTATCACACCGATTGAGGAGGACGCTCCGGCCGACCAGCAAATGACCAATTACCTCGCGGACCTAGCCCTCGGCTTGACGGAAAGCCAACAATTAAGGAACGGAAGGAGCGATGGCAGTGCATCAGTCATCTCGCCAATCCCATCAGCGCTGGATCCGCACTATCGAGGAGAAATATCCGGAGATCGACTTGGCAGACTGCCCCGCTCCCGGTCCGGATCATTGGTCGTCGATGGTGCCAGAGGATCTGAACAGCGCTATGGCGGCTGCTCGTGTCCACAGTACTGCGAATCCGAGCGCGGTGCTCCGGTTATTTGAGGAGGATGAGGAGTTGGCCCCATGAAAATGATGCGAGAACTCATGGCACCGACGATGCGAGCACTCGGCATTCACAGCGGGGATGAGAGCTATACTGAGACCGATTATGATGAAACCGATTATGATGAGGAGGAAGAGGCAGAAGAGGATGATGAAGATAGCGAAGAGGAGGAGGAGGAGGAGGAGGAAGAGGAGGAGGACTTGGACTTGGACTTGGACTTGGAGGAGGTGGAGTAGGAGGAGGAGGATCAGAACGATGAACGGCACAACGTGCAGAATCAATCAAGATGGACTGCCTACAGGAGAGCTGTGAGTATTGTACGGAGGCTCATGGTATGGATATGCAGTAGCAGCCTATAACAGCATGTATGAAACGGCAATGACGCAGCTACGGAACGGACCCGCTGGCGACAACAAGTGTGAATACATTGGGCATGCCATTTACAGTTGTGCTACAGAGTGGGATGGCGGCGATGCTTATACCGACCCATCGACCCTTTCTTCGTCCCCAGCTCGGCCTGCTGGTAGGGATTCCGCATCCGTCCGAGCTTCGTCGGCCATCTTCTCATCGAGGAACTTGGTGTCCTCCTGGCCCCGTCGTTCGGCTTGATCGGCCAAAATGTCGTCTGCTTGCGCCTCGGTCGGTATCCAACTACACAGGTCCATATCAGCTCGGTGACTTTCAAACTCGTATGATGACCTCTTTCTGCCGTGTTCAGGCGCTAGGTCAGGTAGACCACTCACTTTTCCTCATAGTTCCACCATTCTCTCAATTCCCCTTCGCGCCAAGCCCCAACCACCAGCACGAGCAGTGTCGTGGGAAAGCTGAAAAACACTCCGATTTCCCCCAGCTCGCCGTTACTTAGCAGTTCTGGACAAAAGCGGCGGAGGAGCGGCGTCGCTACCATCAAAGACAAGAGTGTCGTGAAGGTCCCAGCGGTGTACAATGGACAAGCGGATTGCGGTGCTCGGCTGGGCACTGATATCGGTCCGACGACCTTCTCTGGCATTGCGACGTGATGCCTGTATTCGAATCGGTGGGTCAGGGAGAGCTGCCAGTAGAGATGAGTTTCAAGTCTCATTGACGTCTTGTGATTACTGACGAGTAGGCTTGGAGGAACGACGGCGAGGGCACTCCTTCCCAGAGACATTGCAGATGACAACCATTCGGAAATGGAAGTTACACCGGATCCGTCGGATTCGTTTCGATCGCCCTTATCGCTAGGTCCTAAATGTAGGCTCAGAAGGATGAGGCCCAGGATGATAGATGCGAGGATGACCTGTCGTGGAAGTCAGTATAGACGCCTTCACGCCGGGTGCAGCCTACTGACGAAAGCCCCAAGGATGACTTTGACAACCCGTTTCACCGATCTCATCCGTATGGCGCACACCTGAACCGCGAACAAAGCCGTGATGAGGGGTTGTGGCCATCTCACTCCAGCGCGAGCTGCAAGCAGCGTTGGTGTAACAATAGCGAGACCAGCAATGCCTCTCAAGTAGTCGTCATACCACTTCTCGGTTGGGCATTCCTCTTTGAACGAGATGGATCCGCGGGGTGTTCGAACCAGCGAGATGTGCACGTTGTTCGGGAACAGCCGGATAGATGCCTAGAGGATGATATCAGTCAGTTGTGTGTTGTGTCACCCTCTCCGAGACATAGACTCACGCCTGCGATGACGACTGTGAGGAAGAGCACCTGGAATATACCCCATACGTAGTCTAGCACCACTCTGCTTGCAAGGCGGGGTAGTCCATAGATTATGAAACCCTCGGCGGCCAGGACGGCTGCGAAATGACCATACATCCTGAGAGCTCGTTTGGTCACTAAGCGTCTCCAGCCGGTGATCGGTGGTGGTGCAGCGGGAGCAGGAGCAACGATGGGATTCACGGCTGACTTCGGAGGAGGCAGAAGGCTGCTGTAAGCTAGGTACCGCTGCGAGGGGAGTCAGCGGCTGGATTGCGTAGAAGATGAAACGGAGGGATACTGCAGACTTCACTAACTCTAAGACCGTATCTATTTGACAGTACCATTCCAATAACAGCAGCCGCATCGAACGCCTGGGCGAGAGCGAGGGGCGTGTCCTTCACCATGTCGGAAGCTGTGGTCCAGTTCGACTTCCACTCCTATGGGTACCAAGCGTTGCGTAGTAACGACTGACTGTGGCCACCGGGTGTAGGACCTACTAGGTATCGGGTAGTATGCAATGATTGTAACATATATACATCGACGACGAGTTGAGTTGAGACCCTGGATCCAATGAGATAGATGTCTTGGACTCTTGAGTTCAAGAGCTCGGCGCTCGCTTCTCGGACTTGTCCGATAGATCGATTGGTGCAGTCGAGGGGTGAGGTAACTAGTCGAGCGGCAGCCCGGAAGAACCAGGACTTACTAGGAGCGCTAGCAGATCTGACCTCGTGCATGATAGGACGCAGGGATGTGTGTGGGTTATACGAGCACCGAGAAGTATAATCGAGGACGATCAGCTTGGAGAGCGAGAGCGGGAGCCGGGAGGAGGTTCAACGAGGTTGTTAGGCTCAGACACAAGCTCCAAATAGGCCGGGTTTCGACGTCGATGGTCAAGTTAGGCGTGCAGGCGGCTCTCCCCGCTCGGCCGGCGGTCTCATGTTCGTCTCACCCAGCAGCGGCTACACCTCCTCCTAGTTGTTGCTGCTCGCCTGACTGCTCACTCGTAGCATAGAGAGATCCAATCGCAACCGGCCCTTCCTAAATAGCACAGCAGTATCACAGGCAATATGTCCCTCCCACGAGTAGGTCATCGGTTCAGCTTTCAGGTCCGACGGGAGCAGCTGACGATATCATAGGCTCAATACGATCCCCGCCGAGTGGTACGTAGCCATCCACCGTCCAGGGGCGCTTTGTCTGATTTAATACCTGTAGTTCCGGTTCAATCTGCCCAAATTCGAGGTCGGACCCAAGACCCGCTCTATAGGAACATACCTCTCCGGTGGCCTGGTCAGTTCTCGTCCCGCATCTACCTCATCCGTTATATTCAGTCACTGATGATGGCATGATAGTTCGCTCTGTCCTATTTCCTCCTATTTGACGCTGCGACGCTGTCGAAGCATGCACAGCCGTCACCAGATGCGCCATACGACCCAATCCCCGTACATATCTCCTTCGTGGACTGGATCCCTGCTATCTGTTCGACCCGTGAGTAACCCAGCGTTGTTCCTTCGTCCTTCCTTTGTCCCAAGTGTCCAGCCAAACCAAGCCTGTGAAGCTGTATTGGCGCTTCGGAAATCGTTGCCGAGATGGTGTCTAGATGAGGTGATGACTGATGGTCGCTCGTAGTCGGATTCCTGGTCACATCGCTACTGGACAAATCACACCTAAGTTCCGCCTTTTCGGGCGACTCTTGGGGTAGTGAAGGACCAGCAGCGTGGAGAGCCCGTGTCGTCCTCTTCATCGGAGTCGCCCTTATGGCCGGTGGTCTCGCCGGCAGTTTAGTGAGTCCACCTCTGTGCTTCAACATTGCGGAATGCTGATGTCACCTGTTAGACCGTTCTCATTCTCAAATACATCATCCCGGATTACACTGGCTACATATACTATGGTATCGCCAACGTCGGCATGAACGCTGGTGTCATGATCTCGTGAGTCCGCAAGCAGCGTAAAGAGAGGGACACTCGCTGACCCGCCTCTAGCGCAATGATCCTATGGATTTCGCAGAGTGGTAGCGACGAGTACGAGTACCAGTTGACGGTGTGAGGGAGTGCAGGGATATAGTCAGAACACTGGGGAGGTGTGGCTGGAGCATCGCAGCGGGGGAGATGGGCAAGTGCACCTAGTAGGGCGGATTGTAATGCGGGCGCAGGATGGCGCATCACGCGCTCGATGTATAATATAGCACTGGCATCTCTCTGTCGACACAGATACCCTTGGGTCTACTTTGGTGGCCTTACCACCCGAACGCCTCGCTGAGATACTGACCCAGCCCGCCCATGTTGTCACTGACCACCTCGCCAATCTTCACCTCTACCGACTCGAAGGCTTCTCTCGCCCTCTCCACCTGTTTCCTCGTCAGGTCTACGTCCTCGCTCTGCCTGCTGACGCGCCTCGCGGCGGCCTCCTCCTCTTCCTCCTCTTTCAGCACGCTCGCAGGTATCGGCAGGCCATACCTCTCCTCCTCGCCCTTTTTCCGTCTTCTCGCCAGATCCTCCTCTTGCGCCAGATCCTCGGCGTACCGCGAGATCTCGCTCTTGAGCACTTTTGCCGTGTTCCGAATTAACAATGCTGCCAGGAAGGAACATCCCACCGGACGACCATTCGAGTCTATGCTGGTGAGATTGCCCCTGAACACGAGCTTGTTTGCCATTTGACTAGCACCAGATGCCGAGGTGGAGGCATTTCCCGGGGAGTAGGATAGTGGTGGAATGGCACGGGTGGTGATAATGTCCTGCGAGAGAATGTCGTTAGGCGTAGACGGGTGCAGGTTTACTATTTCGGGAACAGGCTTGCTGTTGGGCATGGGCAGGTGGGTCAACAGGTGGGAGAGGGTGAATGGCCCCTGGGAGCACTTGCCCCAAGAGCAATTGTCCGGGCAGAATGGGATGAGAGCCGGGCCAGAGGGTTGGACCGGAGATGGGAATGGCGAGAAGTCTGGTTGAGAGTAGGCATTGTAGTTTGGATTCGGTGTCGAAAGGTGTTTCTCCTGAACGTGCTTCAGGAGCGACGCCGTGTCGCTGTGCTTTGGATGTCCCTCACATCCTCTCCAGAGGCATGTATACCGGTCATCTTCGTCTACCCGCGCCAGGCTGATCAGCATGACTGCCAAGTTCTCTTTTTCTGGGCGAACTCACCTGATCCCTTCCTGAAGCCCATACCACCAATGACAAACTTCTGAGCACCTTGGGCGTCGTGCCATACCCTCGCAGCGGCACCGGGGAACGCGATCGTAACGTTTTTGATGACTTCAGAGGCGGACAGGAGCTGTTCGACCGTTGAGGGGTGTTGGAAAAAGTCTCTATAAGCGTGCCAGAAGACGACCTGGAGTAATTGCGAGTTTGCAGAGTACACAAATGTCTCGTGCATCCTGGGTATCATCAGCGACTGATCATCGGATCAAGGTGGCTCTCTTGCTCACCAAGTTATACTCCTCTTTGGCTCCGGCATCGCATACAGCTTGTTCTTGGTGGCTTGGGACAGAGCAGGCTGTTTATCCCCAACCTCCACGTCGATCATCAATCTCGGCTCGCCGTTGGACTGCTGCAATCCCTCCTGAGCGGCCGCTCGCTCTGCATTCCTCCTCGCACTCGCTTGCTCCAATAATGCCGTCGCGCTAGCTGGGTTGAGGACCACCTTGCCGATATGACCCATGGGCGGTTCCCGGGTGAGCGTGACGCTGCGCGAGTTGAAGCTGAGTAGGCCCAAGAGAACCTTGAGGTCTGCCGGAAAGGTAGGCAATCCTAGTATTGCTTTACAATACACCACTTGATTTGACAGTGTGACGAGGTAGTCGAGCACGATGTCGAGCAGCGTCTTGTCGTTGGGTGATTGTATAGTGACCATTTTGAACAGATGCGGAAGGAGCTTCTGGGTGATGATCTGCGATGCTTTCCCCTCGCCGTCCTTCTTCGCGTTCAGCCTCGATGTCGCTTGGATCAGCACTGGCAAGATGAGCGTGATCATCGACATGTCCCTCGTCTCGACCAGGAGGAGCGGTAGCGTCTCGTTGAAGAGGGTTTGTGTCCAACGGGGCGAATAGTCCAAGAAGGGCAGTATCGAAGTGAGAATAGTGAGGATATGCGAGGTCGGTTCGGGGTATTCCATCGTAATGTCAAGTAACGACTCGTGATTGATGGCGAAGAATCTGTCGAGGAGGGAGATGAAGGTGGGTCTTGCTATTTGTCGCGCATTTGTCGTTAGGAAGGACGCGTTTCTCAACACCAATAACGCCTCGGTGGCACGTTTCGTCGTCGAGACCAGTCTCCCTTGATCCATCCGGCTCAGCAGTAGCAGTGACAGCAGATCCGCTCGACTATCCTCCTTCGCAGATATACTGCTGCTTTGGGCAAGTTGAGCCGAGTATTTTGCCAGTATCGTCGACATGATCTCCTCTGGGATCGTCCCGTGACTGGTCTTCAAGGTGTGTATCGTGGCTTCCAACTCCAGCTCGTCCACCCAGTTCGAGACAATTCGACACAGGATCACCACGCTATCGATCCATTGGTCCAATTTGAACCTCTCCAAATCCTCAAAACTGGCAACTACCAATCGAGGTAGTGCCCAGTCCACTTCCGAAGGTATCTCACTGGTCAAGGACAAGAACAGCCTGTTCCTGGGTCCAGGTCGCATCTCGTGCGCTGTTGGGTGATAAGGCGTGATCTTGCGAGGTGGGTGCGAGGCCGTGGGTGGAGGGTGGGTCACTCTGCCCGAAGAGGAGGATTGGGAGGGTTGTGGTTGAGGAGGTCGATACGGCCCGGACGGGTAGCCCCGAGAGGAGAGAGCCGTGGTCATGATGATGGCGGGGTAATGATGGCCTCTTGATCGGCCTAGTCCAGGGTCCGTGACTGACACTGAGACGGGTGTCGATGGTGCTTGAAGAGAAGAGCAGTCAATCTTGTCAACATTAGCTCTCTTTGGCACGCGTTTCAGTTCTCCAAACGTCAAACACGGAACCAAAATTTGGTACTTGCACGAGATTGGTGTGCACGTCCGGCGTCGTACGGTACTCCTCTTGCAGCGTCCTGCTCTTATGCGGGAACCCATTGAACCACTGCACGACACTGCCAGTACTCTCCAACATGGTCTCTACGACTGGTCTGCAGATCACATACGCCCTCTCTCCACCAGAAGGCATAACATCCCCCAAAGCCTCCACCTCCGGCAGTCTCAACTACCCTCCCCCTCCCACCTCGTCTTCACAGTCACCCTCGTCCATCTCCACAAAGGACTTCTACGCTTCGACTTCAGCAGCAGTCCTCCAAGCACAGGCCGATCTCAATGCGGTGCTGACACTGTGGAAGGACGCTATAGGGGATAAGGAGAAACACAGGGAGGATCTGGGTGTAGTCCCCCATGGACAAGGTCGGGCTGTTAGGATGACCAAAGGGATCACGCTGGTGAACAAGCTGGAGGAGGATGAGAGCGTGATGGCAGGTGCAGAGCTGGACTCCAGCGATGATGATGGAACGGCGTAAATCTCAGCTTGGAGTAGACCTACATCCCAGTCGCAACTTTCGACTGGGTGAACTCGTGAGCCAGCAACTGCAAATGTGTTATTGCCAACTTAGCTGATGGATGATTCTTCAGCCGACCTCTACACCGTCTCAGTGCAGATCTGGGCAGATACGTCTAGGATAGGACGTCCATCGGCCGACACCCCAGCCACTGCAGATCTTCAGCGCGGTATGAGTTCTGTGCATGGTATGGCGTTGCCAAGTATTCTACAAGTGGTGGCAGCGACGATTGTATCAACTAAATGCTATGTACAACAATTCGAGTCTTCGGCCTGCGATCGTCAATGTCGGGGACGATCGTCATGGTATCAAGGTCTTCTGCAATCTCTATCGAGGCACTCGGAACGCTGATCGAAGTCCAGCTGATCAGGGCGGTCTTCTACTTTGAGACGAGCGAATCAGCATCGGACTCAGGACTCACACGTCGAGACTCACGACTCATTCAGTCTACTCGACCCTTTTCCCGCCTCGCACCTTCCTCGCGCCTTCGGCGTCAGACATCAACGGACCCTTGCCCGCCTCGAACCTTCCTTCCGCCTTTGGCGTTGGACATCACCGGAGTCTTGATCGCGGTGGACTTGGTGATGGTCGACGAAAGCTGAGACCCTTTCTGCTTGGACTTCGCCGGGAGCAAAGCGGAGTGTTAGTGTGGGAGGACGCCGGCCTGGCTCATGGTAACCTTGCCAAGGAGCCTGTCGAGCTCCTCATCGTTCCTGATGGCAAGTTGGAGGTGTCGAGGGATGATCCTCGCCTTCTTGTCTGAGGAGGGTGGTCAGGTCGAGGCAATATGTAGTGTAAGTCTTGATCGACTCACTGTCTCGGGCGGCGTTGCCGGACAATTCGACGATCTCGGCGATGAGGTACTCCAAAACAGCGGCTATATGAGGTCAGCTAGGGGCTTTGCGAGGGGCCGGTAGCTGATGTTCAATCCTGTCACAGCGGTGTGGAATCCGAATGGGTCATGCCACTCACCGACGTAGATTCCGGCGGCCTTGTGAATCGTCTTTGCGAACCTGCCTCGCTTGAGGTATCGAGTTAGTCGCGCCACGGGGACTTCAACGAGGTCAGCATCGACGAGTAGCAAGTACCAGGCCAAGTGAGGAGGAGGAAGGAAGGAGAGTGGGAATATGGCTGCCTATGTGGGACTGCTCGCGAAGATGGAGACGCAGCGGACGGGGATGACAATGTCAGTAGGCAGGGTAGGACAGGAAGGTGGGATCGTCGGAAGCGATAGGATGAAGCCTCTGTGCGCGGAAGAGATGTGGGGGAGAGGAGGAAGAGGTGACGCACAGACCAGGCCGGATCGTTTGGCAGTCGTGATGGATTGTCGCCTTTGAGACTGAAGCTGAGAGGCCTGCGATTGGTGATCAGGCTGAGTCGCCTGCGACCCTTGTACCGATGAAGGCATGGCGCTGGTGGGATGAGCGGTCTGTGCGGCGTGAGTCAGCTTATGCTCGTATCGGGCGAAGAGACTGCGAAGAGACAGCTGGTGGAACAAGTACCTACCGTGCGGTGCGGATGGCCAAGTTGTCTCGAGGGCAAGATGTCGGAAGTGAGTTACTGATCAAGTGAAGAGTAGGAGGAAGGATGAGGAAGGAAGGAGGAAGGTGAAGACGATCAATGCCGGGTTATATACCCCTCAGGTACAGTGGCGGTGAGGGAGGGTGACTGGACTGGGTCTGTGCGGGGACGCGTTGTGCTGATGGTGAATGAGCATGGACCACCGCGCAAGAGGTCAAAGCGGGCAAAGGATGGGGTTCCCTTCTGTTTCATCGAGCGTATGTACCTAGAGAGCATTGGCAGGTCAGTGGTGGGAGCGGTCAGTGATCCATGGAGCGTTGTATGACCTAAGCTCCAAGCCCCAGGTGACTATGCAAGCATACCCATCCTCCTGTGATCATCAGCGTAAGGCGGACCCAGCAAGCAGAGGGGCGAGGAGAGATGCTTGTAGCTCACCGAGTAACCACCTTCATCAGTCATCACTCCTGCTGTATGTGTCCAAGACATTGCTTAGCTCCTCAGTATCGCTTGCTGCTAGCTCTAGATCGCGATAGGAGACTGATTCATCTCGAACATGTTAAGAGCGAAGACGAAGAGTAAAAGGGCGTATCGCTAATGAAACCCCTTGCCCGGAAAGTACAAAGAGGGGAGACAAAGACCGAGTACGAAATAGAAAGCCATACCACCCATCCGCTTAGAGAACTCAGAGGCATCCTCCATCTAATCCTACACCAACCATGCCAGTCGTTTACTTGGACGAAGAGTACTTGGTGACGGCCTTGGTACCCTCAGAGATGGCGTGCTTGGACAGCTCTCCTGGGAGGATCAGTCGGACAGAGGTCTGGATCTCTCGGGAAGAGATGGTCGATCGGTGGTTGTACGAAGCGAGCTTGGAAGCCTCAGAAGCGATTCGCTCGAAGATGTCCGAGACGAAGGAGTTGAGGATAGCCATGGCCTTGTTGCTGGGCGGGGGTCAGCCTGAGTCGCAATCGAGGAATTACGGGTCACTCACGAGATACCAGTGTCTGGGTGGACCTGCTTCAGGACCTTGTAGATGTAAGAAGAGTACGACTCGACTCTCTTCTTGGACCTCTTCTTGCCGCCCTCGGCCTTGACAGCGGAGGTCTTAGCAGCCTGGAAGGGAGGTCAGTGATTGAATACGACTGGATGTAGAGGATAGCTCACCTTGGCTGGGGCTTTGGAAGCGCCGGCTGGGGCCTTGGAAGCCTGGGAAGCAGGGGCCTTGGAAGCGACGGAGGATTTGGGAGCCTAGAGGGAGGAAGGTTAGCTGCCGTGTTCATCGGTCAACGACGGGGCAGTGAGACGTACCATTGTGATTGGTGTTTGGTGGTTGGTTGGGTGTGAGAACGGTGAAGTGTGGTGGAGTGTTGAGTAAGTGTAGTGGGAGAATAACTCTGATGACGGGTGGGTCGCTGAGTCTTATAACAAGATGAAGGATGAGTTCAGGTTCGAGATGTTGTGCTCTCCTCCCTCTCAGTTGATTCACGCGCGTTGCTTGGGTGATGTGGTGGAACATTCAATACGGGGTGCACACTCCAGGGGTGGCGTTTTGCTTCCAACGTCACCCCATTTCAAATTCAATATCGCCGCGTCCACAACGCTTTGGCTGTAAAGTGGAGGTAGAAAGTCGTGACGTGGACGTTTAGCAGGGTTTGACGCGTCAAAGTGTCCACGTCACGATATCCTACCGGTCATTTTGCAACGGTACACCCCGAAAGGCACCACGTCACCACTTTTCACGACTTTGCCCTTCCACATCGCTACTTTCACGCTCGACGCCACGTAACGACCCAGCTACGAACCCCTGACAGCACCAACAATCGCATCACCACCCCCCTTTGCATAGAGCGCACAACAACCTCGACCCTGTATCCCCCTTTTATATAACTTGACCTTTGTCCCATCTCTTCTCCCCCTCATCAAACACTTACCACTCCAACACCACTTCAACTTATCTGCCACTCGGCCCAACACAACACAACCCCAAACCAATCTACAACAATGTCTTCCGGTGGTAAAGGCGGCAAGTCCGGTGCTGAGACCAAGTCCTCTTCCCGATCCAGCAAAGCTGGTCTCCAGTGTGAGTACCTGTTGCATACCTTCGCCCTTTGCCATGCTGACCCTCCACCCAGTCCCCGTTGGTCGAATCCACAGACTGCTGAAGAAGGGAAACTACGCCCAGCGAATCGGTTCCGGTGCCCCAGTCTACCTCGCTGCCGTCCTTGAGTGTGAGTCAACCACCTCTCTGCTTTGTCATACCTCGTACTGACTCCTCCGTCAGACCTCGCTGCTGAGATCCTCGAGCTCGCCGGTAACGCTGCCCGAGACAACAAGAAGTCCCGTATCGTCCCAAGACACTTGCAACTCGCCGTCCGAAACGACGAAGAGCTCAACAAACTCCTCGGTTCCGTCGTCATCTCCCAGGGTGGTGTCTTGCCAAACATCCTCACCGAGCTGCTCCCAGCCAAGACCGCCAAGAAGGGTGCCAAAGCTTCCCAGGAGGTTTAAGTCGCGTCGCTTGCTTAGAGGGTAGACCAGGACGGGTCGTGATGGGGTTGTTTCATTCACTTTCGCTTTCGCTAGCTACTTTTACTTTGTAGTCATCTTCTTTACACATGAGATGAACTGTTCGTGACAATACCTCTGGTCGCAGTGCTCTCTCGTTCGGTCCATTGTCTCGCTACTGATCTACGACTCAGTTGCACCACTGCTGAATCGTTGACTCGTTCCTCACACGACTTGCGTCCTTGCCGCCGCAGGCCGCCGCCGCCTTCAGCACGCTGTAGGCTGATAGCGAGTCGCTGGTATGCTTCTGAGTTCTAGCTGACCTCCACCTAATACACCTACGGTATCACTATCACATGGCTGGCTAAAGCACCTTGCGCCGGTGCTAGCACATCGGAGGTTGCCTATAGTAGTCCTCAGCACGTCCACTTCGACTCGCTGGGGCGTGGGCTAAGCCATCCCGTTGAGTGCTGATCTGGTGAGCCGCTTACAACCCTCTTCGGTGTCATGCGCGTCGTCTCTGAATCTGTCGACGGCCGTCTCGGCTCGGGCAGGGGGTACTGGCTAGTGTGACTTGCCTGAGGCCAACCACTGGTCAAAAGCAATCACGGATTGCGAGGACCCGAGCGAGGGAGCTGCGCCGATAACGCTATACTCACAGCTGCGGATGACCTGCGGCCAGATCTACCAACCACGGAAACGAAGATACGTCGAGAGACTGTTCTGCCTCAACGGCCGGCACGGAGCCCTGTCTCGTCTTTTGCATTCATACCGCGGCTGTCTACAAGTGGGTCCCACTGACCATCGAGGTGCCAAAGGCCTACTGCTGTACTGGCACGACACGTCACGGTACAGGTCTCCGGAGACTGACTTTGAGCCGTAGCTGTCGCCTCGTCGGACCCAGATATCACGGCTTGGTAGTTGGTGCCTCATAGTTCAGGCTGATAGATGGTTGTCCGCCTGAGTAGCCCCTGTACACTCTCCCGTGCCATATCGGCTTTCGGATTGGTAGACGATACCAGGATATCGAAGTGACAGTGACCATGAGCATGACTCCCTTCGAACCCCCAAGGGGCAGACCACTCGTCACTCGTCAGCCCTGCTCTTCGCCAATCAGCAGTGTCGGAGAGTCAGTCCATCTTAGTTTCGGGCTTACTCCGTCGTGCTGCAGGCACTGAGACTCGCCCTTGTTCTTTCCTACTAGTACTGCGTCGATCAGATGTTACAGAATTGCCGCGGGATGTGCATCGCAGGCAGTGTCATAGTTGCCGTGTGACCGCTCGAGTGGCAAGACCTGTATCCGTCAAGTAGAGGCTACTCGATCGGTAGTCTCGGGTCCAATGCTCCTGTAGGTCCGGGATCACAGTCTACCGACTCATTCGGACCTGCCGCCGCGATATCAGATGCCTACGCATCGTTGAGCTGATGTCCAGCACGATCAACTTCACCATCCTCACAGCTGGACGAGTGGCAAACTGCCCGCCGGGCTCGTCTTCGGAGATCACCGTGAAGGAGCGCTGATACCGCCCCGTGGATTTGCTACCCGTTGCCACGTCAGGCTCAGCGGAGTCCGGAGCTCCAGATGTTGAAAAAGTTCAACGTCAAGCTGCACAAGTCCTACACGCCGTTTGCGATCACTATCAGCATCAACAGAGACCTGCAAACCCCGTCCCACACAGCAACGATGGACGCTCTTATCGCTTCTGCAGGACCAATGTCCTCGTCCTCCCGTAAAGCCGGCCCTTCGAGACCTCGCCGGCCCAATTCCACGCACAAGACTGTCGACCGGGGACCGGACAAAGAGTCTATCGACCCTTCAACGCATTCCATCCTAAATCGAACTCGACTGCCCTCGTCCTTCCACCACTCATCCCTCCCCACCGGCGGTGACTCGGCGCCGATCAGACCCGACGCCTCGGTCGCTCGTATAGCGGACAAGAAACTGCGGGCAAAGATCGCCAGACAGGATGTCGGAAGTAAACGCGCGCGCATGGAGCGTGATGATGTGAACGAGTGGTTGAATACTGCAGTCAGTGGCGGAGCGGGTGGAATCGAAGTGGACGAGGAAGAAGGGGAGAGGACGTGGAGGATAGATCAGAAGGATATAGTGAAAGAAGTGGGAAGGGGTGCAGGGGCGAAACGGTTCGACCTGAAGTTTGACAACATGGGCAGCTACAAAGTCGACTATACCCGTAATGGCAGGTGAGATATGCTTTGCGTTGAGATGGCGGGTGGTGTACTGACCACCGAACAGACATATAGCAATAGCATCGAGTCTAGGGCACGTAGCGACCTTCGATTGGCAAGCGGGCAAGCTGTTGTCAGAGATTCAGCTCAAGGAGACGGTCAGGGATATCAAGTAAGTCTAGATAGTCAGACCGTTGTGTGAAGCGTGCTGATTGAAGGCAGGTTTCTACAGTCAGAGTCGTTCTACGCCGTGGCTCAGAAGAAATACGTTTTCATGTACGACCAGGATGGAGTCGAGCTACACAAGCTGAAACAACATATCGACGTCACACACCTCCAGTTCCTGCCCTATCACTACCTCCTTGCTAGTATTGGTCACGCCGGTTACTTGAAGTACCACGACATTTCCACCGGTGTCCTCCTCACCCAAATCCCCACCCATCTCGGTTCCCCATCCTCTTTCGCCCAAAACCCTCACTCGGCAATCCTCCATGCGGGCCATCAGAACGGCACCATGACACTGTGGTCACCCAACCTCACCACACCGCACGTCAAGCTACTAGCCCACCGGGGTCCAGTGACGGGCATTGCGATCGACCCATCGGAACACTCTGCCGGTCGGTACGTCAGCACCGCAGGGCTGGACGGTCTGGTCAAGTTGTGGGACGGACGTATGTGGGGGAAAGAAGTGCGTTCGTGGGGAGTCAGGAATACACCCAGTTCAATGTCCTACTCCCAACGAGGCATGCTCGCCGTCGGGGGTAAATCCGGAGTCACCATCTATCGGGGATTACACTCATCCTCAGAGGGGAAGAAAGCACCGACGCCATACCTCACTCTACCACTCCCAGGGCTCACACCCTCCAACATTTCATTCTGCCCATACGACGACGTGCTCGGTGTCGGACACGGGAAAGGCGTTTCGAGTCTGTTGGTTCCTGGATCCGGAGAACCCAACTTTGACTCTGCAGAGCAAGACGTCTACGAGACCAAGACTCGGAGGCGAGAGCGAGAGGTGCGAGGAGTCATGGACAAGATCCGTCCCGAACTCATCACGCTCGACACGGAATTCTTGGGCAAGGTGGACACGGAACAGCCAAAGGGGACGTATGCGGAGCGCGAGTCTAGGAGCTTTAGACAGATGAACCGTCTGGAGAGACTTCAAGCAGAGGGCAAAGCGGAAGACACTGACGCTGCCCACGCGAGAGCCGAAGAGGAGGAGGACGGTGACGAGGTGAAGGAGGAGGTCAAGGTCAAGGAGAGGTACAAGGCCAGAGGAAAGTCTGGCAGTATGAAGAAGTACCTCAAGAAGAAGAAGAAGAACGTCATCGACCCAAGTCTGGTGAGTGGTACATCAGTCACCCTGATTTGCCCCAAGCCGCAGTCTTGTGCAGTAGAGAGTGAATCGCTGACACCCGCCTAGCTCGCCATGAGACAAAAGGTCGCTTCGCAGAAGAAGGCAGATGACGAGCGGAAGAAGATCGCCAATGGAGAGCTAGTCAAGGAGACTGGCGCATTGGCGAGGTTCGGCTAGACGGGAGTGTCTGGCCAGGCGGGTTGTACTACTAGAATGTGATAGCTGCATGAGCTCATTTAGCTCAGTCCTTTACATGTCACTTGCTATACACTGGTCTAGAAATCTGGATTACATCTGTCATCCGCTGATAAGTGACCACTGATACTGAGACGTCAGTGAGACTGACCCATGATGTGCTTTGAATCATCGAGCCAAGTGTGGTCCAAGGCATGATCCATGAATGGTGTAGATGGTATATAGAAGTGCAATTCAGTACCTAGTTGGAGGCTAGAAGACCAAGCGGCGGTCAATGGACATACAGGTCACCGATAGCTCTCGAGTCTCGACGATGGGCGTATAGACCATGTTGCCATACATTGCTCTGGTCCGGACTTCCAGTTCCAAGCTCGTTTCATGTAAATGACTGGCGTTTGAACCGTCCTTGCCAGCAGTCGATGATCTCGACAGCTTGCAGGTAGCTACATAGTAGCCTAATACGGAGGCCAGAGAGGGGGGAGAGAAGGCTCGAGGGGGTCCATCTCGACTGACAACAGCCACGTGCGAGCGGACGCTGAATCGGCTCGCGCCTCGCTCGAGTGATCTGTTCCTGGCTGATGCGGCGTTGCTTTGACGCATCCAGTTCAGTTCTGAAACGCCGATGCACGGGGGATCACGCTTGAATTCTATAACGCCGAATCACCGAGACCACCCCAGGGAGTGATTCAACTCACGTGACTTCAGTGCGGTGTGTTAATCTAATCGGGAATACGGGGAATTAGCCCTCGCGTGTTTCTTGTAAACAAATCAATCGCCCACAGCGGGATACCCTGGTGCTCGTCATCCCCCTCTCTCACTTATAACAACGCAGTATCCTGTCCCCTTTCCCCCTTCTCTTCTCATCTACCACTACTACCACTACAACTCGACCTCCACTCAAACCCCCAACCTTTCCCAACTCAATCACAATGGCCCGAACAAAGCAAACCGCCCGAAAGTCCACCGGTGGAAAGGCTCCCCGAAAGCAGCGTGAGTCCATCATCACTTGATCACACTTGAGCATCGCTGACATACTCTCCAGTCGCCACCAAGGCCGCTAGAAAGACTGCCCCAGCTACCGGTGGTGTCAAGAAGCCTCACAGGTACAGGCCCGGTACCGTCGCCCTGAGAGAAATCAGGCGATACCAGAAGTCGACCGAGCTCCTCATCCGAAAGCTCCCCTTCCAGCGATTGGTCAGGGAAATCGCCCAGGACTTCAAGACCGACCTCCGATTGTGAGCTCACTCGCGCGGGTCAAGATGCATTGAGCTGACCCATACTCTAGCCAATCCTCCGCCGTCCTTGCCCTGCAGGAGGCTTCCGAGGCCTACCTCGTCTCCCTGTTCGAGGACACCAACTTGGCCGCCATCCACGCCAAGCGAGTCACCATCCAGCCCAAGGACCTCCAGCTCGCCCGACGACTCCGAGGAGAGCGATCGTAAGGGAGTGATGAGGGATTGATGCCAGTATCACCGTCTTTGGTGCTAGGTGACTGGGATGTTTTATACTTTCGATTTGTCTACGTCTTTTACCCGAGAGCCAGCTTTTCTCTTTGTAGTGCTTTATGCAGCTGTGCCCGTTGATCTTGTGGCAGGTCGTGGCAGGTCGAGCATCGTCCGGAGAACAGCGAGCATGCCGCATAGCTGTGTCGCTTGATGCTATCGTCCGAGTAGTTGTGAGCATTCGACGTTCTCGCTGTAGTACCTTGTGCTAGACCATTGACGGGTGTGTCACGGTCGAGAATGTCATATGATCATGATAAGGGATAAATTATAACGCTGCTGTGTCCTGCATCTTCACTCCAACCCCTTTCTAGTCTTTGTAGATGATACAGACCTCGCCCGCAACAACCAAACACCCCACGATCATCGTAATGAGCACTGGCATCCAATTCCACTTGACAAATTCCAACGCGCCGACCGTCCTGCCCTTCTGCTTCAATATCGTCCGCCACAGCAGTCCAGCGAGCGATGCGGAGAAGCTATCCGACGAGAAGTCAGCTGGCTGTCTTCTAATGAGGATTGGTCTGGCTTACACGTAGGAGTATGCCCCAAAGTTGGATCCTACGGCGAGGGCGTATACTGCGCTATAGAGCATTCGGTTTGATACCGGCGCAGAATTGACCTGCCAGTATTGCAGCACACCTGGACAGTGTCAGCTTGGGCGTGGGGAGCTGGAACCGTACTTCGGTGGGACTCACGGGAGAGGAGGATAGTAGCGCCTATGTTGGTACCGAAGAGCTATGTCAAGCCATCAGCACGACTCACTCCTGCTTCACACAGGTCTTGCACTCACGTTACAGCCTATAACGGCCAAGGTGCCCATGAGCCAAATGCTCCCCGCCACACCGGCGACCTCTGCCCATGCCGTCCACCAGCCGCCAAACACCCTGATCCAGCCGGTGTACTGTAGCGCCTCGACCAGGATGAACATTGAGAATGCGAACGGAACCAACGACCACGGCATGTGCGACAGCACAAAGATGGCCGATGGGAACGTCTGCTTGATAGGCCGGAGGTATGGCGTGTTGAAGAGGGAGGGGGAAGAGTCGGGAGGCGGAGCCGTGTCCCGGTTGGCGGTGCCGGTGGTCAGTCGAGGAGGATAGCTGGGGTCGGCGGTGGGATCGTTGGGTAGAGTCGAAGTGGCCGAGACTGTCGAGGGGGAAATGTTCCGGGTCTCCTTCGATCGATGTTCCAGTTCGGCATCGAGGGCAGGTTCGATGGGTGATGCAGATTGATCTGGAGTAGGTGTCGATTTGGCGTTGGCGTCTGGGCGATCCGTCGATGAGGTATCGAGCTTCTCGGCACCATTGTATATGGCATCCGCCTTGATAGCTCCATCCTGCCTGGCATACCCACCACTTTCCTCTATTTGCTTCCCTGTCTTCGAGGTGACCTTTTCCATCTCCCTGTTCTCCGAGTGCTTAGTCCCATCACTCCCACCGCGAACGTGTAGATCGTGTACACAGTTCCAGGCGAACATGGCCAATGCGGCAGGAACCACCACGACCCACACTCCCAGTACATGTTCGAGGTATCCTCCCGCCGACAGTCCGATCAAGAGAGCGATCGTCACGATGAACAGTACTGCTCCGAAGACACCACCCTTGGCGTCCTTCAGTTCCTTCCTCGGGTCGCGTTTCGGCGGAGAGAGTTTAGGTGGAATGAGGTTCTTGCGTCTGAATTGCCAGAACCGCAGAGGAGGGTACAACACCACCACGGCCGCTACGGTGGGTAATGCCATCCAAGCAGAGTACTGCAGGAAAGTGATCCCAAACGCAGAGGTCAACACCAGATTCGTGGGGTTTGACGATACTAGGAATGCCGAGACCAGGTTGGCGACTTGGAAATGAGTGAATAGGTATGCTGTCGCCGGGTCGATCTCGGCGTGGGAGGTGAAGTAGTGAAGGAAGGGCGTTCCACTGAGAATCAAAGGGTCATTGCCGACGATCAAGCCGGTTAGGGCGAAGAAGATGTAAAAGGCGTCGTAGAGCCGCGTACCGGATGAGGAGGATTTGTTGGCTACAGTGAAAGCGAGGTATCTGAGTAGACCTGTCCCATCCAGGGCTATCGAGATGTAGGCCTAGGCTCAATGTCAGCTCTGTGGTACTAACCACCAGTTAGCTCAAGCGCCCCACTTACAAAGCACACGAACAGAGTCATGATGTCGTACGGCTTGACGCCATCCGAGCCGACGATTCCGGCACGAATGACGCTGCCGGGGATACAAGTGCTAGCGGCGAGGACGATCCATCCGATCACCGGGGCGGTCTTGAGGTTGAGCGGGAAAGACTTGTTCCGCAGGGAGACAGTCTGCGAGGCGTGGGGGAACTTGACGGGATGGCGGAACAACAGCCCGTAGGGGATGTTCAGGGGGTAAATGACCAAAAAGTCTATAGATCATTGGAATCAGCACAAGGCAGGTTAAGCAACACGGCGACTCACTGACGACGATGAACACGATCAAAGTCACAATTGACCTCGCGTCAATCTCCCTATCGTCACCTACGGCCATGATGCGAGTTTGATCCAGTGGTCCGGGGGAGAGATACCTGTTGAAGGGGTATGTCGGGAGGGGGAAGAGGCCTAGACACCATGTTGGGATAGAAGGCTGTGGCATCGGTCAGTCAGTCTGGGATCTCTCGGCCTCGGCTCTGTGAGCAGTAGCAGCTGAACGTGTGAAGGAGACTTCTATCAATGGAGGGAGCAGCAGCTGGGAAGCCAGACTTTGACGGCGTAGGATGGATGTCGCAAGGCGGTGAGGTAGTGACAACAGCCACCACGGCGCCGAGGACCACAGTGGATCGCCCGGCTCACTCACCTCGACATGATGCGCTGTGTGTCCTCGAGGCGATGATCAGAAGCGTGCTCGTGTGTAGCTTGTCCTCTGCTCCAAAGGTAGTCACCGGTTCGAGATACACCAGTCGATCTTCAGTGTATCTGTTGGTGTTGTCGATATGAAACCTGGCTGGATGATGTATAAGTTCAAGAGTCCATGCAGGTCAAGTCACTCACCACGACAGGATGACTGCTCGACATGATCGTCAGAGTGGGGGTGTCAAGCATAGTGTACCCCTCTATGAAAAACTGGATCGGAGGGGGCGGAGGAGAGATCTCTACAGTGCTAAAGATACACGTGCGTCGTCAGTCTTGGCCAACAGCCTCGGCACTCTACAATCCGCTCATGCTCATGCTTCTCATACCCCAACAGTTAGAACATCACCCATGCATTACGACTAGTGACAGTGACATATGACAGTTTTGGAGGTGGGACTCGGAGTGTAACAGAAGCCAGAAAGACATGATACGAGAGATCGACAGGGGGCGGTAAAGTCCAAAGTGTAAACAAAAAACAAGGAGACCAAAACGAGATCCAAGGGTGTGAAGATGTGTTGCAAAAGTGTGCTGGTGTCGAGGTGTTCACCGCAGATGATGATTATATTGTTCTTGTTGAGATTCCCATCCGTGGGATACCTCCTGATATGGTGGGAAGATGTCGAATCGAGAGCGAAATATCCGAACTCTCGCATCCTCCTTGCGAATGCCGCTCCTCCACGAGCAGTCTAGCGCTGGCTCTCGCCTATGGAGCCACGCTGACCTCGTTGTTGTCCCCATTGTCATCGCCCAGCTCTGCCAAATACAGGTCAAAGTCGAACGTTCCCTCGCCCATCGTATTGACAAGCGAGTTGAAGTCAAACTCTCCGTCGGTGAGGCCGTAACCAGTGTCGCCGCCGTCGGTGTTCAGTTCCGCTGGGAACCCTAGCGAGTGCGTCGAGACCGGGAGGTGAGAAGCCGCGAGTGTTGACTTGGTCTTGCTCGCATTCGTGTCTTTGCCAACAGGCGTGGCGTCGGGAGGGGATGGGGTGAGGTTGTTCGACGAGGGGGGCTGTTTGTCCGAGGGTACCGGGATAGTGGCAGTATTAGGCGACGGCTGCACCGACTTTGGTGTCGCCGGCTCACGCTACGTCGAGAATCAGCTCTATCCTCCTAGTAGTATCATAGATGTCGAAGAAGGATTGAGAGAAGTTGTTCACTCACCAAGCCATCATCCTTCGTCTTGGGCGTCTTACCCGAGGCGTTTGGTTTTGGCGTGTTGGCCCGAGCTACCGTCACTGGACTCTGAGGCGGCAGCATTGTACCAGTCTTGCTCTGATCCCTCTGCATTGCCCTTGCCGCGGGTCCAGCCGTCATCGTCCTCGGTGACTGTCCTACGCCGATGGGTAATGTCGCTGGCGACGGGGCGTCCATTGAAGACATGTTGGGCGTGTGAGGCTGGAAGCCTGATGGTACTGGAGTCCCATTGAGCTGCATCGAGCGCATCGCCTGGTCTTTGTGCAGCTGCTTCTGATACGCCAAGTGCGCTTCCTCCTGCTGCTTTCGGACCTACACTTAGTCAGTACGGTATTCCCAGTGAAAAGATACTTCGCACTCACGTGAGGGTCATTGGACAACTGCTGAGGCGTCACTACCGGCGTGAACGGCATGTGCGGAGTGCCGATCAGAGTCGGATTCGTGAATGGCGATGGAGCAGCACTGCCCGAATTCCTCCTCATCCGCTTCCTGTCGGGCGGCGAGGCACCATTGTTCATTCGGGCATTACCATTTTCCTGGGGCAACTGCTGTTGTTGACCCATGGCCGGGGTTCCAACAGGTCCATTCTGCTGCTGCTGCTGCTGCTGCTGCTGCTGCTGCTGACCTGGTCCCATTGGTCCCTGTTGCGACTGTTGCTGCCCATTCTGCATTTGCATTTGCTGCTGACCCTGCATCTGCTGCTGTTGAGGTCCTGGCTGCGCTCCTTGGTCGTATCCAGCGTGTCCGTTGGGCCGCAGTTGCTGCTGCTGCATCCTTACTTGAGCTTGAGCCTGCGCTTGAGCATGAGCCTGCGCCGCAGCCGCTTGAGCCTGAGCATGGGCATGCTGCATCAGCTGCTGATGCTGGGCTTGCTGAGCGGCATGCTGTTGAGCCTGTTGAGCGGCGATGAATTGCTGTTGCTGCTGTGGCGTCTGCGGTTGAGGTTGACCCAAAGCCGACTGTGCCTGCATTTGGTGCAATGGCATCGCTCCATTTCCAGCCATCAACCTCCTCTGCGACTCGGTCATGCTCATCCGATATCGCTGAATGAGCCGTTGCTACCGAGAATCAGAATCAGTATAGTCTTCATCGTGTTTCACAACACCACACTCACTCTATCCTCGTCGGACATCGCGCCAACATCTCTTCCCGCCAGACCCAGTGTCTGCGCCGAGTGGTGCATGATCTGGGGATTCACTTGACCAAGCCCCAGACTCGAGTACATCTGGTTTGCCGCCACCTGCATCTGATTCTGCTGCATCACCTGCAGCTGTTCCCTCGACATGCCCGAGGTTGGACCGCCAGGCTGTTGTGGGTTCAGCTGTTGAGACTGCAGTTGTTGCTGAGACGGCTGTAATGGCTGCGGCGTCTGTGGTCCCGGACCTGGTCCTTGCGCTTGTCCTTGACCCTGCTGTGGTCCTTGACCTGGCTGTTGTCCTGGACCCTGTGGCTGTCCAGGCGCTCCGAACGAGTGCTGAGCTGGCGTAAGACCTTGTTGAGCTCTAGCTTGCATAGCCTGGGCGTGGGCGATCATCTGCTGTTGCTGCTGCTGATGTAGCTGGGGCGTCATCGGCTGTGGATTGGCTGGACTCGGTGCCGGTTGCGGTGTATGCGATTGTATCGGCTGACCAGAAGCGACGTAAGTGTAACCCGCCGCCGACATGGCTTGTTGTGGCGTCATGGTCCTGTTGATCGGATTCCCATTCGCAGGACCCGCTTGACCTGGATGCTGGGCTTGACCCGGAGCACCATTCATCGCCGGAGGTCTCATGTTCTTCATATGAGGCGAAGGCATGACTTGAGCGTTCGGTGGCATGTGTGACTGTTGACTCATGTGCGGTGAGGGTTGTACAGGCGAATGACCCGGTCCGGCACTATTGGGCGGCTGGAGCGACGCTTGGTGTTGAGCATACATTGCCGCGTGTTGTGGATGAACAGGACCGGGAGTCGTGACAGCAGGCCGAGGAGCAGGAGATTGCGATGGTCCAGGTGCAGCGATTCCAAACCGTTGTTGAGACTGCTGCTGCTGCTGGGCCTGAGCTTGAGCCTGTTGCTGCTGTGCTTGGGCTTGAGCCTGTGCTTGCTGCTGCTGCAATACCGAATGCTGCTGCTGCTGTTGATTCTGAGCCTGCTGCTGCTGCTGTTGTTGAGCCTGTTGCTGCTGCTGGGCGGCCTGCTGTTGAACCTGTTGCTGATGCTGCTGCTGAGCCTGCTGCTGCTGGGCCTGCTGAACGGCCTGCTGATGCATCTGCTGCTGCATCACCTGCGCTTGTGCCGGTGTCATCCCGTTGACCTGTGCTTGCGCTTGAGATTGTGCCTGAGCCTGGGCTTGCGCCTGTTGCTGCCGGAACGTCATCAACTGCTGATTCGTCATGGGCGAGGGTTGTGGTTGGCCATTGACGGTGGGAGCGCCTGGGGCGAATTGACCGGTTTGCGGGGGTAGGAACTGTCCAGGTGTGCTCAATTGATGCTGTCGAATGCTTTTCAACCTGTTCATCGTCTACAGATCGATCAGCAAGAGCCTAATCCGAGTATAACACTACACTTACATCCGCATAGACAGCAGCACTGAGTGGGCCTTGGCTACCCTTCCCTCCGCTGAACACATCCCAGAACACACACCACCACCTTATACCTGTCAGCAAGATCCGAGTATTCGATACAGTCGATTCTGCTCACTCGTGCAGGAGACCCTCCGGGACGTTTATGGGAGCTCTCTGCTCCCCCAACCCAGCCTCGAGATTGAATTGCTGGGCCGCAGCGGGAAAGTTGTTCTTCATGAGGTAGTCGTGGATGTATAGCTTGAGCCTAAGGGGATTTATCTCGTCAGTACAGCTTCAAGAACTGATAACTCGACCGCACTCACAATCCATCCGAATCTTGACCACGGGCCGAAGGACCGGAACTCGCACTACCCCCTCTCGACATCCATTGGCCGTCGTGCATCTCCATACCGGGATGAGGTGACTGGGGTATATGCTGCCCGCCCGGTCCACCTGGCCCTGTTCCGTGCGCTATGCCATTCACGCCAGGTTGAGGCTGGCCTTGTGGCGGAAGCTGATGTTGGGGATGTTGCTGCATCCGGATCGGCTGATGAGGCGGCTGTCCCTGCCCCTGCTGCTGCTGTTGTTGTTGCTGCTGTTGCTGCTGCTGCTGGGGATATCCGGGATGCGGAGACGGCTGTTGCTGGAGCTGGGACACCGGAGGACGTATTTGCTGAACATGCTGAGGCGGCTGTCTCATCTGTACGGCAGGAGAGGATAATTGCGAAGGTCCATTCTGCGCTCCTGGAGGACCTGGACCCGGACCTCCCGGCTGAGGTGGGTGTGGATAATGTGAAGGATGTATAGCGCCCGCTCCACCGGGAAAGCCCTGATGTTGGAGGTGGGGCGAAGGCGAAGGGTGATGGGGCGAAGGTGGAATAGCAGCTCGTTGTTGTTGCTGCTGCTGCTGCAAAGCCTGAGCTTGCTGTGCTTGAACCTGAGCCTGAGCTTGTTGTTGTTGTGCCGCCATTTGCTGCTGCTGTGCCATTTGCATCTGCCGTTGCTGAGCTTGTATCTGAGCTGCCTGTTGTGACGACATTGCCACATTCGGATTCATCATATGCTGAGGTTGCTGACCTGGAGGCGGTCGAACGCCCGATTGCATACCCGCATAAGGATGCGGATACGACTGTGCCATCTGTAGAGGCGCACTTTGTCCGACGGCGGCGGTTTGAGGACCGGGTCCACCGGCAGCTTGCATCTGCGCTTGATACTGGAGGTGTGGTTGGTGATGCGGCCGAACAGCGTGCTGCAGGGGCGATGGTTGTGGTGGAGGATGGGGCAAGGCCATGGCCTGGGGGAGAGGGCGCAGGTATTGCCGAGGCGGGGATCGAGTGCGAGATGTGACGGGAGATGAGATGGCGGTGGAGATGAAACAGACGAGCAGACTTGGAGTCAGCTTACAGCTCGTCATCATGTACCAACGTCTGTACTCACGATCTCGCCAAGCAACCTCTTTTGATAACCCTCCTCCGCCTATCTGATTTCTCAGAGACGAGCAGTGACGCTTCTATCGCTGTCCGCTCTTCAACAGGTTCTATCTCACAACAGTGTACTGGTCGACAGGGTTCTTGATCCGATACAACAGGTCGACACGTCTATGACGATGATCGCGGGTTTACGGTAATGTCGAGTTCGATGTCGAGATAAAACAGGTGTTAATCCTCGTATGGTCGACTGGGCGTGTATGCCATGGACGAGACACTGCGATGCTGGTAGCTGGGAGGACGATGGCTGTGCCAGTGTCCGTGTATTTGGCCCTGGGAGTCGGATGAGCGACAGAGATGCAGTGTATGCTGATGCTGGTGGTGATTCCTTTTCCGACTTCCGTCCTATACCCCTTGACCCAGAAAGCGCAAGCTCCTCTGAAGTCAGATCCGTCGCAAATGACGAGATGAGCCAGTTGTCGGGCTCTACAATCCCAAAAATCCTATAGATCCTCCCCTGTTCCTCTTGTTGATTGGTCTAATGAGACTTCATGGATGTCGCGTCGGCCTGCACGAGGAGTTGACGATGCGAGATGGTGAGATAGCTCACGAAAGCGCTCTCTGATCCCTCACTAGCTGGAAAAGAAGCGTGAAAAGAGGTACAGCTGGTGTGAACCTGACTGGGACGTGGTGAGGCGTGCTTGATTCCCAGTCCAGAGGGCCAAAGGGATCCTCGGGTCCGATTCTCGCAGGGAGCGTTTCACCGGCAGCTGGCCTCGGTTGATCGCTCCTTGATGTCAAGGACCGGCGTGTAGGCGCAAGAGGGGGAACAGCTGATGACAGACGAGTAGTGTTGCCTTTTTGTGTAGATGGTGTGTGAAACCGATGTGATAGTGATTCTCTGGTTTAGATTGCGGCAGCGATGATCCTGCAGATCCTTCCAAGCATGCACCCAAGTCGGCACTTGAGCGAGTGGTGATCCCGACGCTGGATTGACACCTGTCTATATGGACGAGTTGCCGAGTAAGACTCGTGATTTGGGGCTAGCGGTACAGTAGTCTACCGGGCGAATCCGTCAAAGTGTACGTTGATTCTCGGTCCCTTGGTAGATGGTGAGAAAACAGGCCTATCTCGGTTGTTTCGCTCCTAGCGCCGCGGATGGGTGGAATGGCGCAGGTGGTGATGGTGATTGTGGTTGAGATGTGCTATGCTATGCTGTATGATGTGCTCGACCCAATGCTCATCCTCTAGTTGGGAGTAACCACGAGCGCTAGTCTGCTCATCACCAAAGCCGCTGTTGAGATAACCATACTTTGGGCCCAGGAACATCCCCCCCCCCCGCGGCTCCCGCCCCTGAGCCTTTTCCACGCTCAAATGGGAAAATAAAAAAACACAATACACCCCTTTCCGTGATCGTAATGCGCGACGCGATCGATTAGGATTTATCCATTACAGCTCGAGCCCTATCCCTCATGGACTAGCGCTGTCTATAGCCTCTAGCGTAGAGCACCATGTATCGTACATTCACCATGCATGATACCAGCCAGTATCACAGCACCCACTCATCTACACATGCAAATACCCAGCAGCAGACATGTCGAGCTCACTACCAAACACCACCTGCCTGATCACCTCGAGAGCTCAAGCCAATGAGGAAACGAGCCGACGGGAAAAAGCCACCCGTTGCATCCGGCATCCGGACTATCCATCCGCACAGAGTGCGCACTCCCCAATCAAGGTTCAGCACTATGCAGAGAATCGGATTACAGTATAGCGCAAGCACCACCTCACCCCCGTACATCGCCTGGATGAGAGAGGCACTTCAATTTGACCTGTGATCTCAACAACACTCATCCCTCGCTATGTTGCATGCTTGTTTTTCTTATCATCTAACATCTAAGCCTACTTGCCCAAAGCAGCTTGCAGACCCTCGAACACGCTGACCTCGATCTCAGCCTCGGCCTTCTCGGCTTCTGGGGCGGACGAGGAGAGAACTCTCTGGGCGTCGGCGAGACCGGCTCGAACGTTCTGGGTGGTGAGGACGTTCGGGAGTGAAGGAATGGAGATGAAGTGGAAGGAGCGGAATGTCGATGCGAGTTGACACGAGGATTATCGCAAGTCATAGATGAAGGGAGAACTCATAGTCAGCGCTCGTCCAGTACCACAACGTCTTCTGCCCGACTCACCTCTAGCGAGAACTTGTCCAGCTCGTAAGCCTCGACGGCGTTGATGGTAAGGGAGTTGTTGCCGTGGACAGTAGCGAAACCAGCGGAGACTGATTTCAGCGTCAGCACGAGTATAGTGGGTCCCGGTCAACATCTGCTATCCATCTCCCCTTATCCTCCACCGACGAGAGCTCCAGTCCGCACAGCCCGAAACCCTCACTCACCAAACCATTTCTTCGAAGCAGATCCGTTGTCCTCGATAACCTCGATCAGTCCGGGTCGTAGGGCCTCAACGGATGGAACGTGGTTGGCGAGGACACCCATGTCACCACTGGCGGCGGGGAGGTTGACCTGGACGACACCAGCGGAAGAGTAGAGCGACTAGTAGATTTGGATGTTAGCTCTTCACGTCGTTCTACTTTCGGTTGAGTTGGTATGGAGGGTCGTTGTCCGGTCTCTGCCTTCTACGTTTCCCTCCCTCTTCTCGCGTTCCGGTCCTATTCCTCCGGCAAGCCTTCTGTTGATGCCCCCCGCCCATGGCCTGTCCCAAGCATTGTCCCGTCCATATTGACGTTTTCGCACGTTGGCGGGACACGCAATTCGCTCCTTTTCCCAACAACACTTTCCTCTCTCATGCCGTTTCCAGATTGCAAGTTCTCCAGTATATGCTGCTTCCATCCAATATCTGCCGGTCCCGATCTCTGCCACTCGCTCACCTGGTGAGGCAGGACCAAGCTCAATTTGAGCTTTCCATCCGCGACATCCGCATACGACCTCCTCAGCGCCTGGGCCTGTGTCCTGGGCAGGGCTCGGAGTGTTGGTGCTAATCTAGAGGCGAACATGGTCTGCAAGCGTCTCAGCGAGTGAGTCTCCCTCTATGCCTGTCGCTGTCACTCACGTTGGGCTGTCTGTGTATCCCCTCTTGAGCTGTGAGCGCTGCTCTCAAAGTCAGTGAGCGAAGCCGGCCGAGGGAGGAGGAGGGGGAGCGGCGTTATTTTCAAAACACCGGGACCCAACGGGGTGAAAGGCTCATGTGGCAGTGAGATTGGGTGGCGAATGTTATGGTGGAGGGCGGCGATCTCCGATTGCGAATGGACCGGCTCGTTTCAACTTTTTTGAGAGCAATGTCCACCGAGGTAGAGGTGCTATAGGGGTGACTTAAGTGAGCTACTATACACTGCATAACTACCAGCAGTATGGCTCGAAAGACGACAGGAGGGGCTATCAGGCCTTTCTCAGCTTCCACCTCTCAGTCAAACAAAAAGGGCTCTGGATCCACTGGCAAGCCCACTGGAGCTGAAGCTGCCGAAGCCAGACGGTCGAAGAACAACGTCGATACTTCATCAGCATACACCTACATCCCAGCTCTACCGAAGCGCCACAGAACGTCCGCCCAGACTCTTTCACTCTCCAAGGACGAAGCAGGGCCATCTTCGCCTCCCCGCCGAGCGGGTCAAGCCTCAGAAGCTAATGGCAAAGGCAAAGGAAAAGGCAGGGGTAGAGGCGATGAGGACGACGAAGATGATGACGAAGAGGAGGACATGGAGAGCAGGATTAGGAAGATCGCAATGAGGATCGCGGAGGATGATCTCGGCGAGCTGGAAGATGATGATGAGAGCGAGGTAGATTCCGACGAGGCCTGGGAGGACGGCGGGAGTGATGATGATCGATGGGGAGATATCTTCCGAGATTTGGACAAGGGCAAGAGCAAGAAGGGGAAGAGCAAAGCGAAAGAAGTTGTCAGAAAGGTGAGCGATGGCTGTCTTACTGATGCTCCCTGCTAATAGTCGTAGCCTGCTAAACCGCTTACTGTGAATCTCGACGAGAGTGAGGACGAGGCGCCTACTTCTTCAAAGGCACCCAAGGGGAAGCAGTCTGTGTCAGAGGATGAGGAGGACGATGAAGAGGATAGCGAGGATGAGGATGATGACGAGGAGGAGTTCGCTGGCTTTGGCGACGAAGACGACCAGATGTCGCAGGGCGAATCGGATGACGAAGAGGATGATGAT
Organism: Bullera alba; assembly: GCA_001600095.1. Classification (NCBI taxonomy): domain Eukaryota; kingdom Fungi; phylum Basidiomycota; class Tremellomycetes; order Tremellales; family Bulleraceae; genus Bullera; species Bullera alba. Next base: position 233,358 of record BCIX01000004.1, read on the forward strand.
GACGACGCCGCCGAGATCTCCGATCCCGAACTCCCCTCCGACCTATCGGACGAAGAATCGAATGGCGATCTCGACGAATTGGATGCCTTTGTCGACCAGATCGCTTCCGAAGACAAGAAGAGAAAGACCCAGCTCGGAGGGGAGGAGGAGGCCGATACGAGTAGCAAGAAGAAGAGGAGAGTACTGCCTGTCGTTCCCGGCCCCGCGGTCTCCGATGGCAGTGGTCTAGGTCTGCGAAGCGGTGAGTCTTTGCTAGGTAATATCATGTTCATACAGCTGATCCTCATTCACAGACCAAAAAGTCGACATTGCCTCATTGATCGCCTCGCATCCATCACTCGCTTCGGCTTCGGCACTGCTGCCATCTGCCACGAAAGGCAAGACTCCGACCTCTGTCCTGAAACAAGGCACACTCTCCGCCCCCCTGCCGACCATCGTGCAAGATCGATTGAACCGGGAAGCCGCGTACGAAAGGACCAAAGAGGAAGGTGCGAAATGGGCCACTCTGATGAAACGAGTCAAAGAGGCAGAACACCTTTCGTTCCCACTGCAAGGTGCTGAACGAGGCGGGGTCAAGAGCTCTGGGGAGATGTTGGCGGATTACAAGCCGAGTGGAGAGCACGAAAGTGCAGTTCACGCCCTCTTGGCCCGAGCCAACCTCACGGAAAAGGGCGTCAAGCAGGTCGAGGACGATGCCCTGCAGGGCCAAGATCTCAGCATGGAGGAGATCAAAGCTAGGAGAGATCAACTTCGAGTCCAACGAGAATTGATGTTTAGAGAAGAGGCCAAATCGAAGAGGGTCTCGAAAATCAAGTCCAAGACGTTCCGGAAACTCGCTCGGAGACGTGCTGCCAAAGAAGGGGAAGAAGACCTCGAAGCCATGGACGAGGAGGATGCGGCCGAGGTGAGGGAGAAGATGGAGAGGCAGAGGGCGAAAGAGAGGGCGACACTGCGACACGGTGCCAAGACCGGCAGATGGGCCAGAGAGGCCGATGGTGGTGGTTTCGACAATGACGACAAGAGGAGGGCAAAGGAGGAAATGCTGGAAATGAAGGAGAAGCTGAGAAGGAGGATAGAGGGTAAAGGAGATGAAGACGACTCTGACGGTAGCGACGAAGATTCCGGAGAAGAGGAAGCCGACGAAACGACCATCAAAGCGAGAGCGTTTGACCAGTTGGACAAGTTGGGTCAGAACACGGAGCCAGATGCCGCCGACAAGGGTCTGATGCAGATGGCGTTCATGCAAAAGGCCAGGGAGAGGGAGAGGCAGAAGGTGAATGAGATGGAGGAGACCACTCGACGTGACATTGAGCTGTTTGGGGACGAGGAGGCTAGTGCCGAAGAGGATGAAGACGAGGGCAAAGCCAATATGATGACCGTCAACGGTAACGAGGGCCGAATGGTGTTCTCGGGTCCTGTGCCAGTAAGTCCAGAGTCAGCGATACCCAAATCGTTGCACCTACTGACGACGAACAGGGACAATCGGTCAAAGGCAAGCCCACGCCTGTACCGACCTCGGCTCAAGTCGTCGATACTGCCAAACAACCAACGTCATCGACAGCCAAAGCCGCTCCTGCTACTACGGAATCGTCGAATCCCTGGCTTGTTGCATCTACGTCGTCTGGACCATCGCGGAAGCGCAACACTGTCCTGAACGCATCCAGCTCCAACGCCGACAAGGCCACCGCCAACTTGAAGAAGGCCTCCACCGCGAGCAAACGCGCTCAGAATATCGACGACGACGAAGTAAACATCGAAGTCGACGGCAATGTGCTATTGCGAAAGCAGTCGAAAAAGAGGTCAAAGGCGGATGCCGCGGATGGGGACAACAGCGGAGACGAGCGGGACGAGCTGATGCCCAATGCTGGTGCATTCAAGCAGCGGGATCTAGTTGCCGAGGCTTTCGCAGGGGACAACGTCGTCGAGGTGAGCACGACCCCGAGGATCATGCCTTGCTGTGATTGACATCGAATAGGACTTTGCCAAAGAGAAGCAGAGGATAATCGACGAGGACGCTCCGAAGACCGAAGACACCTCTCTGACCGGCTGGGTGAGTACATGCGATGTCCAAAGGTACAATCAGCTCAGAAGCTGACCATGCTCAGGGCGCTTGGGGCGGTAAAGGTGTAAAGAAGCGCAAGACCAATCCCAAGTTCCTCAAAACGACTGCTGGTATCGAAGCCTCGGAGCGCAAAGACGCTGGAAAGAACAATGTCATCATCACCGAGAAGAAGGACAAGAAGGCCAGGCAGTTCCAAGTCAAGGACTTGCCATACCCGTACACCTCGATTGCGCAATACGAGGCTCGATTCAACAATCCTCTGGGAGCGGAGTGGAACAGTAGGAGTATCCACCAGAAGGAGACTATGCCAAGGGTTACGAAGAAGGTAAGTACACTTAGCTGGCAATGGGTTCTTGTACTGATACAGATTCTCAGCGAGGCGCAATCATCGAGCCCGTCAGAAGACTGTTCTAGGCCAGAAGTCGGCCGGCGTACCTGGACGTCTCACCCTCGCGGGATTCAAGGGATGGCATTGAAGACGCATGGACTGATGCATTGGTATGTCTTGCGAGGAGATTACTTACATGGCCCCCCAAAGCGATCCTCCCGTGTACTCTTGATCAATACAATCCATGCCGAATTGAACAGCAAAAACCACTTAGCAATCGGCCAGCCGATAGTGCTATGTCAGTGTCTCGTGGAGGTCGAGAGCGGTCTTCGTCGGTGCTGGCTGATCTGTGGAGAGACTTTTGGACCAATGGAGCAACGAGTTCAGCTCAGTCATTTCCAACTCAGCCAAGACAAGAAAGGGGACCCCCTCGATCCTGATGAAGCTAGATCTGATTCAATTTGTGCAAGTCGTACATTCTGAATTGCTAGATCCGCACCCAGTCGAGAGCTGAGGACTATCCGGATGATGACACATTGACCGGGTGACCACTTGTTTTAGAAACATGGGTCGACAGGCTGTACTCTCTCCACCACCAAGATCGCCAAAAGATCGAAAGTACCTGCTCGGAAGGCGAGGCGACTGACGAGGGCGATAGGCAAGCTCGGCAGTCGCCCGATGAGCACAGCTCCCTCGCCTTAGCCATACTGGATTAACACTATTTGAATGGGATCGGCCTTATCGGCACATGCACATGCTCACTGTGCATCATCTACCGACCTCACTATCCGATCGCTCCACTCTTCAGCCCTCCGCCCGATCCATTCTATACCATATCTCTCGCTCCTCATTCTGACTTCGCTGTTGACTGTTGGAATGCCGACGACACGTTAACAGGTGGCCGTTAGCTCACCAATGGCCTTTGCGTCCACCACCGCCGATGGACAACACGGTCTCGACCGACTGTTTACCACCATAGGCATACATCGAATCAGGAATGTGAACGTGTTCATCCCCTGGCGATGTCGCTCTGGTCGAGATCGAGTCCTCGTCACTGCCGTATCTGGTCCGTGGAGTTCCGAATTGAGATGTGTTGCCGCTCCCCAAGATGATGGGTGAGTTGGAGAACTGTGAGTTTCCATGGACTGCCGGATGACTGCCATCCTGCAGGGATAGTGCTGACATTCGGTAGTCGACTTCCTCTTCGCCTCTACGGTCGAAGTACCAGGATGGGACATCCGAGTTACTTATCCGTTTGGCGAGCTTGGCTTCGAGGTGTGGGAGTCTACTTGCCATCTCGCCGAGCAGACTGGTGTTGAACGTTACCTGTGTAGGTTTTCCCTCCCCGTCGAACTCTTTCCAGGCCTCGTCCAAGGCGCCACGAGCGAGAGACTCGATCAGCACCTCTTCGATCCGGTTCTTCTCGTCTGGTCGGCATCCTGCCCCTCCAGACTGATCTGTATGATCGACTTCGGGCGCATGGGTCTGGAGATCAGTCGGGTTGCTCCAGCCTCGACAGAACATATTGGTTTCGCCCAAGCTGTGTGTTCGCTGACCACTTTCCTCGTAAGACGCCCATCGCTTGCCCTCTCCGTTGCCCTCTTCGTTGGGAGCCCCTCGTACTAGGATGACACCTATGCTGGTCTTCTGCTGCAAAGTCGGAGTGCTCACCGGCGCCGAGTGCTTGTCTTGGTAGTACTTTGGACTGCCTCTCCCCGGCCTTCCTCGACGATCGGACCGAGCGACTGACATCTCACCGGACTTGGTGTTCATGTCTGATGCAGAGGTTCGGTACCCCGACGATGATGCATACCCTGTCTCCTTTTTGGACTTGGCGGCTTTCTTGTCGATGATCATCTGTCGTTGATTGGTCCGGCCCCGGGAGGTCTTCTTCTCAGATCCAGGCCAGAACTCGTCCTCCGTGTACCAATGATCGACAATGTGTCCCCTTCGGTCGACGACGACTGTGGCCTTCAGAGCGGTATCACCATTTTTGCTCCTTTGCGCTCTCTCAGTTTCTCGCCTCCACCTATTCGCAGTGCGCGAATGCCAAGTTTCTTTCGGGTTACACATGTATCCTTGTTCTGCATCAGCCTGGTAGTCCCGATCAGACTTGAATGTCACTTCCTGGCCTTCGCTCTTGAGCTCCAGGGTTTTATCACCGGCAGCGCATTGCCCCGTGTTATCGCTTTCGTGATTTTCTGCCGCCTCGACAGTGTCATGTCCAACGCACTCCAATTGCGCGCAGCTCTTTGCGTGTTCCTTGTAGCCGCCATCCCTCCCGTCGAAGCGGTACCACTCGAGAGTCGTACCATCGCTGGGATTGTCGTATACACCCGTCAGTGTATTCACCTGGGGTTCGAGTCGACCATAGTCGATAATGGCGGAATACGGGTCGTCCGCCGGCCAGCCCGATCCTAGACCCATCAATTCCAAAGCGTCATCAACATGAGAATCCCGCTTGGATGCCAAATCACTGCTATGACCGAGGAAGAAGACGTGGTGGGGGTTTTCTGCCGAAACGGGTTGATCAGGGTGCTCGATACTTGACAATGAGTAGATATCGCCATAGTAGCCCTCTGAGATCTGGCATTCCGTACCAGGGACCTTGAATGACATGTTGTATGGGGAGGACTAGTCGGAAGCTTGGATTTTAGCTCCGTGGGGGGTTTTGCGGTAAGAGGGGAAAGACTCACAATCCGATTATATCAGCCCAAGACGTCTGGCCTCTGAGGCTGGGGGAGCATGCCAAGGCGGCGGATAGTGAGGAGAATGTCGATGAAAAGAGGGACTCTGCGATCGTGTTGCAGAATACGCTTCGAAGGAGGGGGTTTGGGGGGAATGTAACACTGCTGAACTGTTTCAGCATCCTTTCGGGGCAAGGAGCTCTGAGACTTTCTCTCATAGAGTACCATGATGACGTGCGAAGAGGACTGCTGTATCAGTTCTCGTTCAAGGGGAGGTACATACCTTCCAGTGCTCCGATAAGTCGAGATCCAGGCATACGTTCGAAGTAGGTATCGACTCTTCCCAACCTCAGTCTTGTCTACTAGAGGATTCAGTATCAGCCGACTGGACTCGGTTGCTGCAGAGTGTCATCTCGTCATGATCAGCTGGCGCTACGTTGCCTGGCCTGGCTGGCAGATTGTCAGAACGGTGGCCAGTGAGCTGGCGCGATAAGCCTGACTTGACGGTTCAGTCAAAATTGCGACAGGGTAGACCGACCGAGTCGTGCCAAGATGTAGCATACCGTTAAGACGTACTACTTCTTCACCACGAATGGCTGGTGTCGGCTTTGAGATTGAGGTGCCTGGCTGAAGATATTATCCAGCTCCGTCGCCGGTATTTCTCCCATCGCAACCGCCCTCTCTCGAGCCTTCCGTTCCGCCTTTTGAGCGACTTTCGAGCCGGGGATGGTCCGACCCTCTTTGTCCGTGATTGGCGACTGCTCGTTCAACCACCGTCTGGCTATCGCCCCATTGGTCCTGAGCGCTTGAGCCTTGAGGAACAGGTAATGATCTGCCGAGTCGATATCGGAGAACAAGACCACTGGCTGACTTGTCGTTCCCTCGTATACCGGGACGTCTGCCCCGACCGACGGTCCGAGGTCCATGTTGTTGGTCTTGGCGATCAACTGGTTGATATCCAAACTCTCTCCTGGTGGTATTTCGGTAGGATTGCTCGGCGTGACACATGGCATAAACACCTCTTTGCGAAGAACGTGATCGATGTCGACGGCGGAGAAGAAAGTGACACCTTGGGGAACATCATCGATACCGAGGTTGAAGCAGAACAAGGCTCTTGTCCAAGCATTGGCGATCTGCAGCGCAGCAGCTGTCCGGTATTCATCCTCCTCTTTGGCCAGGTACCGCACCTCGTCGTGGACCGAGATCAGATATCTAGCCTTGATACCGTATTTCTTGATGAGATACTCCATCGAGACGATGAGCAGATGGAGATAGTCGACACCAGAGGACTGAACAACCCAGTTGATCCGCGAAGGGAGGTATGTTGATGAACCGTCGAGATGCGATTTGCTCAAAGCTTTCGTCACTCCGCATCCGAGAGCTGGGGTCGCGGGTCGGTCTGACAATGCGATCATCTCGAGCGTGTTGAACAAGAAGCTTTCCGATCCTCCGTACCAGATCGATGAGACTTGAGCAGCAGGCAGGGTCTTAAGCCTTCTCGCCTTTTGACCCTTTGTTGCGGCGTAGAGGTCGATTGCCTTTTGCGTTGCGGCCTCTTTGGTGAGTGTTGGATCGCCCTGGAGCAAAAGCTGAACAGCGTGTTTCTGACCCGCACCATAGATACGAGAGTAATTGAACACCTTGGCGGCATCTCGCGTGGTGCCGAGGATAGAGGCCGTCTTGGAGTGTAGATCGGTACCAGCGGATTTCGTGCCTTCGAGCGTCATCCACCCGATGGCTGTTGAGCCATGCATGCCGAATTGAGAGTCACCCATCACACTGGAAATCCAGAGCTCCTCTGAATCGACGTCTGCGCCGACCAACGAGTATCCGGCGGGTGCTTTGACCATGGATTTGAGCTCGGAGCCGACCCTATTCTTCTTAGCGTTGGATGCGGTAAGCCAGGTCGACTCGACGGCACGTCGGGTGACGGTACCCATGGGAATGACCTGGGGTAGGATCATTCCCTGCCCGGATTCCTGGTAAATCGCCATTTGATCCATGATACGTTCTCGAGCACTGGTCCAGTAGCTGCACAGCACACTGAGTTGAGTTGCAGCCTGAGCTGCCTTTGCCGTGACGTCGTCGTTGGTATCGCCCGTGACCGCAGATGCGAGCTTGCCAGATTCGATGGCAGTGACATAGCCTCGAGCCAATGGGTTTCCAACGTTCTTGCCCTCACCATTAGCATGTGGGATTCGGAAGTAGAGGTGCTCTCTGTCTTCGGCCATCGCCCTGTCTTCGTCCTTGATGTTCTCTGGGTCGAGCTCCCACTCGACGATCGTTCCGTAACGAGATGGGTGACTCCCATCTGCTGGTCTTTCGGCCTCAAAATCGGCTTTGGGGACTCGGTACAACCACTTGAACCGCTTGCTGGAGAGGACGGGATAGCCATCCCATTTGAGCCGGAGTAGCAAAGGTGTGAGCGTCTTTCTCGGCGTAAGATCGATTTCCCCGGGCGCAGAAGCTTTGGTCAGGTCGTGGTACCACTTTGGCCATTCCTCGTAGTCGATATTCGAACCGCCAACCTTGGATCCGGAGGCTGCTACCCGGGCTGAAGAATGGTCAACGCGGCTCAACAGACTGCGCTCCTTCAACTCACGGCTACTCGCATCACTCCAATCAAGCTGACTCGCCCATGGGCTTTTCGGACCCAAAGCCTTGAGGTCCACTGCGCACTGTTGTAGATCACTCGAGGCCTCGGCAATGGGGACAGCGAGGACCTTGTCCAAGAGGTAGGGCTTGAATGAAGTGAGTTCCTTCGATTGGATCCACTTTGCCGTTTTCGATGAGATCAATTTCATGATCTTGCGCTTTCCTTCGGGCACCACTCGGAATGCAACCATATCGTCCGGCAGCGGATTGTGGTCTCCAGAAAAGTCGATGGGATCGCCGTGCACAGCCTGCAGATCGTCAATCTCGGTCTCGGGAACAAGAAAGCACCATCCCTCTGTTCTATGGTGAACCACTGGATACCCTTTGAACCGCATTTGCAGCAACAGTGGCAGTAGCTGCTGCTCGAACTTCATTTTGCCGTAGGAGTCGTTTACCACCTCGTGATACCATCTGGGATTCTGGCTTTCGAACTCGGGCTGCTGAGCGTCCGCCACAACAGACTTCTCCTCTGGCTGAGCCGCTTTCTTCGGGGTATTTGGCTTCACGGCTGACCATTCAGGATCACTCCATCGAGCTCTCTTCGGTGTCCAATCGAGTTGAGAGTGCCAAGGATCGTCTTTGGTAGGTCCATCCCGCCGCAACTCCTCCGCCAGGACCCTCAGTCCGCTCTGCACGTTGTCCTGCAACTTCTGATACGTCTCCTCCGCAGTTCGAAGATAGTCGTTCCACGAGCGATCGACCGGTAGGAACGACGAACCCATGTACATCATCCCTCCGAACGAAGCGGGGTGTGGGCAAGATTCCAGGAACATCGGGAGAACCTTCTTGTACACGTCGTGTGTGATTTTGACGTCGCTGGCACAGTACGATAGCAGGTCTTGTAGCTCTGGGAATAGTTGGGAGGCGTGGGTGATGCTTTCGTCGCCGAAGCGATTCCTGATGGTCTTGTCGACTTTGTAGCCACAGTGCAATTTGGCCACCTCTGCGAGGGAATTGACAGATGTCAGATCGTTCCACAATTTGTCCGTGGCGTCCATGGCGTCTTCGGGAGTGCCAGTGTCGACTTCGTTTGATATGACCGTTTGACCATCGTCGAAATCGTCCAGAGCATCTCGAACTTGATCCTCATCGTCCTTCTGCTTTCTCCGCCTCAGCCACTCGGGCCGTTGTCCTGTTGTCATACCCCTAGCGGCAACGTGTAGAGATAGGGTGTCCAACCATCTTGTGCTGGACCGCTCAAGATCGTACTCCTCCTTGACCCTCGCCCGATCGTATCCGACGTTGTGTCCCACCACGATCCGCTCCGGACCTTGGACCTTGCCGAATAGAGGAATCAGCTCGTGGGGATGACAGTCTGGTACGGTTTTGTCCCATTTAGGTCGAGGAGGGGGAAGAGTATCGGGTGGCGATTGAAACAGAACGGGACTGAGCCATGAAAACCAATGGTCAGGTGAAGCTGCCGTCGCCATGACTGGAAATGAAGACAGTTTGTACAGTGTCTCGACGTCGAAGATGACCAATCTCGCATCGTCGAGGTCTTCGACAGGCTCGAACGATCCATCCGGGTAGTACTTTGTCCACCCAGAGCAATCGGTACTCCATTCCTCCGGCATCTCTGGGAGCTTTATCGTAGCGAGTGTCTTTGCCATAGAGAGGTATGGCTCGGATGTATGCTGACCGAGGGCGTAGAAGTGGTCTCGTATGTTGCGACCACGTAGTGGTGGTAGTTGAAAGTCGATCTCTTCGAGCACCGCGGCATCTTTGGCATTCAGGCCATTCGCTTCGAGGTGGATCCTAGAGAGCTCGACGAGCTCCTTCCGGGGCTTGGGTAAACCGGGTCCTGGGAACAGCTGCCGGTGCATTGATTCTGATAAGAGCTGAACACCTGCAGGGTTGCGCCTGAGGCTTTTGTCAACCTCCTTGCCTTTGTCGACCTCTTTGCCTTTGTCGACGACCGGTGCACTAGGCTCGATGACCGGGTTCTTTGGAGCCGCCGTCTTCTGGCGAAATGATGCGGGGGAGAGTAGTGTGGGGAGCTTTCGAGTTGTTGGGGTACGCGAGCCTGTAGTTCAGAGTTAGTGTCAGATCGATCTCCACCATCGGCGAGCGATACTTACTACCGCTCTTCGCTCCAGCAGCTATCCGTTCTTTCGCCATCTGCTGGGCGAGGTTGTAGTCCTGCTCCTCCTTCCGATTCCATCCCGAGTACTTAATTGCCCCATCCTTCTTTACCGCTGGTGCAGATGGCTTGGATACCTGTCCGGCCTTCCTCCAGGTCCTCTTGTTGATATACGAAGTGTTGGTCCTCTGAAGTTGTAGGCAAGCTCCAAGGCGGATTCTGGCTGGTCTGGCCAGTTGGCTCACTTGGAGCGCTCTTGACATTCTGTACCAAGCACCCTTCGTGACAGGCGTGATCCGATCCTTCCGCAGACCCTATGCTGCCTTGCAGACTATACACAGACTGGATGTTCAAGACAGTAAGATGAAGTGAGAGACGACAACATGAGAAGTCGGTTCGATCGGCTGCATCGAATTTCGACTTTCCAGATCTGGATCTGCGAAGACAATGTTGTTTCTTTCCTCCTCTGTCAATTCGCTCAGTATCAGCTCTTTCGGGCAGCGTCAACAGCCTAGCATCGGAGCAGAACGACTGCTGAGAGCTCTGATAGGAGTGATAGGTTCAGAATGGGTCTATTCAGCCTCTTTAGCAAGGTGAGTTGCCAGGAATGGGAGAGCTTGCTCGCCTGATGTCATCGGCTTCGTATGAAGCTTGGTGGAAGGCAAAACTAATACTGCTCAGAGCTCCCCTCCGGACTACGAGACACTTCTAGCTCGACTGTCGACTGAGATCGATGAGGTCAAGACGCATTTATCCCAAGTCAGGCTGAAAGAGAGGCGTTGGTCGTTACTCGTCAACGCATACGGTATTGCATTATGGGCAGTCTGGGTCGGACTGTGGTATGTCCGAGGACTACCCCTTGGACTATTCAAGATAGATTCGCCGAGCTTGGAGTACAAAGCGATTGGAGGGGGCGGTATAGCTGCAGGACCCATCTTGTGAGTGACCCATAGAGTGAACAACAGCTGAATCCAAACAGTCTGTGGGCACTGAACCGAGCTCTGCACTTCGTCTTCCGTCAACAACGCAACAAATCAGGTAAGGCCAACCCCAAAGTGGTACTCTTATTACTCAGGCTGATTGTTTCGTGCTTCAGAAACCAAGTTGCGATCGCTATTGGCCAAACAGCGTAAACATCTGGACGAGATCAAAAAGGCTACGAACTACGACTCGACGAGAAAGCTCATTGAGCGATATGACGAGTCCACTGGATCGCCAATGTCTACGCCTCAGCATCAAATCACTGGAGGACGACCCGGATCAAACCTGTCCACTCCAGTCAGAGGAACTCCTGGGTCACCTTCACCGGCTGGTCGAAACCCCGCTCAAGGCCCAGCAACCGCTTTGCCTCTCGGACAAGGTGGTACACCCCGAGCTCCTGGTCACCTAGCTGGCGCAGGAGGGACTCCAGCTCGTAAGCTAGCGATCTGATACCGAGGACAAGAAGCTAATCTACCTTTTACATCAGAACCTATCGGTATCGCTCCCGAAGGCATGACTCCCGATCAAGCGGCAGCTCTACAGACACTTCAGATGCACGCTATTCAGCCAGTACTGCCCACGCCGGAGAAGCGGTGGTATGACCGAGTAGTGGACTCGATCTTGGGCGAGGATCCCGGTGAGCGAGCTCTATGCCCCAGGATTGAGAAGCGTTTGACTGATTGGCATTTGCAGCTCACGCCTCTCAAAGCAAGTTTGCGCTGGTTTGCGGGGAGTGCTTCCGACACAATGGTCTCGTGGGGACGAAGTACGAATGGGAGAGGATGCGTGAGTCTACAAGCGTGGCATTCACAAGGGTATTCGCTGATCATTTCGAATATAGAATGGATCTGCCCTCGTACGTCGAAAGCACCTCTCTCTTGGTGCGATTACTGACTACTACCAGGCTGCAACCACATGAACCCCGCCCCCCTGTCAAAATTACGATCAGATCCCATGGCAAATGCTACGCCTCAGCAACCCCAATTGATGCCATCCCCACAGACACCCTCGCATCTGCCCCGTGCCGCTCCCTCCCCTAGGCCCAGGAGACAGCTCGGCGATCGAGCCACACCTCGATCTAGCAAATTGGGCAAAGAGGTCTTCTCTGCCAGCGAAGAGAACAGCGATGAGGATAGCGGTGACGCCGGGAGAATGGATGTGGACGACGAGAAATGACACTTTGACGTGATGGCATGATGAGATAACGATGGTGCAATCTCTTAGGAGGCTAGCGTCAAGGGAGAAAGCTGGCATCCGGTTTCAAGAAAGCTTCGCCGGAAAGTGGGCTTGAAGCGCCCAAGGCAAGTCCTGAGGATCATCTGTCTGACGCCTCGCGTTACAGTGCAACGTTCAAGGAGCTTGACCATCAAAGGTTATCGGCCTGGTGTCTGACTGGGCCAATTGATGCAGCTGGTCTTCCTTTGATGTTCAGAGTCTCTTCTCGACTGACGGCCGGATACAAAAGGCGCTCAAGATCGAAATCAAGAGTCAAACCAGAGTCCTACCCTTGCTATTCACCCATCCATCTGGTTACCAAATTCACAATACGTATCCCCAAAGACGTGATGCCCGACATCACCTCAAAATCTCATCCTGCCGAGATCTCTGCTCGGATAATCGATGGGGCTACAACGCTCGCCATGACCAAATACCCGAAAACGTCGACATTTGCGATACTGTCTATGAGTTTGGGAGACACGTCCCTCACCTTCACCTTCGGTACCGGCAGAGACAGCGCGCAGTGGAACGAGCATAAGGTCCGCGAGTTCTTGAGCAGCGGACTTGCGTTCCGTGGAAGGGATATTGAAAACGCGATCAAGAACATACGCACCGACATCAAGACAACATCTGAGGGCGAGTCTGGCCGGCTAAAAATCCAAGTTGGCGAGTTGAGAGATGACAAGTCCGTGGATGTCACTTACTCCTTTGTCGAAGCGGAGTATGTCGAATCGGAGTCCGAGTCCGAAGAAGAGGAAGAAGAGGAAGAAGTGGCTGAGGAGATCGACGACGCGTAACAGTCGATGCTCAGTGATTGCCGTAGACACTCGTAGAAATCGCTGCGCGCATGGATGCCGATCGATCAGTCAGCTACTGTTGATACCTCATACTATCGCTCTAGCCGCTGGACGTGATCATAGGGACTTCGAAGGTTATGGTATTCGGTCGATGCAACAGAGCCGCTGCTGGTGTTGTCCATATACGCGGTAATGCGTGGTAGACCATCGACTGTGCGATACTCCGCCGCTCCACTCCCCTCCTCCAAGTTTCTACACCGTGCAGGTGTTGAACCCGACAAGCCGTCTTGCTCATAAGCAAGTGTTTCAGCGCGCCTGTCGTCTGACTCTCGATTTAGGCGGGGAACATACGCATTCGCCTACTGAATGACTCACGCTCGCCGCTCGAGCTCTGGGATGCGAGTGTGCAAGCGATTGTTGGGGGGTGGGGGGGATCAGCGTAGCATCACGCCACTAGCATGTTTGGGCTTACAGTCAGTCTGCACATCCTGCCGCTCGATATCGACATAGGACACGGAGGGCAATTCGGAGGATTGATGCTGATGCTGAGCGCTGATGCTTGACAGTCCCGGGTTGACTTCGATACTCTGGCAACTGTCAACCTGATATGCGGTCAAGACAAGAAGCCAGAGTGAGCGCTGCCAAAGCCGCATGGGATAGTCTCAGCACGTGGAGCCTACGAAGCCGCTCACTCCAAGATACCAAGATCCGACCGGGCTTTGTGCAACAGCATACAAATGGCACAGTGTTTCAGCAGTGAGTAGAGTGGAACGGCATCGAACCGTTTGCGATTGCTTACTCTTTCTGCGAGCCCTCCTCAGACTTCCTTTTGCTGTGCATTTGAGCGGCACTTGAGTTATCTACTGGTCTACCGCTTCAGTGATCCCCAATCGAACATATGAGCGACGTCTCCCCGGACTTCTTGGATTGCTCTTTTCAACACCCTTTACCAACTCACTATTACTTTGACCAATTCCAGAAATCGTCGACACCGACCAACCACAACCAAGATGTCCAGTAACGCAACCACTCTGACGTCATCCTTGTCCAGCAAAGCTCAGCAGCTCGCTTCCACCCGTATCAACACCAGATGGGGGGTCGTACATCACCGGGTACAAGAGTGACCGCAGGTCGTTGACCCTGACCTTCACGAGCCGGGCTCCACTGGGTGCCGACGCAGCGCATACACAGTTTGACAACTGTGTGAAGACTTTCGTTGACGCAAACTCTCAGCTGCTTCAAGCCAGTCTCGAAGGTGTGATTCACAAAGCCATCGCCAATGGTACGGGACCACGGGTACCGCGGAAGAGGGCGGTCTCAAGGTGACGATGTCACCTTGGAGGGAGAGCGAGTTCGGCAATGGCACAGTCGACGTGACTTATGAGGCGACAGTGTGAGCGGAAATAGCCCTCTATGAGGCTATACTTGCTTCCCGACTAGCCGAGGAGGCCCAGTACATTCAGCCATGCATTGGTATTTGATAGTCTGATAATGCTCCTAATCGCTTGACGCTTGTACTTTGTAGGAATGATGAATCTAGCGAGTCGGAGCACATGATACGCCGTCATCAGGTGGGGAAGACGACTTCGACGTGACACAGCTCAGAAACACCAAAGTCCAGTACTTGTGTGTCAGATTGGGCTACTCGACCCCCCGTGAGGGATGTACCATCAAAGGTCATCCTCTTCGAAGCAGTCACAGCCTGAGGGGGTCGTTGGAACCTCCTTTCACCGTCATATGTCTCTTGAGGGACAAGCCAGACTTATAAGACGGTACTGCGGTCGAGGTCGACCTTGGGTCCTTGACCCACAATACCACTCCACACTTGCCCTTCCACTCTAACACAACGCAACAAGACCGTACAACTCCGTAAGACAAGATGGCCGACACTCTCACCTTGCCCGAACGTAATGAAGTCTCTGCTCGAATGTCCAATGCGGCTCAGGCATTCGCCATGATCAAATACCCGTTATCGTCCGATTATGGGGTCACGTCAGCCACCTTGGTTGGCGAATCGCTCAACTACTCGGTCGGCAGCACTGGGACCGCTGGCGAGAACAAACAGTGCGACGACAGCTTGTTCTGTACGTTCTTGAGCCGTGGGTTTTCGAGCCGTCGGGGGGATCTCGAGCCGGCCATCACCAACACCCAGAGCGGACTCAGCGCACCCGGCGAGACTGAAGGTAAGGCGGGTGGGCTGAAGATCAAAGTCGGTCAGGCGGCAGACGGCCAGTCGGTAAATGTCACCTACTCCTTGATCTCGCACGCACCTGAGACCAAAAAGCTCTCGGAGGAGCAGCTGGCGGCTATCAAGGATTACGAAGATGGCGATCTCGACGCTGAGGTCAATGCGCAACTGGCGCGTATGGGTGCTGGTTCTGGATCCCATGCTACCGGATCTCAAGGCGGCTCGAGTTCGACCCAGTGATATGTGTGACCAAGGGTATGACGGTCTGAGTGTTTCTTGATCGGGTTGCAGTAGAGTCTTGCTATATCGTCCATATCACATGCCCTCTATCCATGCAGCTAGACCAGTGACTCCAGTCCATACAGCGTGATGGAAGAGAGTCGAGAGAAGTTGGGTCGTGGCTGTGGCACGGAGCACAAGATGGGCGAACGGACCGGTTGACATCCATCAGTACTCTACTTCAGTACGGTCGATTCTGATGCGACCAGAGTACTCATACAGCACGCACAGATTCGTGACGATACTCGATACCGAAGGGGTAACGGATTGAGTGAGCAAGTGCTAGAGAGCCACAGGTTGGCCACAGGTAACCTTAGCCAGCCGCTGGTGGGCTCCCTCGGTTTCCCGCCGACGCACACCTCGGCCTTTTGAGGCGCCTTCGGGCGATTGTGAGCTAGGCGAGCCGCATGTCGTTCCCCATTGATTTTAGGCGTCTCAGTCAACCCCGCTATGTGTCTTCGTTGGGTCCACGTCGAAGCTGAACATGTTGGGAAAAGCAGTCATTCATTTCACCTCACTCAATAGCCGAGCTCAAACCCCTGTTGTCTATGAGCTCCAAGACGCTAGACAGTCTACACGATCCGAGACTGGGTAGCAGCCTGGGATATTCTCAATACAGCCAAGATCGAGGGAACAGAGTACGATATTCAGTCGAAGGCTCGCCCTTCGAGTCAGACGTCAGCTCCTGTGGCAGACCAAATATATCTGACGTTGTGCTCTTAGCGAACTAATCCTCGCTCCACTGCTGGCATCTCACTGAAACATTTTCCTTATCAGCAGCTAATGGTGAAAGGAAAGCTCAGCGAGACTGACAGAACGGGTTCGCCATCTTCTAGTACGACATCACTCGAAGGAGCAAGACGAACATCTCTTCTGCGTGGTTCAAAGGGTCTCTGGACTCGCTGCTACTGCCCATCCTCACTTGGCGTTTCGACTTGCCGATCAAAGGAGGACGATCCTTTGAGAGCTAAAGCGTCAGTGCGTCACAGATCACAAGGAGGAGGGCATGATCATATGACGGTTCAGCTCAGGCTGTTCTCCTTAAACAAACCCTCTAGCATCCACTCAAACGTACTTGCCCGCAGAGTCAAGATGAGCTCCATACCTGACGGTCTGAGAAACACAGCGATCGCACTGGCGGATAGCGCCGATCCTGATCAATCGGGTCTGGACGCTTTCGAAGTTCTCACAGCGACCGGCTCTGCGGACTCGCTCGACATCACAGTGGAGACCGGCGCCGTCACAGACGACACCTGGCCTGAAGCGGCGGTCGACTTCGTCTCAGCCCACGAGTCAGACATCGCGGCCTTCCTGAATAGTGCTGCAAGCCAAGCAGCGAGGTTCTTACCTTGGGGAACCGAAGGCAAGGAGGGTCCGTTGAAGGTGGTGCTAGAAGATAGGCATACCAACGACCCGTCCAAACTCACGGTTGGAGTGATTCACAGTATTCAATAATCCACATAGCAGCAGCGATGTAGGCTCACGTACAGGCAGATTGACCGATTGGCTGTAAGGTATGGAGGCGCTTCATGCATCGTTCGACCAAACATGTGACTTGGACCTCGACTGGGTTGGCCTAGATGACTCCGCCACAACCTACGCCGAGTGCTTGCCCACGAACTTGACGATCTCTCTCACACAGCCCTCTGGGTTCTCCTCGGCGACCCAGTGTCCACTCTCCTCGACCTCTGCCACCTCGACGTTCTCGTAAAGCTCCTCGGTCTGACTTCTAGCGATACCAGCGAGGAAGGATTGCGCACCGGAGAAGGCGCAGGCGGGGACCTTGCACTTGCCCGATTTCTGCAATGTCGCTCGGTTGTCCTCGACGTCGATCGGGAATGTTCGGTATAGATCCATTCCACTTCGAACAGCGCCTGGCTGGGCAAATGCCTGGGTGTAGAAGTCGAGAACGGGGGGTGTCCATACGTCGGCGCGGTAGGCGAGTCGTTCGTAAAAGTGCATGAGGTAGCTGATACCCAGGTCAGTACAATCAGAGTGGCTGCGAGCTCAACTTACATCCGCTCACGGCCTTGGACTAGGGCTTCAGGGAGGTCGGATTGTTGCTGGAAGGTGAAGTGCCATACAGCCTCAGTGTTCTTTGTCTCCTCTGATACAGATGAATCAGTGTATGTATTCATCTCCATGGTCTCCGTTGACTCACCGTACTTCTTTGTACCTGGTTGTGGGCATTCTCCCCACATGACACTGGCCGTCTTCTCGGGGTATTGACTCGCAAAGCTATGCGCGGTCATACCACCAATGTCATGACCCACCACGTGGATCTTCTCCTTGATCTCCAGCACCTCTAGCAGCTTGGCTAGGTCGGCGGCAATGCTCTTCTTGCTGTATCCCCCCATTCCCCTAGTCTTGGACGAGTACCCGGCGCCTCGACAGTCCGGTGCGATGACGCGGTATCCTGCGTCGGAGAGGGGGGTGATTACATGTCGCCATTGGTACGACGTCTCCGGGTAGCCGTGAATCAAGAGAATGGTACCCTTGCTCTTGGTGCCAGAGGGAGGTGGGCAATCGATGAAGAAGTATGTCACGTCCCCAGGTCTACAGAGGAACGGTCAAACGTGAGATCACTGTACGCTGACGACTCGAGCTACTCACGTGGAAGGAGTACCGAAGAGTAGCTTCCTACCAGTCGTCCATCGCTTCTTGTCGTAGGTGTCCGTCGCCATCTTGCAATTGTACTATACAGTCCGAGGAAAATGCCAGGATCAGGGGAAGAGTGGGGACTGGGTGATAGATGAATGGGGAGCTTGCAAGTGAGAGTATAGCATACGAGTCCCGCTCACAGCTAGAAGACTGCTCTACTTGTTTGATTCCCCTGTGAGCAACCAGACCTCCACCGACACCACCGACATCACCATGGACATCACCAAGCTTGGCTATCACCGGCTTTCGTAAAGATACGTCATGGCTCTGTAAGGACGAGTAGCCGGACTGGCCAACTTGCAGAACGATTCGGGTCTGCTCACGCTCGCTACATAGTCAACGCGATAGTCCTGCTCAGCTCACAAGAACACCTCCTCCCATGCGTTCATCTCGCATGCAGACCTGCATCCTCCTCGAAGACAGCATCGTACATCCGACCCGGAGTCTCGGAGACGGAACGCTGGAACGACGGTTGCAAGTCCGGGCCGTTTGAGTGGGTTTGGTTGCCGGCGGTCCGGAAGTGGGGTGGGGCCGGGTTCGGTGTTGTTCGGACATGAAGGATAACTCCGTCCGGGGTAAGTGGGTGGATGGGTTAAATACAACTGCCGCAATTACATCACGGGGGGCGCGGAAGCGAAGGAAGCTTTGGGATGGATCTTTGGGGTCACTTGGGATGTGAAGGAGTCTCCCCTCTTCCAACTTTTCGTTCTTTCACTTCATCTTACTTTATACCCAGTAATACTCAACAGTGAGCACTGCGACAGTCACAGTAGCCAGCAGTACTGACCACACAAGCAGAAACCTAACACATCATGTCTGGAAAAGGTGCCCTCTCCATTGTGCCCGTGCGTCGTCTCTCCAAGTTCTCTGACCGAAACACCACCTCTAACACAACTCACAGGCCGGTGTCATTGCCGGTGAGGACGTCAGAAAGCTTTTCAAGTACGCCAAGGACAACAAGGTGAGTATGACTAGTATAGAGGAGAACCTGAGCTGATGTTCTATACAGTTCGCTATCCCAGTGCGTTATATCACGAGATAAGCCAGATGCCATACTGACCTTTGGACTCTTGCTCTTCTCAGGCCATTGTGAGTACACCTGCCTTTCGCTTCTGTCAACGACACTGACTATCGCAGAACGTCACCTCGTCGTCCGTGGTCAACGCCTGTCTCGAGGCCGCCCGGGACATCAACTCCCCAATCATCCTTCAGGTCTCCCAAGGTGGTGCCGCCTTCTTCGGTGGTAAAGGCCTGAAGAACGGCAACCAGGAGGCTTCCATCGCCGGAGCCACCGCTGCCGCTCACTACATCCGATCCATTGCCCCATCCTACGGCATGTGAGTTGAAATTGCTCAAGCTCGAGCTGACCCTCCCAGCCCCGTCGTCCTCCACTCGGACCACTGCGCCAAGAAGCTCCTCCCATGGTTCGACGGCATGCTCGAGGCCGACGAGGCTTACTTCAAGGAGCACGGACAGCCACTCTTCTCCTCGCACATGCTTGACTTGTCCGAGGAGTCCAAGGAGGAGAACATTGAGATCTGCGTCAAGTACTTCCAGCGAATGGCCAAGATCAACCGTGAGTAGCGCTTCTGAAACAGAGATTACAAGAGCTCATCGTCCGCCAGTCTGGCTCGAGATGGAGATCGGTATCACCGGTGGTGAGGAGGACGGCGTTGACAACACTGGTGTCGACAACAACTCTCTCTACACCCAGCCAGAGGACATCTGGGATGTCTACAACGCTCTCCGACCCATCTCCCCATGCTTCTCCATCGCCGCCGGTTTCGGTAACGTCCACGGTGTCTACAAGCCAGGAAACGTCAAGCTCAGGCCCGAGCTCCTCGGCAAACACCAGGCCTACGCTGCCGAGCAGACCCAGAACAAGGAGGGCGACAAGCCAATGTGAGTGGGCGTGTTCATTCTATCCTGTTTCAAATTCTGCACTCTTCTCTCGTTTCCAACACTTCCGAGATATACCCCTCCCCCACCGCTACCCACATAGACAGTGCCCTATTCTCCTTTCAATGAGAACATAGAGGCGATCCGGTCAGCGCATATGGAACCAAGGCACATGTTAGAGCTTGCTTTTCCTATACTTTTACCACATCTCCTCATTCTGAGGTAGACGGTTTTGGTCTTTTCGTGGAAAAGGAGGTGTCGAATTGTGGCTACAGACTTGTCATCAATCAAATCAATCAGTACATCGCTGACACTGATCCAGCTACCTTGTCTTCCACGGTGGATCCGGATCGACCAAGGAGGAGATCGCCACCGCCGTCACCAACGGTGTTGTCAAGATGAACGTCGACACTGACACCCAGGTGAGCCAATTGCAACTTGTCGTTAGAAGCCATGCTGACCATTCAGTTCGCCTACCTCACCGGTATCCGAGACTTTGTCCTCAACAAGAAGGACTACCTGATGAGCCAGGTCGGTAACCCAGAGGGCGCCGACAAGCCCAACAAGAAGCAGTACGACCCCCGAGTCTGGGTCCGAGAGGGAGAGAAGACCCTCTCCGAGCGAGTCAAGGAGGCCTGCATCGACCTTGGCAACGAGAACAGGGCGTGAGTGGGGGAGTGTATGGGCGCACGGGGCCTTGGGCTGACAGAATTCCGCAGTTAAACCCATCCATAATAACGAAAATAGAAGCGAGATCCGTATTTTGTAGTCCCAATAGTTGTTGGCCTGCGTGAAATGAGAATGAAGGAATTGCAGAAGTCAGAAGCTAGCGCCTTGAGCTGTTGCATTGACATTGGTGCTCGCTATCATCACCCTCACAGCGGTCACCCTCACCCCAGCGACGTTAATACCGGAATCGCCGGTGGGTTGTGGCGGAATTTGATTCCGTCAAGCACGTCTCGTCATTCCAGCTGGCCTCCACGCCAACCCCCGTCGCATGGTGAGCGTGACTTGAATCGCTCATCCTATACCATATTGCATCTCGGTCACACAGAGCATACAGCAGCGCATAGAGCATCAGCTGCACATACCGCTCTCATATACCCTAGACCGGATCGTCAAAAACACCGGACAAGATGAGCCAACAAGCGTTGATGTTGCCCCAAGGCTGGGAGGCTAGATGGTGAGTGGTATAGGCAGGACCTGGCGAGAGCTGTGAACTCTCTGCTCCTGGAACCGCACTGATTGTGACTACAGGGACCAGCAGTCTCAGTCGTACATCTATGTCGGTGAGTGCAGCTTGAGTCTAAGCTTTTGGTCGCCAGCTGAAATCGCATAGACCAAGCGTCCGGCCGATCGCAATGGGAACTCCCGACCCAGCCGACCTACCCATCTTCCAACCCATCGGTCTCCCCACCTCCCGCTCCGGCTGCGCCTGCTCCCGCCCGAGCTGGAAGACGGCAATACCCGACCGCGCAGATCCAGCAAGTGTACGGAGGAGGCGGGTACGACGCGACGGGCATGGTCGCTGGAGTTGGGCAGCAGAATGTAGCGGGCAATGGATTCCCAGAACAGAATGGCCCCATGACAACCCATCAAGTGGCTCAACAACTCTTCACTCCGGGCATGCAGGGTTCCGCCCCAGCTCAACCTGCATACCCAGCCGCCCCCGGATACGGTCAACAGGGTCAGCCTGCCTACCCACAAGCAGGAGCGCCCGTGGATCAGGTCTCGAATCAGTTCCAACAGATGAACATGGGCCCAGGAGCCGGTTACCAAGGTGGCGCAGCACCAGGCTACGGCGCCCAACCCCAACAACAGAGCAAACAGCTGCATTCCGTCCAAACTGTCAACTTGATAGGAATGCAGCCCGACGTCAGGGCACTGGACGCCCCACCACCACCATACCTCCTTCCCCCAAACGCTGCCGTGACGCAATCCCCGCACGTCCAGCCCGACCCTTCGTACCAGCGCTGCACGCTGACATCAATGCCCATGACCCAGTCTCTGCTCAACAAGTCGAAGCTCCCCCTAGCCCTGGTCATGGCGCCATACCGATCGTACAGGGAGAGCGATGGGGATGACCCAGTGCCCGTGGTGGAGGACAGTGTGATTGCGAGGTGTAGACGATGTCGGGCATACATCAACCCGTTTGTCACCTTCATCGAGGGTGGTAACAGGTGGAAGTGCTGCATGTGTGGTCTGAGCAACGAGGTCCCACAGCTGTTCGACTGGGATCAGAGAGAGGGCAAGCCCGCGGATCGATGGGCGAGGAAGGAGTTGAACCACTCGGTCGTGGAGTTTATCGCCCCAACGGAATACATGGTCAGACCGCCCCAGCCGCCAGTCTACGCGTTCTTGATCGACGTCAGTGCCGCTGCCGTCCAATCTGGAATGGTGGCCACTGCGGCGAGGACAATCCTTGAATCCCTCGACTCGTTGCCAAACGCCGACAAGAGGACAAAGGTCGCTTTCATCGCCGTCTCGAGCTCGCTCCACTTCTTCTCCCTTCCCGCCGGGGCTACGGAAGCGTCAATGCTGGTCGTCTCGGATCTCACCGATGTGTTCCTGCCCAAGCCCGTCGATCTACTGGTCAACTTGGACGAATCGCGACCTGCCATCGAGTCGTTCCTGGGCAAGCTCAGCGAGATGTTTGCCGACTCTCAAACGATCGGCCACGCTCTCGGATCTGCGCTCCAAGCTGCTCATCAGATGATCAGCAAGTACGGTGGAAAGATCATTGCCCTGACTGGATCCCTGCCGACGCTCGGAGAGGGCGCCCTGAAAGCCCGAGACGACCCAAAGCTGCTGGGTACGTCAAAAGAGAGCTCTCTGCTCAACGCCGCTTCGCCATTCTACAAGACGTTTGCCATCGAATGCTCCAAGCAGCAAATCTCGGTCGACATGTTCCTCTTCTCTGCGAGCTACACCGATGTCGCGACGCTGTCTTGCTTGCCGAGGTATACCGCCGGTCAGACGTACCTCTACCCTGGGTTCAACGCGTCCAGGTCGGAGGACGCCATCAAGTTTGCAACCGAGTTTGGCAAAGTCTTGGCCATGCCCATTGGACTGGAAGCCGTCATCCGAGTTCGAGCGTCGAGAGGTATCCGAATGTCGGCGTTCCACGGCAATTTCTTCATCCGATCGACCGATCTACTGGCATTGCCAACGGTTCCCCTGGACCAGAACTATGTGATCGAGCTGCAGCTAGAGGACGACTTGAAGGGATCGCACGTGGTGATCCAGACTGCGATCCTGCACACGACTTGCTATGGCGAGAGGAGGATCCGAGTGATCACCCAGGCGATGCCAACGACCGACTCTGTGGCCGAGCTGTACGCCTCTGCGGACCAAGTTGCGATCGCGACGTACCTCGCCAACAAGGCCGTCGAGAAGTCTATGACTGGATCGCTGGACGACGGAAGGAATTTGATCACCAACAACCTGTCGGCCATGTTGACAGTGTACAAGAACCAAGTGACGTCTTCGAATGGTGCTTCGGCTCAACTTGCCGTTCCCGACAACCTCAAGTTGCTGCCCCTGCTCATGTGCGGATTGGTCAAGCACGTCGGGTTGAGAGAAGGTGCTTCTATCCCACCCGATCTCCGAGCGTACGCCCAGTGTCTGTTGACAACACTGCCCGCTCAGTCTCTGGTGCCATACATCCACCCGAGGTTCTACTCTCTGCACAACATGCCCGGCGACGCGGGAACGATCAACGAGACCACTGGTCAGGTCGTCCTGCCCCCCGCGCTCAACCTCACTTCGGAGCGACTCGAGCGTCATGGTCTCTTCCTGATTGAAGACTCGCAAAACATCTTCCTGTGGGTCGGACACGAGGCAGTGCCGAGATTGGTGCAAGATGTCTTTGGACTAGACTCGTACGCCGAGCTACAGGGCGGTAAAGCCACCTTGCCCGTGCTTGACAATCCATTCAGTCAGCGGGTGAATGCCATCGTGGGCAAGACGAGGGAGTTGAGGAGGGGCGTGTACAGGCCTCATCTGTACATTGTCAAGAGCGACGCCGAGCCCGCGCTCAGGAGCTGGGCACTGAGTCTGTTGATAGAAGACAGGATGGACAAGATGAGCAGTTATGCCCAATTCCTAACCACAATCAAGAACAAGGTGAGTCGCGACGCGATCAAGGGTAGAGTGAGCAGAAGCTGACGACGGGACAGGTCAATGGATCGTAGAATGCAAAATAGTCAGTGGGATTAGGCCAGCCGGAGACATTGGGTTTGTGTCATAGCCTATGCATGAGATGTCGATAGAGAAGGCGGCGCGCAGTGACGGTGGAGTAGGATGAGGCGAAACGTCCGACCATTGAGATGCACCTGCATGCAGAATAGGCCCACTGGCTCACCACTGAAACCCAAGATACCAAGATATAAGGACCGACTCTCCCCCGGATCACAGCGGATCCTCTCGACGACGGA
This sequence comes from Bullera alba, assembly GCA_001600095.1. Classification (NCBI taxonomy): domain Eukaryota; kingdom Fungi; phylum Basidiomycota; class Tremellomycetes; order Tremellales; family Bulleraceae; genus Bullera; species Bullera alba. The sequence goes on from BCIX01000004.1 coordinate 257,629, forward strand.
AGCATGCTACCCATTTGTCCCCATGATTTCTCTCCACCTTCTTGCCCTCCTCGGTCGACGTCCTCGCTGCGAGGAGGATAGGATCATCGGCCAGCGTTTCCGTGGGGATGTACTCGAACAACGGGTGTTTATGCAGGTGGTACGCCATCCACTCGTGCAGGTCTGCGGCAGCGGAAGTGTGAGCAATCTGATCCTATGCTTGGTCCGAAGAGAGGAGCGGAGAGTCAAGAGTGGCCGTTGAGGGAGGGGGTGGTGTCACCGAGGCGGACGGGATGCTCACCTTTCACATCGGTCACAGTGTACAAGATACCCCCGGGTCGGAGGATGAATGCGTATTCGGCCAACAGCGTTGTCCTGCATCGTCGTTAGCCACCTGATGATACTGCAGACTCCAAACCACACTCACGTCACGATTCGAGCCTTCTGCTTGCGCTGCTTGAAGTGGGGGTCGGGGAAGAGGAAGAAGATTTTGGAGAGCTGCAGTATCGTCAGCCTGATACTGGTACCCCTATCCAGCTGCCCGCAGCCCCGCCTAGGTTGTGACAGATCCTTCTCCTAACCCTCGGATCTGCCTAGCGCCGACGCTGTCGCACGTCTGTCATCACTTACCTGACCCTTTGCGAAGAAGTTTGGCATGTGTTTCATGCTGTTTGCCCGGATAACCGAGACGTTCTTATATCCCCCAGGGACTTTCTCCTCTGTCGAGGTCTCCAACTCTTGTTGCTGTCTGCATGCGGCTATTCGATCCGCGACGTAGGCTGTGACTGAGGGCCTGATCTCCATTCCTGCGGGACATCAGTATACTTATTGTCCATCGTCCACCGCATTGCTGTGCTCTAAGGCTCTGACCGACTGGGGCAGGTCTAGTATGGGCGAACATGGCACCGTGGCTCACCTAGCATAAGGGTTTTCGGGAACTGAGGCGCCAGAGCCATCAACAGTCCACCAAAGCCACATCCCACATCGGCCCACTCGACTTGCTTCCCAGAGGACGACTGGGCGTCAAAGTACGCAGGATAGTGATTTGACCAATCCATCTCCTCCGGCCGGGCGGGACTGCATTCGATCAGCTCAACCGTCCTTAAGTCTTCGATGGGTCGTTACTCACTAGTCCAGGTGGTGATCGACAAACACATTGGCATGAGCTCGCTGACGATAGTACCGTTTCTAAAGGGTCATGCATCAGCCAACAAGCTTGCATCGATGTGCTGGGGACAAGGACACACCTGAGGCGCTTTGAGCAGGACCTGTTCGGAATCCCCGACTGCCGATGGACCGGCTTCCGTTGCGTCGCTTTCTCTGGGTCGTTTTGTCATCGTGTAGGATCGTGTTGACGCTGAGGAGGCGAGCTGTGTCTTGTATATATAGTCGGAGCGTTGGCAGACAACACCATGTATAGCTGCCTCGACACTGTGGTCGTTGGTTGAGCTGGAAATCTCGGGAATCCAGGTGATCACGTGACTTGCGGCGAAACTGCCACACTCGAGCCTCTCTTCCACCCAATTCCATCCTGACAGCTATCTTGCCTCCTTCTCGCATCTTACCCAGCCTCCTCATCGTCCATCTACCACCTATAGAGCTCCTGACGACTACTCAGAGAGTCCAGAGTGCACGGTAGATAGAGCTACACTTCTGGGGAAATAAGGCTATCCCCCTTTGCCAACTCATTGCGGTCCATCAGCATGCTCGCCCGGCGACTCGCCATCGCTCCACAGGTGTCAACCGCCCTGCGAGCCGCGTCAACATGCTCTTCGGCCAACCATCCGTCGTCAAGCTCGTCGTCTCAAGGTCAAGGATGTAAGACGCTAAGCGGGAGAGGTCGAGCGAACAAGGGAGTCTCCGTCTCGACGAGATTATCGGCGGCGAAATCGACTAGAATCGCCGAACAGGGTCACAAATCCAAGCCAGAGTCCCACCAGGAATCGTCTCATCTCTCCTCGCCGCAGTCGACAGAGACGTCAGCCACCACTCGAGGAAGGAACAAGAAGAGGGGACAGGTGGTATTCCACCCTTTGGCCGAGAACAGGAGTGTAGATGCGGAAGAGCTCTGGGCATGGTTGAAAACGAAACACGATCCCAAAGGACCGATATTGACATCGCCAAATCACTCTCTACTCCACGTCGCCCTCACCCCGACTCATCTGCCCCTACCGATCCCTTTGGGCGTTGATCACTATGTCCTTCCGAACTCCCCGGCCAGCAGCGCAAGTAGCAGGAGCAAGATTCCCGAGCCGGAACAATGGCAAGACCTGCATTTGGGCCCCTTTGACCCATCGCTTCGGGCTTCCCATGCCAAGTCTTCGGCATCGTCAGCAATCCAGGGGGAGTTCAAGGAGAGTGCAGAGATTGCCAACTCCGTCAGCAGCGACATGGCCCGAACAGGACTCTCGGACCACCTTGTCGTCATGCACGTCCTTGGTCGACCCGGACGAGATCACCTCTTGGGCAAGACGGAGACGGCGGAGCGGGCGGTCGAGAATTGGGACAATGAAGTGGACAGCGGAGAGGTCGTTCTCAATAGGGATATGAGCGAGGCCAGCGCTAGGAACAGGTTGTTGGCGGATCAAGAGTGGAACATGGTCCTGGCGCAACTAGGCGACAAGTTGGCCCTGAGCCAGGCCAATGTCGCAGAGGTCAAAGTCCAAAGCGCGGACAAGGAGGATATCGACAATGCCGTATCGTCCCTCACGGCCGTATTGTCCGATATGGCCATTAAGGCCAAGAGGAGCAGGAGGAACAGGAGCAGGGTCGTCTCGCTTCTTGGATCAGAGGGCGAGGACGGGTGGTTGAGAATGGATAGCACGAAGAGGAAGAGGAAGAAGAAGATGTCGAAACACAAGTTCCAGAAGAGACGAAAGGTGAGTTTGGTAACTTGACGAGTTTAGCGGGAAGCTGACTTGGACACAGGCTCAAGCTGCTGTGAGGAAGAAGATTGGAAAGTAAACGGGCATACCAGCGTACAGGGCCTGTGCCGCGGGCCGTTTATAGAGGCGGAGCATGCATATTCGATCCACATGGCTGATCGGCTGAACAAGTTCTGCAGAATCGGCCAGATCTCGTCGCCTGTTATGATAACACAGCTTTCGAGCTCTCACTGTAAAAGTTGCATGAGTCGAGGAGGACCCCGACGCAGGAGAACGTCGCGAGTTTGGACGCCCTTCCAAACATAGCTCCCAGATTCCGGGCAGTTCACTTTTTTACATGATGTACAACATGAAGTCTCTGTACACAGCAACAAGGGCAACATGAGAACCAAAAAGAAGTGGACCGATGCGAAGCTCTACTATAAGGCGTGTCGGTGGATGGAGTTATACGATTTTGGGCCGGATCATACGCTCGACGTTTGCGGCTCGTCCCTGGGTAGCTCGATCCGGGCTGAACGCTGGGTGTACCATGTATGGATCTCGCGCTGCAACGAGTCAGTAGTGATAACGGAGAAGGGCCAGGTGTTGGCACTCACGATGAGGATACCGAGCCATAGTGTGCTATGAAAATTTTGGGAGTCAGCGATAGCTCTGACGAGTTCGGGCATGGCCACCACGAGGTTTTGTGCCTGACTGATTGAAGGTGTGACTCACCCTAGAGCCGACATGACCCAGAAGGCCGTTGCGGGCTGCACACATTGTCTGTACCAATGCAGATCTCCTATCCTATCCTTGTGCCATGATCTCGTGCCGTACAACACATCGTAAGAGCAGTTGCCGTGCTGAGTCATGCAATCAGTATTTATTTAATCGTGCGGTTTCAGGAGGCTTATCCGACTCACAATGTGGTCGATGGCGAGGAAGGCATTTGCGGTGATGGCAAGAGCGACACAAGCGGTCGCTATGGCTATTGACCTGCTCGAGGACGCTAGGACGAGGAGGAGACTAAAGGTGAAGAATATGGGTGGGCCGATCCGACCGACGACGAAGGAACCGGTGATCAAGTAGGCTGAGAGGACGGCGAGCGTCGCGAGCGGCGTCGTAAGTGTCATTTGAGTCATTGCGGCTGCTGGTGTGGTTGTAGTGGTGAGGTGGGACAAGGTCGAGTTGTGATCGCGAGGTGCAGACCTGTGTGAACTCGACTCTGTCGACGACGACTATGGCTAACGGTGATAGTGAGCTCACTCATGAAATCGACCACGCAGGCACAGCGACTGATGCTTCGGGTAAATCCTTAACCAGATAGAGCTAAACGAATACATGACGTAAGCAACTGGGTGGCGGGCGGAGGAAGAGCGGGACCTGGCGCTACCTGGCCACGCATAGGCATGTCAGGAATGGTGCTATATTTGGTACGCCTATGCAGTTGCCCAGAGATTTAGTCTCAGATCCGATCCGCGACGCGCGACGTGTGTGCCAGCGATGCCATATGATCAGATCGCGACTTGACTAGTGACTACTGTCTCCTCCCCGCAGCGTCATGTCGATGATCCTACGACTCCAACACTCAAAGCACGATTGATAGGGTTTTGAAAAGAGCCGCTGTTCCTGATGTCTGCAGTACGAGCGCTTCCTCCAAGGCTCCATCTCATCATGATTGAAAGGTACCGGCAGAATCAAGGTGGACTGCAACAGTCTAGCCTTTCGGGAAGAAAGGCACCTTTCCACAGCACACTCTCAACAGTAGTCGACTCGAATTCCTATCTACACTCTGCTGCTTGTCTCCATCACTTCGTGTTCGTGCGCCACGCCTAGGCAGATTCTCAATGATCACGCGTCACGGTACTCTCGAGTCGTAGCTCCGACGCCAACGCCCAATCCAAGTAGGCTTAGCCTGCTTCGAGGCCGGAACTCAGACTGCTGATGCCGTCCAGTGTCCACGTACCACGTGACGAGCATTGTTCTGCTGTAATACAAGCACAGCCCCATACGCTCTCACACGCCAGCTTGCCGTGCGTCACAGGAGGTGCAGGTGCAATCGTACATCCGGAGCCAGTGTCCATTGTGCATCCAGCTTCAAGTCTCGACTCACTCGCCGGTCAGTGGAGAGGCGGTGCAATATACCCTACAGATCTCCAGAGTCGTGAGGCAAGCTCCCCCGACGCCCAGTATTCGAGCATTGCGCTTACAGCACCTCTTACTGGATCCCGCTCGCCTAGAACGGCTCTGTGGATCGTACACTATCGTACATGATCTGGATTGTGTACAGGTCTCTCGTGTCAGCTGCGAGGCTGTGATTGCAGAAAGTTGCAGATGTACAGAAAGCTGCCGAGCTTTCTACAGGGTGCACAGAGGTACTCGTAGACCCGGAGCAGCCTGGAGCTGAGTATAGCTAGGACTGGGCTCCTGCCGCATACATGCATACGATCGCAACTTTGTGAGACTCAAAGTCACCGACAACACGACCGGATAGGACTGTATCTATACGAGCGTCGCTAGAAAAAGCTGTGCGGTGGCGTCCTCGACAGCTTGACATATGGCACGTAGTACGTACTGACCGCGAGCCGATATGACAGCACGGGCCAGCACCCCGGTGTCGTTGACTGACTCCTGGGCCTGGCTCCTGTGAGCTGTGACATGTGAGGCTGAAACCGGAATTGATCGCATTTCCGGCGTTTCCGGTCAGATGAGCGAGGGGCTGCCAGGGGAAGGAAGGATGTCACCCAGTGTCACCCTTGTCACTAGGCGATCAGAGACGAGCCCATACCGCCGATGAAAGGAATCCTTGTTTGCGGCCAGAAATCTGGGAGCGAGTTGCGAAAGGAGTCTGGCGACTGCGGCAGAGATTGGGAGCAGGGGCATTAGGCGATCTGCATATGTAGTCAGAGCTCTCTCTCCAATGATCAGTCATCAATGCCATCTCGCGACTTAGATGTCTCCCTACGATGACTACAACGACTCCAGCTCGGAAATACACATACCTGGTCGAGATGTCGGATATGATGAAGAGTCCAAGGGCGCAGGTCTCTTCAACCCCCGCGCTTGGTCGTACAGCCCCTGCCGACATACAGTGCGCTAGACCCTTCTGGCCATTCTCCTCTCCTGGGTGATCGGCCTGCATATCGCCTACCCCTTCCCAACGACGATACCGGTCTTTATCGGCGGCGCATTCACCCTCTTGGCTTGGACGGCACTCGAGTGGTATAGGGTTGTCGAGGCGGTGCGAGAGAAGTCGAATGGCGAGTATGAGATCCCACTTCTATCGCCAGAAGAGGGTCAAGGGCGGAGTCCATTGTATCAATCAGCATTCACCACGGGAAGAAAGGTCCGCTTGGGGTTGTCAACCTGTGTGATACTGTACTTGTGCTTCCTGGGCTTCATCCCGCCGAGAGAGCATGTTCCAGAGTTGATCAGAACGGACCCCTCCCGCCAGGACAAGTACTTTATCGCCGCGCTGTTGTACAACAACGAAGCGGTGTTCGAAGGATGGTCCACCGAGCTGCTAAAGCTATGCGATTATCGTCAGTCTACCTCCGTGAATAGCGCTGACGTTAGTCGGCCATGAATCGACCTACATCTCAATCTACGAGTCCAATTCGGATGACTCTACACCGGCCTTGTTGAAGGCCTTTGGGGAGAAGTTGACTCACGCCAACATATCCCATCGGATCATCAGCACAAGGGACAACGACCGGCATTGGCCGTACAGCATCTCGCAGGAGCGGATCGATTACTTGGCCAAGGCGAGGAACCGGGCGATGGAACCCCTGCAGTCGGAGGACGAGGCGGTTAGGTTGCCCGACTACCATGAGTACTCCCGGATCGTGTTTATCAACGATGTGATCTACAAGTGGGAGGCCGTGGCGAGGTTGATAGCCACCAGGATGGACCAGGACGAGACCAAGCCGGGAGAGTATGACCTGGCCTGCGGATTGGACTACTCGCTCCCAGGTGAGTCACCTTGCGAAGGAGCTAGGCTGATGGAAGGTGTGTACGATACCTGGGTAGCGAGGGATGTTTGCGGCACTCCATTCCGATTCTTCTGGCCATACGTCAAGGATCCAGTGTCGATCGAGTTGATAAAGGAGGAGAAGCCATTCGAGGCCGCTGCGTGCTGGAACGGCGTAGTAGCTTATCCGGCCCAAAGGTACCTGTACCAAGCGCCGACGCTGGAGAAACGGCGGTGGGAGATGATTGACAACTGTAGGTGGTGTCATTCTTGAGGGTGGTGCTGACTTTCAGCATCGTACTATGGCTCTGTGTCCTCACCACCGCTCACCACGCCAATCAAGTTCCGGTCGACCGGCGTCGAGGCGTGCGATCACTCCGAGTGTTTCTTATTCTCTTACGACCTACACCGAGTTTATAACAAGCCCGAGCGAAGGCCGAGGATATTGATCAACCCGACGGTCAAGGTGGCCTATCTCCCTCATTGGTTCCGGTGGCACAACACGGTCTTGAGGATACCCGCGGTCAAGTGGTGGAACGGTGAGTCACCGAAGCTCGCTAATATTGCTGTGCTCTATGCTCACGTTGGATCAGAGGTCTGGTCGAGGGGGCTGCCGCTTCGTCTGGTGGATTGGATGTGGGAGTATGGAGGTAGACGTCGGGATTATTGCACGTGGGCTGGATTCAACATTCCTGAGCGGTGTCCGACATTGCCCGGTGCGAGGCGGTTGAGCTGGGAGGAGGGATAGAGAGTGGCCTTGTTGCTATAGTAAGCTCATGCATGTATTCTAGACAAGCGAAGAGTCGAGCGTGGATGCAGTGTAAGCAAGAGTGAGTGACTTTTGACTGTATGGTCATCATCCTCCCCTTCGGATACTCCGACGGGCCAACCGGGGGGGGGGTACAGTAGGTAAAAGGGCGCAGGGCAGGGCGGTGCTGTCCGACTAGTAGTTAAGGGTTCATTTGACAGGCGGGCATCATTTGAACCGAGAGCTCAGCTGATGCACAAAGCTCCGCTGCTAGAGACAAAGGGGGCAATCTACAACTACTCTTGTCCCTCTAGCCACACTGTCGCGACCAACAACGCAATGCCTGAGCACGAGGTCATCCAGCTCGCCTCCTCAGAGGATGAAGAGCACTCGGACACGGACTCGACACCACTGCTCCCCTTTGCCGCTACTATCCCCTCGGCAAAATCACTCCCGCAGCGGACCGTGCTCATTGTCATCCTCTGGGTCGGATTGGGATGGACGTTGGCCATGTACGTGGCATACCCCTTCCCAACGACAATACCGATATTCGTCGGGCTCGCCTTGATCGTCACCGGCCTGGTGACAGAATCGATACTGCGCCTGGGGATAGATTTGCTGTACCGGAAGCAGAGTCTGACGTGCATAATACGGACATATTCGATATCAAGGAGGATCCTGATGGCCGGGGGTTTGGCTTTGGTCATTTATTGGCTTTGTCTGGGCTTCAAGCTACCGGTGGAGCCTGTGCCATCATTACCGGACAAAGGGAGGATATTTATCGCTGCCAACTTGCACAACAACGAGGAAGTCCTATCGCACTGGTCGGACGAAGTGATCAAGCTGGCCTTGAACCGTGAGTCGAGCTCGTCAAGAGCAGTAGCGCTGACAGTGTAGTCGGACAGGACAAGGCGTTTATATCGATATACGAGTCGAACTCGGTGGACCGGACGAAAGAGCTTTTGGGAACGCTTGGCGACTCTCTCACCTCGCTCAACATCTCCCATCGCATCGTGACGGAGCAGGATACAGCAGATAGGAGGTGGCCTTATGGAACATCCCCGGAGCGGATAGATTATCTGGCCGCAGCGAGGAACAGAGCGATGGAGCCATTGCAGAATGATAGCGAGACGCTTCGACTGGATAACTGGGCAGAATACGACAAGGTCGTCTTTCTGAACGATATCTGGTTCGAGTGGCAGGATGTGTACCGGCTACTCGGGCTTCGGGATGGTGATTTCGACCTGGCCTGCGGAGTCGACTTTGGAGCGTCAGGTGGGTGAAAGGCGGTCGAGCTGTTGCTGACAATCAGGCCTGTACGACACGTGGGTCGCTAGGGACGTGTGTGGTACGCCAATGCGTCCGTTCTGGCCATATGTCAAGGATGAAGAGACGAGGGAAAAGGTCAAAAAGGAAGAGCCGTTCGAGGTGGCGGCATGTTGGAATGGAGTGGTGGCGTTCGACGCAGAGCCATTCCTGTACGCTGAGAATCGGACAGTGGAGAAACGGTCCTGGAGAATGATTGATAATTGTGAGTATCACCCTCTTTGAAGCATGGCTGACGGAAAGCCACCTACCCGAGTTCGAAGCAATCACCCGAGTTGACTCTCCCGATACGCTTCCGTTCCTCACACATTGACGCCTGCGACCATTCGGAGTGTTTCCTCTTCTCGTACGACCTCCACCGGTATACGGCAAAGCTGGGGCGCCGGCCAAAGATCTTTATGAATCCAAAGGTCAAGGTGGCGTACGAGGAGGAGTGGTGGAAGTGGAACACGAGGGTGCTGAGGATCCCATTCATCAAATCGTGGCGAGGTGAGTCGACCATGCGAGGGGTTTCGCTGATATCCAGATCATTGGTCGCATGGTCTGCCGCTGAAAATAGTCGACGGGTTGTGGGAGTATTTGGCGAGGAGGAGGGACGTGTGTACTTGGGCCGGACTGCAATTACCCCCTCGATGTCCTCCGCTCCCGGGACCCAAAGACACCAATTGGGACCAATGAGTGTAACACTTGGTCGTGGCGAGATCGACAAATGCTCCTGTGCATATCACAGCGCCAGCGTGGTCGCCTCCTCGGGGCACATCCGCCTCAGCGCCGTAGTCGACAGGTCGATCGTGCGTGGCCAGTCGGACGAAGGGACCTCGTGTTGATCACGACGACGACGATGGAGCACGAGTAAAAGGGGACGTTGACCCCATCGTACTGTACGCACAAGACCGGAAGTGGATCTTGATCATCATATTGTAAATACCGTTGTACACTACTTGCGATGAAAGCGAGGCCGCATGTGCTCGAACATCTCGGTCGGTGATGGCGGCGATGGAGTTGGAAGTCGAGCTGATGCCGTGTCGGTTTGCTCTCATCGCTAGTCCGGAATGCGGGTCGATGCGAGCCTGTACTCAAGGAGTTGAGCATGAGTACGGGGATGATGTAGAGAGCATTGTGAGCGTCCAATGCGATTCCGTCGGCCTGTAACTGGCCTAAGAGGAGCAACCCGTATCGGCCTGGGTGAAAGGTGCGATAGGCATGAGGTGGGGTGTGAGAGATGGTCAAGGTGGGTAGAGATCGATACATGCCTCTTACAGCTGCATTGGCTACTATATATGAGTCGTGTGCTTTCGTGTGCGACCCGTCTTCACGTGCACCGACTCGGATTAGTCAGAGCATTCGTGGTTCATCGATGCTAGATGCAGCCTCCTCTTTACGACAATCTCATAACTGACAAGTCCGATGCTCTTCCCGTTCCTGAGATCCGGGGCTGTTAGTCTATTAGTCAATTTGTAATCCAGCCTAATAGCCAACCCGACCCTCTCCCCTCCCGCCTCCCCCTCCTCTCTCTATCGTAACCGATGCCGAGGCAGGCCGAGGCGAAGCGGTCGTAAATTTAGCCAAACGGCCTTTTCAGTTTCCCCTCATGGCCTCACGCGCTCTCCCGGGGCCATCGATTGGGCGCCCGTGGAGGAGAAAGGTGTGATATGGCGACAATCAAGATAAGTTCTGAGCAAGAAGCGAGGTAGAGTGCATGCGAGTCGGGGGTGCAAAAAACGTCTCATCATTGATAAGTGTACTGCGAGTCGGAGTTTCACGTTCTTACCCATACTCATAACCCCACTGAGCGCTGAGCACTCACCCGCCATGTCCGCGCACGAGCTCGACCATAAGTATGGCGAGGACATACAGCCGGCTCCAATGGCCCTGCACGACCTCGAGCGACAAGACTCCCTGGACAAGGGCGTCTCGAGGCTCGATGCCACGGATCTGGTGACGGACGCAGAGGAGAACGACCTCAAGCGGGGTCTAGCACAGAGGCATGTCTCCATGATTGCCCTAGCAGGTGAGTGCCCGGAGGAGGGACTTTGCTGATGGGGTAGGTGCTATTGGAACAGGATTGTTTTTGTCACTCGGAGGAGCGATCTCCACCGGAGGCCCATTGGGTGCACTGCTGGGATACACCCTCGTCGGGCTGATCGTCTGCGCTGTGCAATTCGCCCTCGGAGAAGTCACGGCGTTCCTCCCTGTCACCGGGTCGTTCGTCAGGCAGTCTGAATTCCTCACCGATCCCGCTCTCGGCTTTGCGCTGGGCTGGAACATCGTCTATGGCAATTGGCTCTCGGTAAGTCTTGATTCTTAAGTGCTGACTTGGTCGATATGTAGGTGTTGCTGGCTGACCTTGGACGCAGGTGCCTTCTGAGATCACGGCGATCTGCGTCTTGTTCCAATTCTGGACCGACCTCAATCCGTCCGTGTTCATCGTCATCTTCATCATCCTCACCGCCGCCGTCGGCATGTCATTCATTGGGATCTATGGCGAGATCGAGTTCTTCTTCGCCATTTTGAAGATATTTTTGATCATAGGGTTAATTTTGTTCGGCCTCATAACGAACCTTGGCGGTGTACCGGGCGTGGAGAGGATCGGCTTCAGATACTGGAACAACCCGGGTCCATTTGTCGAGCACATTGCCACGGGGTCATGGGGCAAGTTCTTGGGCTTTTGGTCCGTCATGATCAACGCGGTGTTCAGTTTCGCCGGGGTGGAGAGTATCGCCATGGCAGCAGCGGAGACCAAGAACCCAAGGCGGGCGATCCCAAAGGCCTGCAAGAGGGTGTTTGTTCGAGTCTCGCTCTTCTACTTCCTCGCAGTACTCATCGTTGGAATGCTCGTCGCCAGCGACGACCCCCGACTGGGCGAGGACTCTGGAACCGCTGCCACATCGCCTTTTGTCATCGCAGTGTCTTCGGCTGGTATCACCGCGATCCCCAGTATCGTCAATGGAGTGGTGATTGCATCTGCATTTTCGGCCTCGAACCAAGCTCTACTCGCCGGCACTCGAGTGCTCTACTCCCTGGCCATCAAGGGACAAGCACCAAAGATCTTCCTCAAGACGACCAAATGGGGTGTACCGTACTACTGCGTCGGGACATACTTCCTCTTCTCCTTCCTCGCCTTTATGAGCCTTTCGTCAAACGCTCTAACGGTGTTCTACTGGTTCCTCAATCTCGTCGGATGCGGAGTTTTGATCTCGTGGACTGGTATTCTCACCAATCACATCCGGTTGATATGGGCAATGAAGAAGCAGGGCATCCCGAGATCCCTCCTCCCATGGCACAACGCCTGGACCCGTGAGTCCCAGAAGTCACATTTGTCTGTGCCATGGCTGACGTATACGCAGCATACGCTTCGGTTGCCGCTCTGGTCATGTGCCTTATCATCATGTTGACGAACGGATTCGCCGTGTTCACAAAGGGCAACTGGGACACGGCGGGCTTCATCACCGCGTACCTGTAAGCTCAACGTCTTACCCAAGACGTCATGAAGGCTAACTATTTGCAGGGATATCGCTCTGGTGGCCACCGCGTACCTCCTGTGGAAGGTGTTCAAGAAGACGAAATACATTCCCCTAATGGACATTCCCATCGAAGAGGTGCTCGAGCGGATCGCATTGAGACCAGAGCCAGAGGAGCCGAGGAAGACAGGGTGGTACCGCTGGATCAGCCTGTTATGGGATTAGAACAAGGGCTAGAGCTGGCCTGAGAGGGGGTCATGTACTTGTATGTGTATGGGGCTTTGGGTAGACATGCAGCTACGATGTGTTGGTGTGACATCTACCTTGCATTCAGGATTTGGTTCGGAACGCAGGACGATGCTCTCGTCCGAAAGACTGAGTTGCTCGGGCGATATCCTCGCTTCGAATGGAAGTCGTGGGGACAGGCTCGTCAGGCGCCTCTGTCTACACTTAGCGAGATGAATTCAGCCTATGGGGTGCCTTACGGTGGGCTGAGGTGGCCCAGGACTGCCCAGGACACTCTAGGCCACTCCATTGAGCAGCGTCAACCCGAGTCGGACTGGTCGGACTGGTCGGAATAATGTCCTGCTTTCTCGGCTCTTGAGGTTCGTTGCCCTGAGTTTCAAATTCGACCCCCACGTGAGGACGGTCGAGGTCGAATGAGATGTCGATGTCGCTGCTGGTGGTAGCAGCGATACAGGTGGTGAGCGCCATCTGGCGCCTATTGTTCGGCCACTGCTCAATCAGACTGAGGCTGCACCTTGTGGACGACCTGGTGCAGTGTGGGTGACTCTGGGCGGGACTTCGGGGTGAATTCTAAGCATACCTCGTAACTTCGTAATAGGGGGAGTTATTACCACTTTGAGTAATTACAAAAGGGGTCTATACCTTTTTCCAATTCAAATCACCAACTCCTCTTCCTGGCTTCTGGGGTGGATCAGTCGCTGTCTTGCTCTACTCTGCTTCGACACCAAACACCTCACCTCGCCTCGAAGGCATCAACAGATCACCACGACCACCGCCTTGAGCCGGGATCGAGTACCCAGCTCAGCCGACTCAAAGGAGAAAGCGCCGTGTGTAGATCGACCCAGGCCTTAATCCTCCGAAAACGCCTCTAGGCTTCCGACGCTCACTCGACATCGAGTATAATTTCGGACCCTACACTCCTTGTACACACGACTACTGCACAAAGCAGTCTCCTATCGCAAGTGCCTATGCTGGCTGTTCTGGACCGTCGACGATCGTAATACACAAGAGAGACAAATGTGCTCTCTTCACTCGAATACCGCGCCGACTGAACGCACTTTTGCAATCTCGACGCCAATGACATCGCCAATGCAGCAAATGCTCGCCGAGTCGCCTCACGACACGACCCTCGACTTCCTCTCGTTCATGGGACTAGATCAGCCGGATATGAATGGAGGAGGACCGGGACCATCGACGTCGACCTACAACTCCTTCAAGGACAGAAGGAATAGCACGGACGATCCCTCTCGCGGCGGGAGTTCACGGGGCAGAACAAGGACGCGGAGCTCGCAAACCCAGAGAAAACACGATGACAATCGGAGTCTCAGCTCGAATCCAAGTGAAATGGACGTGGATAACAGGTACAACTCTGTGATTCCCTTTGGACCGAGTCAAATCATGGGTCTCCAAGGCCTCGACAGTGGGAATGGAAATGGGAATGGGAATACCGACTCGTTACAATTCGGCCTGGGATCAATGCTCAGCGATCAGTCCCAGTCGTATGATGCGAATCAGGCGAATCTACTGCAACAGCAGGTACGTAGCTCTGGAGCGCTGAAAGCCAAGGCTCAATGTCCACATAGCTCGAACACATCCACATGCAATCTCCCATGTTCGACCCTACAAATCCTCAATCCCCGTATCACCCCATGGCGCAGATGTATATGACCTCCCCGATGAACCCAGTCGCCCAGATGCCAAACCTGCCCCAGATCAACGAGAACGAGAGCAGCGAACGGTCAGATCTCGAGGCTGTCAAGAAGCGGTGGATGGCAATGAACGGTGCAGCCGGCATGCTCACGCCAGGTGAGTCTGCGAGCAAAGGATAGAGCTGATTCAATAGGCCCAAGTGGTGAAGTGTTTCCTCAAACACGTACCGACAAGATGAGCCCAATGCAGCTTGAGATGCTGGCGAGAGGAGAGCTGGAATATCAGCCAGGGGTGAGTACTTGGGCGCTGGGCCAAAGCTGATGGCTAGTATGACATGACACCTCTGTTATCTCCTGCGTTGTCGCAGCAATACTCAAACTCGACGTACGCCTCTCCTGCAGCCTTCAACTCGAATAGCAATGCCAGCAACAACAACGCAAATGGGAACAACGCATACTATCAGACAAAGTCTCCCCTCGAGCAGCTACAAGAGCAGCAGAAGCAGTTTCAGGAACAGCTGGCGATTCTGCAACACCAGCAGAAAGAGCTACAAGCCACTGCGGCTGCGGTTGCCGCAGCGTCATCATCGACCGCTTCCTCCAATGGCTCGCCGTATATCAACGCTCAGCCGCGCTCGGCCACCACACCCGGAGTCAGCAGTCACCACTCTGCTGGGCCTTCGATCGGCAATACCCCTTCGCCCAGCTACTTCTCTCCCCTGACCTCTCCCGCTCTGGAGGCAAACAATGGTCGCTTCCCCACCCGATATGGTCGATACAGCCTTGGACAACAGCAGCAGCAATCCCAACCACATCCATTATCCGCCTTGTCGAGCCCCGCGCTCAACCCCGTCGGCTCGTCGGGTGGCGCTCAGCAAACCCTCAGTCCGGCCCTACAGCCCCAAGCGGACAATGAAATGTCAGATCCAAACTACCTCCAAGCGCTAGTAGGTTTGCTAGACAATCAAGGTCTTCAGCAGCAGTTTCAACCGCAACAACAGAGTCAGATCCAATCGTCTCCTCTGGTCGGACCAATAGGTACCGGACCGAACCGCCAGTCTCTGCCGGCAAAGACCCGACCCTCGCCAATGATGAAGCCAACCCACCGATCGCACAAGCACGCGTCGAGTACCTCGGGTCAATTCTCAGTACCCACCTCACCGGCGATTCAACGAGTGGTCAAGTCGATCGTGCCTGGAATAGGATACCTGCCACCAGCGGCGATCCAGCCAAATAACAATAATGGAAGTAACACCAGCACCCCTCAATTCAACAATGGTGCAATCAACGGCAGCACGACATCGACCCCGAGTCCCGTCGACCTGACTCAGATGATGCCCCCACCCCCCGTTCCCGAGGGCGGAAGGCGGAAGAGCAGCACGAGCTCGTTCACGCCAATGACGCCGGCTACATTGATGAACCTAGGTTCAAGCGAAACGCAGCCTCGCGCCAAAGCCGCTTCCAAGGGCAACATGGGATCTGCGGCCGTTATCACTGGCGCCGCGCCTCGACCAGCCACTGCGCGTAAGGCGAGTGGCAGCACGATCACGGCGAGAAAAGTCAACGGGGCAAGCAAGTTGCAGCCCACGGCCGCAGGCAAGCGAGCTCTGGCAATGCGTCCCTCCGGTGTGGGCGTCAGGAGTGGTGAGTCAAGTCGCTGCGAAACCCTTGCTGACAGTCTAGCCACCAAAGGAGCTGCTTCCGCCGCCAACCTCTCACTGCACGACACTGTCAACGGGGAAATGCGCAAGACGTCCCACAAAGCGGCCGAGCAGAAACGACGTGATTCCCTCAAGGCCAGTTTCGACGAACTCCGACTTCTCCTCCCGCCCATCAACACCGAAGCGCTGGATCCGGAAAGTGGAGAACCGATCCCCGGCTCCTCCGCCCCGAGGCTGCTGCCAAAGTCGTCCCTAGTCCCGGACGATAATCCGAATAGAGGCGTGTCGAAAGTCGCTCTCTTGAAATTCTCCAACGAGTACATTGTCCGACTGCACGACAAGGTGGAGAAACGGGATGATTACATTGACAAATTGCGGGACGAGGTCAGGAGGCTCAGAGAGGGCGGTGGGGACGAGGTGCACGGTGATGAAGGGGAGGACCTGCTCGACATGGACATGCTGGAAGGCGAGGAAGACGATTTCGCCGATCTGGAAGATGAAGATGAGGAAGAGGGCCAAGGTGAAAGTGGGGAAGGGGCCGAGGATCCATCCTCGATAGAGGATGCGGATGAGGATATGGACCCAGACGAGGATTTTACCTTGGACGAGGTCAAGACGAAGCGCAAACCGTCGGTGAAAAAGTCCCCAGCGCTCAAGCCGACGTCCAGGCGAGCGAGCACGTTGAGCGTGAAGACAAAGTGACCGACTTGAACGGACATGGCCTGTCGGTAGTTTCAGGACACGATGGAATGGACAGTACATACAGAAGTGGACAGTTGATTCGCGATCTGAGCATAGAGTAGCTTGCACTGTAGATTTATACCGACTTGTACATCTAGAGCCTAGAGTAGAGTGAAGAAGGACTCAGTTGATGAACCGAATACTTCGCAACTCGCGGCTGAGCCAGCAAATCTCTTGAACTAGATTGACTGCATGTACTACCACTCAGATCCCTGCTCTATACGAGCTTGGCGCCAACAGGAGCCTTGTCCTCCCTCAGCTTCAACAACCTCTGCAGAGCGTCGTCCAGCTTGACAGTCTCTTCTCGGCCCTGCACCTCGTCATCCCTGTTTCGGATGTTGACGGCCTGCGCCTCAAACTCGTCCTGTCCGACAACTACATGATACATCAGCTCGGGATTCCTTCGGGGCGATTTAAGGCAGCTGGCTTACCCATGATAAAGTTCCACTGGGCCGTCTGGGCATTTCTGATCTTCTTGTTCAACGTGTTGTCCGATAGATCTGCTTCGGCAAACAGTCCCTGATCGTGGAACTTCTTGACGACCTGCGTGGCGTACTCTTTGAACGGGGCGGCGACGGGAATGACGACAATCTGTCTCGGCGACAGCCAGAATGGCCTACAAGGTGTCAGCGGGGACCCGCATGAAAGGCAAAGAAAGTAGGGGTTTGGACTCACCATTTACCGGCTGTAGACTCCGTGACGATGGCGAGGAATCGCTCGATACTGCCGAGAATGGCACGGTGGATCATCACTGGGCGCTGGAACGTTCCGCCAGCGACGGCGTTCTCGCCTCCAGACATGTCGGGCGCTCTGAACTTGAGGTTGAACCTCTCGGGCAAGTTGAAATCGAGCTAGAATCGTGAGCTCAGGTCCATAGTTGTGCTACTTACCTGGATCGTACCACACTGCCACTTTCTGTTCAACGCGTCTGTGAGTTGGAAGTCGAGCTACATTCGTTAGCAAATGCTCATTTGAATTGATGGCCCACCTTTGGACCGTAGAACGCGGCGTCCTCCTCGTTGATATGCCATTTACCGGGCATCTGCTTGTCGAGGACTTTGCGCAATGTCCCCTCTGCCTTTTCCCAGACTGCGAGGTCGCCCATCCACTTCTTGGGGTTTCGCGTGGACAGTCCGACCTTGAAGTCGAAGCCGAAGGGCTTGTAGACGGCATTGAGGAAGTCGAACGCGGCGTCCATCTCAGACTCGACCTGGTCGAGCATGCAGAAGATGTGGGCTAGTAAATTAGCCATGCTCATTACAGATAGTCACTCACCGTCGTCCTGGACGAATCGCCTGACTCTGCTCAAACCCGACAGCGCGCCGCTAGCCTCGTTTCGGTGGAGGATACCAAACTCGGCAAACCTCAACGGAAGCTCCTTGTACGATCGCTCTCTCGAGTCAAAGATCAGACAGTGTCCGGGACAGTTCATTGGCTTCATCGCAAAGGTGTCTTCCTCGACTTTGACCTGGAACATGTCCTCGGCGTAGTTCTGCCAGTGACCGGACGTCTCCCAGAGCTTCGAGTTGAAGATGTTTGGCGAACCGACTGCTAGGGTCAGCTGCAGGTAAGAAACGCTACAATGATTGACTGACCCTCTGTGAAGCCTCGTTTGTGGTACTCGGCCTACAAGTCAGCGCATGTGTGACAGCCTGAACCCACCTTGATGAATTGCATCAGAGTGTTGTATATCCTCATTCCCATGGGCAAGAAAAATGCACTACCGGGACTGAGCTCGTGGAACATCCATAGCTCTTGCTGAACACCAATCTTCCTGTGATCTCGCTTGGCCGCTTCTTCGAGATACTTCTTGTACTCTGTCATTTGCTTGCTGTCCGGGAACGACATTCCGTACACTCGCTGGAAAGTGTCGTTCTTGGCGTCTCCAAGGAAGTATGACGACGAGTTCTAGAGAATCAGCTTGGTGACCTTCTGACCGTGCTCACCTTTGTCACTGCGAGAGCCTTGATCCTGCCAGTGTGAGGAACGTGAGGACCCAGACACAGGTCGATCAGGGGACCACATTTGTAGACTGTGGATGATGTTCCATCTGGCACTTTGTCGTTGATGTAGTGTTGCTTGTATTTGTTGTACTGGCCGATTCAGCTCCGCTCCTGGAAGCCTCACTCACCTTGAACATCTCCAACAGGACCTCTTTTGGCAGCTCGAGCCTCTCGAACGGCTGCTTCTCCTTGACAGCAATCTTGCAAACATCCTCGATGCCCTTCCAGTCTTCTTGCCCAATAGCTCTCTGCTCCGCAAGGGACATGTCGTAGAAGAAACCACCTTCCTCCAAGGGTGGACCGTAACCGAGGCAACATCCGTCAAACCTCCTCTCGCACGCCTCACCCAAGACGTGGGCGGAGCTATGCCAGAAGACCTGTCTGGCCTCGTAGTTGTTCTCCGGCGAGTCAAAGTCGAGCAATTGCAACGAGCAGGACGACTCGAGCGGTCGGTTCAAATCCCATAGTTCCTGGTTGTTGATCTTTGCAATGATGATCTTCTCCGACAACGACACGGACAGATCTCGGGCAATCTGCAGCGGCGTGGTCTCCCAAGATGTGGCCTCGACCTGCTTGCCGTCCGGCAGCGTCACAGTGATTGTCTCACGGGGTTGCTCTATGACCATCAGCACCGAGTAAAGATCACCTGGTAGGCAAGCAGTGGACTTACCGGCGACGAACTTGTCATACTTGGCTTTGTACTCGTCAAAGATCTTGATCCTCTCTTGGAAGAACTCTGGTGGGGGTTGCAATTCCAACGGTCCAGATGACCCGCCCGACTTTTTGTCCTTTTTCTCCTTCTTGTCCTTCTTCTCACCACCCTTGGCCTTGTCTCCTTGCCCCTGGGCCTTGGGAGCTTGGGCAGGCTTGGCTTCACTTCCGGAGCTCTCGGTCTTGAGGTCCGCGGCGGGGTTGGCTGCCTCTGCCGTGGAGGCAATGGGGTGTGCCGCTGTGGACATGTTGCGAGGGTATGTGCGGTGTAGGTGTGTAGATGGGTTGTGTGATGGGCGCAATGGCGATTTTGACGATAGATTGGTGGATATAGATTTACTGAGAGAACGCAGCGACCTTCTTATCAGCATGTAAGCCTATGAGTGGTCCAGAATGTGCGATGGACTCGAGTAGAGTTGACGAGGGAGCGATGGACCGAATTTTGAGTCGGCAGTTGCACTAAACGGGTTTCACCCAGGACGAGTAGGCGCGCCGCTTTGGCTGTCTCGCTCACGTGCCTAAGTCAACCTAACCCCCGTGCACCGCCGAATAGGCGCGGGCACTGAAGTGACGGTCGTTCGCGATACTGAACTTCTGTTGTGACCCCTATAGCAGTACTCTTGCCTCTTCATCTCTATCAATAAAAGCCTCTCACAATGTCAGAGGTCAACGGGTCGTCAGCTCCCACAGAGAGATGGGTGACCATCGTCGGCCAAGGGTGAGCTCATTGTCCAGGAGCAACACAAACAGAAGTTGTACTGACATCTCACGACTCCAGAGGGATTCAGACGGATCTCGACTTGAACACGATAGGCGATGCCGAGACAGCAGATGTCATACCTGATCTTCTGGCGGATTACTCGGCAGAATGCAAGGATTGGACACTGCTAGCTGGAGAGCACTGGCGACAGGGCAATTTCGACCGAGCTAGAGAGTTGATCACTAGGGGTATTCAATGTGAGTCAGGAGCGGACACTGCGAGGACAGCCTTCTGAGCGAATGTAGTCTTTGCTGGAAGTAGACAACCGGATCATATGGCATTGGTACACCTACATGTGATGCTGGCACACCTGCATTTAGCCCTCGCAAGAACGGCTCCCAAAGTATCTCTCCCGCATGCCAGTGAGTCCAGTGATGAGTGCAACGGCTGTATCCCCGTTCTGACCATCTGTACAGAATATGACAAACTGTCGTCGGATCTGCGGACCAAGGAAGCGCACTGCACCGAAGCTGCGGCCAATCTGAACAGAGCAGACGGCGCTCTGCAGGCGTCTGGTGCTATGGCAGACGAGGAGCCCGTCACGCTGGCAATGGGAAAGAGTGAGTCAAGCTCATAGACTCCGAACTGAACCCTTAGTCATTCTATGCCTTGCGAGGGGACAGCCTGGTGTTGCTCAACCTATAGTCGAGAAACTGCTCCAACGGCAGCCAAACAACCTAATAGCCCTCACCGCTCAAGCACGACTGCAATTCGCCAGAAGAGCGCACGAGGCGGCGTTTCAGACGTATCAGAAGCTGCTGAGCTTGAACCCCGACATGCAGCCGGACCCACGTATAGGTCTCGGACTGTGTGCTTGGGTGTTGGGCGACCGAGAACGAGCGAGAGCCGCCTGGGAGAGGTCCCTACAAAGGGTGGGTCGAAAACCCCATTCCGTAGCTGACATTTCAGGATCCACAATCATGGGTTTCGTTATTGCTGCTAGGGCTGGCATCGCTGAATACGGCTAGAGAACCGTCAAAGTCGAAAGAAGACCGACTTCGACTCGAGGCAGAAGGCGTGGCTTTCGTCCAGAAGGCGTTCAAGCTCAACAACAAGTCCCCAGCGGCGGCACTCGCTCTCGCCAGTATATCCGGGCAAGGTGGACAACTGCCCGTAGCATCCAAATTGGCCGAGAGGGCTATCCAGTATGCCGACAACAAACGGCATAGTGTGCTGGCGAATGCGGAGCGGGGGAGGTTGGGCTTTGTTGCTGGAGATGTCGTGGACGCTGGACCCTTCATCGCCGCAGCGAAGAACGAGGAGGGGGCCGGAGTGAACATCATGGCCGAGTTGACTCTTGGCCAGATCGCAATCAAGAATGGCGAGTCCAGTGCTCTTTCCGGTGATAAATGCTGACTCCTGCTTTAGGCAACTTGCGAGAAGCGCTCAACTTTATTGAACAGACGGCAAAGCGACTGAATGGACAAGGACCCCTAGAATACACTGTGCTCCATGGCTGCCTCTTGGGCTACCCCCACCCGGGTATGAAAGACGACGAAATCGCCAAGAATCGGACCACGGCGCGAAACATGCTCAGCGAGCTACACACCCTAGTCTCCTCCGCCTCGACCGACGAGGACTGGGCTAAACTCCGAGGAATCGGCTCCGACGCGGACATATTCGTCGACTTGGCCAAGATGTGGCAAGAAGAAAGTCTGGAAAAGGCAATCGGAGCCTACCAGACCGCAGTGACGATGACCAATGACGACGAAGACGCCTCGGCCGTCGACCACCGGGCGATCAAAATCTCGAGCAATCTCGGCGCTCTGTATCAGATCCAAGGAAACGTCGAGACCGCTGAGAGAATGTATCAAGAGGCATTGTCGAAAGTCGCCGAGGACAACAGTAGCAAAGCCGAGGTCCTCAAGACTGTCCTCGCTTACAACCTCGCCAGAGCGTATGAAGAGGGAGGAGACGTCGTCAAGGCGTCTCAGTGGTATCGGGATGTTCTGCGCCAGCACCCAGAGCACATGGAGTGTGAGTGCCGTAGGATCGCGTTCACTCGGGAGGTCACTGACAGAGAGAATAGCCAAGGTTCGCTTGGCCACAATTGCCGCTGCTGCCGGACGGAACTTTGACGCCCACACGCTGCTCAAAGAATGCCTCAAGTCGGACGAGACGAACATCACCCTGCGAACGGTCTACACGAACTTTCTCATCTCGATCGGCTCGCACAAGGAGGCACTTGCATTCACGACCCAAACGATGAAATACGACAAGTTCGATTCTGCAACCTTTTGCGCTCTCGGATGGCTGCATTTCTCCCTGGGTCGAGAAGCCAAGTCGTCACAAGAGGTGGCCGGTCGAACGAAAGAGTACCTCCGAAGTGCAGAGGCGTACCAGCGGGCCCTGGACCTCGACCCGACGTGTGCGATAGCGGCCCAAGGCTTGGCTATAGCTCTAGCGGAGGACACGCTCGCGCTGAGGAACGGACCGAACGCCGTCAATGCCGATGAAGCCAAGTTGAGGGTCAAACTCGCCGGTCAGGCGTTGAGCGTGTTCAGCAGAATCGCAGATAGTCTCCCCGTCGGCGCGGTGAATGTCAACATGGGCCATTGCTACTTTACCCGGGGTGAAGAGGAGAAAGCCATCCAAGCGGTGAGTGCGCGTTTTTCAGGATGGTACATTGGCTTACGGGATTGTTTAGTACGAGGCCGCTTCCAATAGCTACAAAGGGAAGAATGTCTCTGTGCTGCTGTATCTCTCCCGAGCGTGGTATGCCTACGCGACCAGAGAGTCCAACTACTCTGCCATGTCAAAGTCGCTCGACTACTCGCAGCAGGTGAGCACATTGCCCCTTTTGATGCGCAGATGGCTGACGAACGCAGGCGATGCACTTGCAACCGAGTGATCGAGCGATATTGTACAATATCGCCATGATCCTGCAAAAGGGTGCTGAGCTGCTTTTCGGCTTGGAACCCAGCAAACGGACGTTGGAGGAGCTCCAAACTGCTCTGGCGCAAGCTCAGCAGGCCGCCAAGTGAGTGGCTGCGCGAGCAAGTCGAGCGTTCAGCTAAAGCTAAATAGCATCTTCCGGGCATTGGCGGACGACCGATCTGGCGCCTTGCCGTACGATGCCGACTTGGCCGACCAGCGAGCGAGATACGGAGATGGTCTTCTCAAGCGGGCTCCGGAGCAGTTGAGCAAGCAAGAGGCGTACGAGGGCGAGTTCAAGGCGAGAGTGGAGGAGGCCAGGCGTGCGAGAGCAGAGGAACAGGCGAGGATCCAGGCCGCAGAGGTGAGTCATGAGTGCCCCGGACGGTTGATTGGACTGACATGACTTAGGCTGCGCGACGCGCTGAGATTGAGGCGAAAGCGGCCGAGCTGGCTGAAAAGCGGAGAGAAGCTCAGGAAGAAGCTGCCAAATGGCGTGAAGAGCTTGATCAGCGTGAAACGGAGGAGGCGGAACGGAAGGCCCTAGCCGCGGAGAAGAGGAAGAAGAGGAAGGAACAGGGCGATATCGATTCCGCCGACGAGGACGGTGCGCCTAGGGAGAAGAAGGTCAAGAAGAAGAGGGCCACCAAACAGTCTCGGAAGATCAGGAGCAAGAGCGAGATTTCGAGCGATAGCGAGCCTGAAGAGCGGAACGACGACGATGAGGCCGGTGAGGAAGGAGATCCAGTGGATGAAGAGGCAGAAAGGGCCATCAAGGCGAGGAAGGCGTTGGCCCTGATCAAGTCCAAGGTGAGCAGCGTATTGTCTACTCGGGTTCAACATAGAAGCTGACTGTCTGTAGAAGTCGAAGAGACAGGTTGTGGATCCCGACGAGGAGGAGGAGGCAGTGCCGAGCAAGCGTGCTGCTAAAATGTGAGCTGTCGTCAGGCTACGATTTTGTGAAGCTGGCGCTGATGAGAGGTGTGCTAGTAAATCCAAAGAATTCATCGAGGACTCTGACGAAGAGGACGAGACGCCGGCCAATGGAACCACGAGGGAGACTAGTGTTGCGAAGGAGGATAGTGATCAGGCCGAGGGCATGGATGTGGATGGGGAGGAGTGATCCCGGGGTAAAGCGCCACTCGTGGCGACCAGCATCTTGGTATACATAAAAGTAGAAGGTACTCCACAGCTTGTAGTCAGGCTATGACATGAGTAACATGATTTGTGCGAGGACCAGGGCCGAGGCTGTGAGTTGAGACTGACTGATCATGCAACATGGTGCACCAGCGGAATAATCTGGTACACCGTGAGAATGCATATTCGTCGCACCTGCAACCCGCCTGCCCACCGGGGAAACACCGAGTGACCGCCAGCATTCCTTCTTCACTTGACGTTACTGCGGTATCTCTCCTGACGAGTACACTTGCTGCAGCGGTCAGATACGGAATGCTGCAAACGAGCTTAATTGCCCACGGGCATGCGGATTTAGTGACAAGTGAGCGAGATCTCGGCGGCTGGAGAAGTCGTTGGTCATGAATGAAAGAGTAGCAGCTGAACTTACTTTCCAGGTGTCACATACGACTTCTACGGCGAGCGACGTGGGTGACAACCACCATCAGAAGAAGAGCTCCGTTCCGAGATACTGAGTTTTCTCCAGTCGCAACGTGCTCTGCGGACCAGAAGATTAAGATATTCCGAAAGAACCCCGACCTCCAATGGGACATTGAGACGGAATGGAAGGTGGGCCACCGAATCCTATTGAACTCAGACTACGTGGTTGCTCGAAGCTGACCTCGTGTGGTTAGGCACACGACGCACCACCACTCAAACTTGCCTTCGCGCACCCACTCCATGGTTCGTTACTGGCTTCGTGCGGACACGATAGGACTGTCCGGATCTGGGAGGAACCCCCTGCTTCCTCGTCGTCGTCGACGGCGGCGGCGGCGAGTAATGGCCCTTTGGGATCGAATCGGGATGGCAGATGGGTCGAGAAGGCGGTACTGGGTGGAGCGAAGGGGAGTGTCAGGGTGGTCGAGTTCAGTCCGCCCAATCCCTCTGTCGGGCTGAGAGTGGTGAGTGCTTCTTGGCAAATGTCCGAATGTCGCGGCGCAGTCTTGTTTTCTATTCTACATGAGCGGTTTGCTGATATTTGGCATAGGGCGCCATCTCGACAGACTCTCATTTGAGGATATATACCTCCCTGGACCCGTCACTCAATGATTGGTCTACGGCTCACGATATTCACATCCCCACACTGCCGCCTCCCGGGGGCCACACTGCGGATGACGCCTCGTCCCAGCATACCAATGCGGGCCAGGGGGATGGCAGTAATGCCGAATTGGCGACCGGGGGCTGGGGTCTGAGCTGGTGTAGGGAGAAATGGTGGGGTAGTATTCTTGCAGTGTTCACGGGCACAAGCCCAGTGGTCAAGGTGGGCAGATAGTACTCCTCCCGTCCTCACCCCCGAGGGGATCGAAACTATCATAAGGCTGACCTCTACTCAGATTGTAGCGCTGGACCCTACTCCCACGGCAATACTGCACCTAACGCCTACATCCGCCTCTGCGCCTCTTACCTCTGTCGCCTGGGCACCCTCCTGCGGCAGATCTTACCACCTCATTGCTACAGGCTCTCGGGACGGTACCGTCCGGATATGGCGCATCGAGCCGTCCGACGAGACGCGCAGTAAAGACGGATGGAAGGCGGAAGTCGTCGGGGATTTCGGTAAAGGCGGAGCTAGAGTCGCCATGGTGGATGTAAGTCGCCCTCTCGGAGGACTGCGATGGGTGCTGATTGGACTTGGTAGTGGAATGCCACGGGAACGACATTGACGACGAGCGATGATGACGGTGTGATCAGACTGTATAAGCGTGAGTGGAGCACAGTAGACCATGCTGACGACCGTAGCGACTTATGCAAAAACGTGGAAGCTGCTGGGAAAGATGTCGGCGGAAGAGCCGCCAGCGGATGAGGAGGCGAATGGGCAATCGTAGCGAATGCAGCGGGTCGGTATCACAGCAACACACTACCCGACTACGACAGTCAGGCTGCTCAAGTAGGGAGACGTTGACCATGGCGCGGGAGTCTGATCCAAGGATACATCTGAAGATCAAGCACAAGCTCATTATCGATCACCTACTTCTCCTATCTCTTTACGATACTGACTACTGACTGATGCCTAGTTCTGAAGGGTCGACCTCATGTGTCCGCACTGCGCATCTTAGTCTGAATTCTCTTCCTCCTCTGAGTCCTCCTCGTCCGACGATCCGATGGAGAATCCGCTCTTGGCCCTAGCCGGGGCCTTGCTTGGTCTGAATGAAATCTCTCTATCGGTCCCACTCGCGGACCCGGTGGTCTCGACCCTGCTTATGGGACGGAATCTCGTGGAGAAGGGACTACTTGAAGGCGAGCTCGACCCAATGGACAGCTCAGGAGTGGTACATCGGCCGGCAGTGACCAGTTGACGGAGTGATTTCGCTTGAGGCTGTCTCCTGGTGACCACGCTCATTGAGACGCAGTCGTCCTCAGAATCGGATTCGGAGTGGTCGCCGTCGACTCCATCATTCTCCTTGTCACTCTCGTCGTCGGCGTCACTGTGGTCCGAGACGGGGTTGTGAATGGAGTTCAAGTTGCTGATGGGCTCAGAGCGGCGGAGGAGAAAGCGGGCAGGAAGGCTGGACTCGGTGTCGTCCACTTCCTCGGACGATTCGGCCTTCAGCTTCGCGAGATCCACTTCTCCGATACTCGTGCTAGACTTTCTCATAACCTGATTTGCGTAGTTCGCTCTCGCTCTCCGCCAGATCGAAGGTCCTCTCTCGTCTTTGTACCACCTGGCCACCTCTGTGCCCTGACTCTGCCGCTGACTCCGGGTTGCCTCCAACCACTCTTCGTGAGGGGGGTACGTCAGAGTTCCGTCCCCGTGCACGGGTCTTTCTGGCCATTCGAACGGTTTGCCCAACGCTTCGGCTTGTTTCCTGGCTTTTGGCTTTGAAGCTCTGTTCCACGGCTGAAAAGCCGTCAAGGGGAAACTCCAATTCTGGCCCCATGTCGTTGGGATTCGAAGAGCAATTCACCTCATCGTCGACCACGTCGCCACCTCCGTCAGCCTCGGTTCCGGGAGATGAGTCGGAGGGATCCAAGGGATTGTTTGTGTAAATTGTGTGATTATGAGGAGCGTCGTAGTACGTCACACCTGACACAGGCGAGGAATCGCCCTTTGACGGGTGCTCATCCGCTTCTCGTATGGTGAGTGAGTCCAGGAGACTGCAGGGTCCGAGCCCCTTCTGATCTTCTATCTCGTAGCGCAGGAGTGGGACGCGAATGACAACGGTCTTACCGCTGGATTTGCGCGATTTGTCGAAGCTTGAGGCAGGCGATGTATCATCATGTCGGTTCTTGAGAATCGAAGGTCGAGTCAACCCTGATCGAAGATCTGTGCTTTGTTGGCTGGGCATGTAGAGGTTTTTTCTTGTTTTGTCGTAATTGATTGCAGGTGACGATATATCAGCTTTTGGACAATGCCTGCCTTGCTTTTGGTGATCGTGTCAGCGAGTTTTGCTGATTTTACTGTCGTCTGGCGGGTGAAGTCGAATGTTGAATGACAAAACCAGTGGCGAAGGTCGTTATGCCCCAATCGCACCTGCCCACTGTCCGGTTAGATCGCGATGACGATGAGCCCTTCTGCAAGCTCCGCCCGGGCGTCCAATCACCCAAATATTCTCTGACGGGTCGCTTGGTGAAACGTCTCCCGTGACAAAGGACCGTCTCATGTCTCAATATCCTAGGGGATTCGCTGGAAGGTCGGCCTACTCACACGTGTATGGCCAATCGAGCTGGGAACGATGGAATGCGGTATTGGCAGTGACGAGGAAATGCCGCACTCATGGGAGTCGGGGTGGGAAAGCGATGACGGCTCGTCGGCCGTTGATTGGTGGTTTGATGTGCATCATCTCCGAATGACGAGCTTTTCGAGACGAGCTTTTCGATGACCGCCTTCATTACGGCTGGGATTGGTCAAGTTAAGGTCGGAAGGTGGACTTGGAGAAGAGCGTGATGTCACAGCGAGAAGATCGAACGCAAGCTGCATCAGCCGCAAGACGGCAACTGACCACAAGAACGTGGCGACGGTAGACCGAGAGTCGACGGATAAAACGGCGCCCGTGCTCTCCCGCCACCGCCTATCCGAATACACTGCCGAGCACCCCCTCCATGCCCTTCTCCTTCATGGCGACCTTGTCCACCGCCTGACGCTGCTTATACGAAGACGGCCGTCTTTCCGCCTTGTCCTCTGCCTTTTTGCCCGTCTCTGCAGAACTACCACCCGCACCACCTGCTCCTTCATCCGTAGCTTCCTTCCTCGCTCGGCGTTTATCGAGCACCCGGGCCAATTCGACATTACGCAGATACTCCCCCTGTTCGTTCTTCGACCGGGTGATCTCGTTCCGCAGTCTCGCCTGATGTGCCTGTCGCTCGTACGCTAGAGGGGAAGGGTTTTAGTCGTCACGCTCGGGGAGAATTGGACGGTATGACTCACCGACTTGTTCACCCAGCATCTCCCATTTGAACCCACTCAGATACTTCATCGTCCAGATATCGTCTCGCCAGCTGGACTTTCCGTCAGCAGAAACCTTCAGCCTGAAGCCAGGATGGCACCCACCGATCGCCCTTCTTGCCCCCTATGACCTCGGCATTGAGCATCTTGGCCACGGTTTTCGCTATTGATTTGTCCAAAAACTCGACCCAGGCTTCGGAGAAGTTGGCCTGCTGATGTTTCTGCTTCTTCTTATCTGTCGTTTGGGGGTTGTACCCGCTCGGCGCTGAGTCCAAAGGTCATTTTCAGTCCCTACTGAGATATAGCCTGGAGTGTGTAGAAGAGATTGAGGCGAGAGGCAAATACTCACCATCCTTCCTCTGAGCGTATACCTTTCCGATATCTCCCCAGCGTGCCATCAGATGGCGGACCTTCTGCGGCGTCATCCCGGGCGGTAGACGAGAGATGTAGATGATTCCAGGGGCGATATCCCGTTTCGCCTTCTTCTTGACCTTTTTGGCGACAGGTCCTCCTGTACTTGCGCTCGTGGATGGCAAGGTCGAAGGACCGGCTTCCTCCGAGCCATCCCTGGTGTCTTCTAGCTGTCTCTTTGTTGCCGACATCTCCAGTAGACTTGCGTGTAGAGTTTGATGCTACGAGGGTACGATATAGGTCAGGAGTGTGATAAGAGGACCACGATGAAAATATCTGAAACGCAGCTGGGCCGAGTCGACGGAATCAAATTTCACCCACTCAAAGACGTCACCACCGCTCGACCCAATGGATGGGACAATCAACACACCTATATCAACATTACATTCTAGCCATCTCCAGTCTGAACATCTCACCAGGAAGAGCTCGGGATAGGTGGTTCTCGTCGCCATTGACTCGTATCTGCAGTTTACGAATCGACGAAACAGACCTGCACTCGGCTGGCGCTGATCAACGCCTCAGACGCAATGTCGGTCGCACCGCCTCGGACACAGTCGACGACCTCATTGTCCAAGTACTACAACGGCGCCAATGGATTCAACGAGGAGGATGTCAATGACCCCAGGATGGACTTTTGCAATGCGTTCTGGGGTCCTGGGGAGAAAGGATACGAAGTCCTCATGGCGAGGTTGAGAGGCGCCAATAGGACGGTGGAAGAGCTCAGGGCGTTTTGGAAAGAACGGATTGCGATAGAAGAGGATTATGCGAAGAGACTGGCAAAGTTGTCCAAAGTGACTTTGGGCAAGGATGAGATTGGGGATCTGCAAGGATCGCTTCAGAACCTATTGATGGAAACGGCTCAACAGGCAACATACCATCAATCCCTCAGTACAGAGCTCAGGCAGAGCGTAGAATCGCCCACAGCCGAGTTTGGTAACCGTTTGGTCAACCTGAAGAAGGGTCTGCAGGCCAGTATCGAAAAGTCGTACAAGAATAAAGGTCTTCAGGAGGGGCATGTACAGAAGGTGAGTGTCAAGTCACCCGCTGAGGCTCGAGCTTATCCTCGCCGAACCATAGGCCAAAGAGCGTTACGAGTCGGACTGCCTGAAGCTCAACTCGTACACTGCCAACAGCTCACTCGTCCAAGGCAAAGAGCTCGACAAGGTCCAGCAAAAGCTAGACAGGGTCAGGCAAACGATCGGCCAGAACGAGCAGGACTTTAGGCAGTTTGTCCGGGTGCTCGAAGGCACACAGGGCAAATGGGAGAACGAGTGGAAGGGTTTCTGCGACGTGAGTGGTGTCTGTTTTAGTACGAAGATGTTCTGCTGACCTGAGTAGCACGTGCAAGATCTGGAGGAGGACCGGCTTGCGTTGACCAAAGATATCATCTGGGCATATGCCAACGCCGTGTCTCAAGTCTGCGTTGAGGATGACAGCGTGAGTAGCTCTCCCATGAACCGACCTCCTAAGAGCTAATAACAGCTAGTCATGTGAGCGAGTGCGAGAGAAGCTGGAGCAGTTTGAGCCTCAAAACGACATGCTGGCTTTCGTCAGGGGCTGGGGCACAGGCGACAGCATCCCAGGTAGGTGCAAATTGACTATATATGACCCCTCGCTAACTTTACCAGACCCACAACGCTTCATCAACTACTCTGCGGGAGAGTGCCCCTCGCAACCGACCTCGCACGCGGCCAACTTCCGCCGTATCTCGTCGAAACCTCCCATGCCAGTTGGACCATCTGGAAACGAGTACCAGACACACGAGA
This sequence comes from Bullera alba, assembly GCA_001600095.1. Taxonomy (NCBI): domain Eukaryota; kingdom Fungi; phylum Basidiomycota; class Tremellomycetes; order Tremellales; family Bulleraceae; genus Bullera; species Bullera alba. The sequence continues at coordinate 288,353 of BCIX01000004.1, forward strand.
CCCCTGCTCTGGCTCAACCCGTTTCCGACAACAGCAATGGCATGCCAAACCTGAGCAACGGTGCTGCGGAGCTGAACACTTTCAACAACATGCACATTTCGGAGCCCGTCCGATCTGCACCAGAGCCTCAAGTCCCAGAAGCCCGAGGGGCGCCATTCGGAGGCATCGCTCTGCCCGGTATGGCACCCGCCGCCCCGCCAAAGCCGTCGACGCCATCCCAGGATCTGCCCAAGAGACAGTCGTCAATGGGCCCTCCTCCAGTGCCACCAACAATGACGATGCCAGAGCCTCGAATCCCCTCGAGACAGAGTATGATCCAGCCCGACATCAACGACGAAGAGGATCCAATGGCTCGAGCTCTGGCCAATCTCCGCAAAGAACCGCCTCCACCGGATTCCATCCGAAGGAATCCGTCGCACCGAAGACCCGAGTCTGCGTTCTCCAACGCGGGCTCTGTCCGAGGTGGAGCACCGACCTCGCCTGGACCCGCTCAAGGCTTCGGTGGCATGGGTAACATGATCCGACCGCCTTCCGCGGCCTCGAATACTGGTAGACCACCGTCCCAGCAGGCTTTCAACACGCCGACATCGCCCTTGCAGAACAACAGGTCGTCGTATCAGCAGCACCAGGGACCAAACAGCAAACAGTCGATCGACATGACTCTATCCCCGCCTCAGGGTGGTCATACGGCGGCGGCGTTGGCGAAATCAATGGACGAGTTCCACAGGCAGTCCTCGCGGGACAACCGAGATTCCATCCGGCAAAGTCGAAACTTTGGCAACTACGGCGACGAAGTGGTTGGCGCTCATCCCACATCTCGACCTGCCTCGCCGTCCGGTCGCGGTCCAAGTCCGGCAATGATGCAAGCACCGCGTCAGCCACCTTCCCCGATCCAGGATCAGGTGTTGCAGCAGTACCACCAAGCGTTCCCAGGCGAGCGATCGAGGTCAAGGGCGAACTCGCGTGCCAACTCGATCCGATCGGGCAGATCCAGAGCTGGATCAGTGTTGAGCAATATGGGTGCTCCGCAGCAGCCACCCCAACCCACGACGGCAGAGGCGCCAGCGACGCCGAGAGATGGGTTTGCAGGCATTGGCGCAAGAGGCAGGAGTCCATCGCCCCAACCGGGCGCGTTCAGGTCTCCAAGTCCAGGTCCGGCAGCGGGCACTGGCGGAGCATTGGGCCCCCAGAATATCGGTATCTCGCTCGATGAGAGGGGTGATGTCGCGCACGACTCGATGGCAGAGGCATACAGGAGACAGTATCAGCAGCAGCAGCAACGGTCGCAGCAGCCTCCACAGCAACAGCAAGTCCAGCAGCCCCAGCAGTATGGTCAAATGGCGCAGTACAACCAGCAGCCACAGCAGTACGGCCAGCAGGTCAAATCGCCAGTTTCGGGCGCGTATGATCAGAACAGGATGTCAAACCTTGCTTCTCCTGCTCCTGGCACTCAGCAGTATGGCCAACAGCAGCAGTACGGCCAGCATCAGCAGCAGCAGGCGCCACCGCCACAGCAGGTCCCAGCGCAGTATTACCCCGCGTACGATCAATCTTCCCAGAGAGCACCACAGGCTGCGCAACCACCCTACCAAGCTCCGCCCGTGCAGCACCAGCACTCACAGTCGTACTCCAGTAGCGGTGCAGGTGGCTACCAAAACCCCTCTGCGCAGTATTCTGGTTATCAAGCTCCACCCCAGCAGAATCAGTATCAGCGATCTGCCTCGCCAGCACCGATACATACGCGACCTCAGTCTCAGTATGGCGGGCCGGGCGGCCCAGCAGGAGGATATCGCGCACCAAGTCCCCAGCCTCAGGCTCAGCCGTCGCAGTACATGCAGCAACCGCAGCAGCAGGCGATGCGGGGGAGGAGTCCAAGTCCTATACCTGGTCAGGTACCCGTCAACGCGGCCCCAACGGGCCAGTGGTCGACTACTGGCCAGCCTGTCTTGTTCTGTGAGTGATATAAGGCTTGAGAGTGAGAGTGTGCTGATAGTACGTAGATGTCAAAGCGCTGTACGACTATTCTGCACAATCTCGTGAGTGAATCAGCGTTACAGTATCGCACGTCCCGGTGCCCCACTTGTATTGTCCATATCGTACGGTCATGCTGACTGCTTTCAGCCGCCGAGTTCGATTTCCAGGCTGGAGACATCATCGCGGTGACATCTACCCCGGAGGATGGTTGGTGGTCCGGTGAGTGATTTCTTGCGGTATTTCCCCGCCTGGTCCATCCGTCTGACTGCTTCGCTATAGGTGAGCTACTTGACGAGGCAAGGAGGTTGCCTGGACGGAACGATTTCCCGAGCAATTTGTGAGTGCGAGATGGTTGATCACTGCGCGATATTTCGCAAGCGGCACATGTTGTTGCGCGGTGTTGAGCGATTACGACCTCGATTTGAGTGATTTGTTCAGGTGGCTAATAATACCCTCTCTTAGCGTGTGTCTGTTTTGAGGCTCGTACTTGGATAGAGTAATGAGCGATGAGGAACGTGATGAAGGGAACGAGGACACGTATACGTTTTAATGCCTATAGCTTATGCATCTGCGATGAGGAGTGTGAGGATGACTGCCACAGTGCCAAGCACCGCCTACGCGAGGGATTGCCCATCTCACCCTGGCTGATTTCGAATCCGGGGGTATGAAGCGGGGCCACTTTTCGCCACTTTTCGCCCGATTTGACATCATCACAGCAAGACAACAGCTCACATGACCTCGTACACTGCAACAACATCTGCCCGGAGCTTGCAACAGTCGCCAATCGCACCATGCCATGCACAGCAGCCCTCGCTTGCAGGGTTATACTCGCAACTCGGCTTACAGTGCCCGGTCTGGAGTGAAACAACTCAGGAGTAGTGTATGCCGTTTGGTACATATACTCTGATGCAAAGGATAGCCAAGGACCTCTTCTCCCTTCCCTTCTTCAGCTTTGCTTACTGAGCACTGTACAGCCCACTTCCCATTCCCACTGCTGCCCACCATGTCCACCGCATCACAACACTTCCTCACCACGCCAGACCTCCTCTGCCTGCTCGTCCCATACCTCGACAGGCATACCAGGGCACTATCGCTTCGCGTCTGTAAAGCCTTCTGCGCGACCATCACCCCGGCACTATACGAACGCGTGGATCTGAGAGGCGATGGCGGATTGCTCATTGGCCTAGGAGCGTCGACGCATTCCTGGGCACCGACAACAACAACACTGCCTCTGCCCGGCCAATCGCAACGAGCTCCAATGGCGGAAGAAGAACCCAGAGGGAGAACCCTGCAAAGGACTGCAAAGGGCGAACCGACATGTGCAACTGCAAACGTCAACATACCTGCCGTCGTGTCCACTACCACTAGGCTACCGCCATCTCCGGCGCCATCGACCAAGATCCGAGACAAACCAGTACCCTCGACAGACCTAGCGATTCCGCTCCCTCCTTCCCCTTGCGCCTCCGACATCGCCCTAGACGAGGAGATTGTCGTCGAGACGCAACACGATGTGTTCAAGTGGGATAAAGCCGCTGCACTGCGTTTCGTCCGTCAAATCAACGTCTACGAACACGAAGATGCAACCTGTCCCGGAAGGCTGCTAGACGGACAAAACCTCTTTCCTCGACTGCACACCTTGCACTTTGCCGGCGGCGGACGCAAACTCGGTCAAGGCAAGCTCTGCGCCCCCAACAGATGCCCCTTCCTCATTCAGGGCTGCTGCGACGACCACGCCTTGCTGGATCAACAATGCGGCGTGGAGACTTTGATATATCGAGATCTGGACAAGGCATCACAGCATACCCTCCCCCCGAGGAAGATCTCCAGGAACGTCAAACACTTCAAGCTCATCATCCGACAATGCCAACTCCCCCTCACCACGGGGCTGAACGAGCTACCGGCTGGAACGCCAACTGTCGGTTCTGCGGCCTCTTCCACAAATTCAACACCATCCTCCTCTCGATCATCCTCGCCATCTTCATACTCCCGGTACCCCCTCGTCGACGCTTTGACCTCGCAATGCCCTCGGGTCGAGGCTGTCGACTTGGTCTTCTGGGACGAGCGACACAAACACCGTGTGGATATCAGAGAACGATCCGCCGACGAGTCACTCGGACTGTTCATGTACTGGAATCAACCCGACGGATATGTCCACAACGAGCTCCTCTGTCATTTCCACTCTCAGTACGGTTGTCTCAGACACCTGCCCAGCCCGGCCACACACCTTTCGGCCATCACGGAACGCATCGGGCGTATGCCCTCGGTCAAGCGACTGGACGTGTGGAACACCAAGGCCATGGTGTTCCCCTCGTATTCACCCCATGTCGAGGCGACATCACCGGAAATGGAATCCCCGTCAGAGACAGCGGCTTTATCGGCAGAAGAGGAGGAAGCAGCCGCTGCGGCCAGAGAGAACGATAGACAGATCTCCATCCACCGCGAGGCTCTGATCGTTGATTCGATAAAAGAGGGGTTCACTCTAGGTCGACGGCCGAATGCCATGTTGGAAGCGGCTTCAGCGAGTTTGGCCGGGCTCGGAACAGCGACGATGGAGGTCGAAGACGTTGATGATACCGGAGTCTCGGAGGCCGACGAGGTCATCAAGTTCCACTCTGCGCAAGAATATGTCGACTATGCGGGCCCTCGAGGGGAGATCGATAACGACGAGTGGCAGTACTGGGAGCAGGAGGCTCTTCTGGCATGAGGATACGGCGTCAGGAAGGACAGGGGGGATTGACAGTGATAGTCAGCAAGAGTGTGCGTATATCGCCAGTGTAGTCAAGTGAAAGCATCGTGTTGTGCATAATAGTGTACCACCTACATGTAAATATGCTGTCTCAGACTCGCACATTGCAACTCGCCAAAGCCATGTCCAACTTCCAGCCCAACGCGGCGATACATCCCGCTTACAAGGCACTGAGACTGTACTACTACGCCACCCTAGTACAGATACATTGGGAGGCCATACACCACTGGCGCCGCGCCTGTCAGATACTTCAACTTGCACTCCTCTCTTCCCTTTGCCACGGCCTCTGCTGTTGACATCTTGGACAGAGGCAACTTCAGCCTATTGCCCGCTGGGGACAAAATCGACACGTGCCCGGAATCCAGGTTGAGGTGTTTGAACACGTCCTCGGACAGTCTGTCGATATCCCGATCCGTCACGTCCCACAAGTTGGCCACCAGCGATGGACTACAGCAATACTTGTCAGTTCCAGAAAGTCGTTTCTGACGCCGTGGACTCACCACCCGCCGACCATGTAGTTCCATGCGGTGCCGGACCGGTCGAAATCCCCCATGTCCTTCAGATGTCCGGATGAACAGCCCCAGAGCATCATCGTGGCGCATTTCGCCAAGTGTTTGACCTTGAAAGAGCGGATATACTGCTCTGCGCCCCCATGTCCAAAGTACCTACGCCAAGGTCAGCTTTGTCTCGTGCGAGCATTGTATCACACTTACAATACCAGGTCGTAATCTTGCAATGCGGCAAGCATCTCCAATTCCGTGGGCGGCCTTCCGGTGATTCCCTTCCAGCCCGCCTTTTCGCACATCGACTTGATCCACGGCTCGAAGAACGTCTGCGTGCGCGTGAGGTCTCCGCTCGCATTGAGGATGTAGAACACTCTGCGCGAGTCGACTAGTCGCTTGACGTCGGGTGTGGTGGGGATCGACATTGCTCTCGTCAACTCCACTTGGTCCAGGAGGAACGGTAGGGATGGCGTGCGAATCACCGGTCTACCCCTTAGAATTGGGATAGACTCCCATGGGAACCCAGAGACGTTCTTGTCCAAAGCCAAGAAGAGGTGTTCCGCCTCGGAAGTTGAGTTCCCGGGGAGTGACGATTCCGCCTCGGCAAGTGCGCTCTTGACGTCGACTCCAAGCTAGAGGATGTCAGCTGAAGCAGACGATGAGCTGACAGCTGAAACTTACCTGGTCGATATCCAGCTCAGCCAGTGCCACGGGCACCCCGTGGAACTGATAAATGTCCAGGATGAAGTAGACCAGATCCTCAGCCTCTTCGTCTTTACACTTTGACGACAGGCCCGCAAAGCACTCCAAGAGCGCATCGTCGAGATGAACCCTCGCGCCCTTTTTCAACTCGGATGCTCCGCTGGTCAGAGCACTGGTAAACACTCGTTCCAGGCGATTCCGGAATGCCGTCAGGGTAGCCTTGGTCAATCCCAACTTGGGCGATAGGATTGTCTAAAACACAACTTATCAGCCTAGACTCCAAGTCTGCTCGTTGGGACCCACCTTGAATGCGCCGAGCCAGCAGTACTCCAAATTGGCCAAAAGCTCCTGAAGGCGTTTATCCAATTCGTGCCGTTTCGCCCACCATGCCATTCTGCCCGCCTGAGAGTCGACCGTTTTGGCACTTCTCGCATTGTCATTACTCTCGTTGATGATCGCGGTCATTTGCTCGACTGCCGTTTCGAATGTGAACATGTCATCCTCCTCTCCTTCGCGTTTACCCTGCCTGTCGAGCGGTAAGGTGAAGACGATCGGGTTTCGACCTTTTTGATGGCGGGAAACAAACATTGTATTCCGATCTTCCGTGACGTTGATGCTCACTACGGCCCAGTGGTCGGGCAAGGTGCTTAGGTCCGGATCCGACGTCGAGAGGAAGCTATTCGTAGCGTATTTCGCCCTGATACCTTGCCAGTACTCCCTCAGAGCCACATCCGACTTGATGTCCGATCGGCCAAGAGCAGCGTTTGAGCCCCCGCTCTTCGACGGCGAGCCGTCTTGCGGTTCTGTAGATGCCTTGCCGTCAACCTCGGGCCAAATACGATCCTCGGGCTCGAGGGAGTCAAACTTGTGATCGATAGCAGCGGCGACGTCGCGGGAGATTGTGATAGCGGTAGTCGAAGCTAATGTCTTGATCAGCTTCATACCTCATGTCATCTCACAACAACTCACCCAGTAAAGCAGCCGCCGAAGCTGTTGTTGCGGCCGATCCTTCCCCCAGAGACGTCTGGAACGCCCTTAGCAGCGCCAAAGACAGACAGGACTGCCGAACGTCCTCCACCCTGCCACTGCCGTAGGCGAGGTTCAAAGACGACATGAAGGCTTGTTCCGATTTCTGCAGGATGATCTGGATATTCTGTCGACTTGACTGTCGGTCTCTCGTCCTCTGCTCCGGGTTGCCCATTGGCATTGCGATGGCTAAGGGGTGGTGAGCAACGATGACGATAATGCTAGAACGAAGAACGACTCACTGGAATCCGTGAGGGAGCTCATCCACAGATCCGACTTGAAGTGCTCGAATGCCTCTTGGAGACTGATCCTTCCGTCGAGGTAGAGCTCTTCTGCTTTTGAATTTGGCGTCGGGGACATGTCGCGGAGTTCAAGCATCAACTTGTCGCAGTCCTCCGCCAGGCCATTCTCCCGCAGTAACCACGCTACTCAGCGTCAGCCGCTGAATCTCTCCACTGTCTCAACCGCTCACCTTGCTGACGGAGGACCTTGGCGAGGGCACTTGGGAGCAATGTGTCCTTACCACCTCTGGTCAACGTCGATACAGATATCCTCGCTGCCTTCTTTGGCCTGTACATCGTCAGCACAACGCCACCCAGCTGTCCCGCGCTAGACGACACTCACGAAGGCAAGATCGCCTCGACGGTCGTGAAGACGGCCTCCAGCCCTGTGACTTCCTGACACGCTCCGTCAAACATTGCGCCAGCCTCCTCTGCCATCTCCTGCTTGCTATACACATCCCCTTGGATACGCTTGATGTCAATCATGTCGAGGTCGTTGTTCTATCAGTCGGTATCAGCTCTAGTCAGCGTGCTTGCGCACGCGGCTCACACTTTGCAGGACGGTTGACGCCTCGCCCAGTTTCTCCACAGACTGGTCATACTGGCGCATTCGATACTTGAGCTCTGCAGACTTGGTCGCCATTCTCGCGGCTATAACGGGTGCTTTGATCATTGGGAGCATCGGCTCGAGCGACGTGATCATATGTTGTGCCGTATCCGCGTTCCCTCTTGTGGCATAGGCGTCGGACAAAGCGAGCTGGATCATGATCAAGTCCTAATTCCAAATATCAGCCTGTCTTCATATTTGACATGTCGGAGCCAGTGCTCACTTCGGCAGAAGACCACTGAAAGCCAGAGAGGTGTTTGTCCTGGAAGGGCGATTCCGCCATGGCCGTCTGGGCGTCTTTGCTGGGCTCGTCGGCTCCCTTGGCAATTTGGGGCGCGGTGAACGGGTCGTCAGAGTCCTTGGCGGCTGAGGTGGATGCCGACTCTGGGAGTTGCTGCTTGGGCGCTACCATACAGACAACTTTGGCACACCGCGAAAACCCTTTATAGGCGTTGATCAGGTGGTTCAAGGTCCCGACGTGGTCGTTCTAATGCTGCATCAGCTTCTCGAACCAGAGCGTCTTTCAGAGAGGACTTACCTGAGCCATGGCGATTGCTGCTAGGGCACTGCCGGCGAGGGAAGCCCTGTGAACGGCTTCATACCTCGCAATGACTTTACCCATCATTCGACCAGTTTGCTCTGCAGAATCGATCGTTCGAGCCAACGACTCGGCTTGATCATACATGGTTTCCCTGACGACTCATCAGTACCCCAATTCATATTCAAGCGCATTATACTCACGCGGCCGAACAGTCGTTGGTCATGGCCAGGGAGATACACTGCCTCAAGAACATCTCTACACGGACATGCGCTGACACCGGTGTGATCGCCTCGGCGACCCGCTGTTGAGCTTGCGCAAACACTGCCTTCGAGCGGGAATATTTCCCGAGCTTGAAGTACTCGAAGGCCAATTGACTCGAGGCGGCTACATAATCTATGCGCCCAATCAGCCCTGTTCCCAGACAGATCCCCGCGCAAGGGCTCTAAAGCACTCACCGTTGGTTCGATCTTCGAATTGCCGAAGTACCGCTCTGTACAACTTCAAAGCCTCGATCTTGGCGAACACATGTCCCAGTAGACCCATCAACGAGGTCAACGACGCTTATGATTGCTTGTCAGCTTCGCCTTGTCTTGGTAGAAAATAGCTCACCTAGGAGTCTGGTCAATCTCTGAACATCGTCAAACACCAGAGTCGGGGGTTTCGGCACCGGTTTGACAATTGACGATTCGTCTTTCGCCTTTGAGGCAACCTTCCTTTGGACAGGTTTCACCGGAGCCTTCGGCTCAGAGACCGTTCTGGAGGCTGTTCGCACAGCTCGGCCGGGGACAGGAACGGTTTTGATAGGTCCGAAGGGTTTCTTCGGCGGTGTGGAAGTGAGGTTCTTGACCAAACCTCTCCCCTTGGCTGATGGGCTCGGCGTCGAAGGTGGAATGAGAATCTGTCTCAGGTCTGCCATGGCGCTCCGGGCGAGGTCTTGGATTGCCGTACTGGAAGATCCGTCGCTGGTGAAGTATGCCTGGAATACTTGGAGGAGCCGGGTGGTCGCTACCAGTTCCGCCTTGTAAGGCGATAAAGCGCGATCATCGCCAAAATCCTGCACATGTCAGAAAGCGCTCCTTCAATTAGAGAAGGCACTCACTGCTGTTGAACCCAGCTCCTCCAGCTCGGCCAGAATTTCCCCTAGTCGAGCTGCCTCTGAGCCAGATTGACCGAGAATCATAGCGCTCTTGATCAACAGCCTGTCTCTTTCAGCTGACCACTCTTCATTGTGTTCGATTCTCCGTCACCCACCTTATTCGCCTCAGAGGCATGGTTTCTGGGGTGTATATCCCCAAAACAAAGTCTCCGATCGCTATGGCCACAGAGGCCATTTCGACCCTCGAATCATTCTCCACCACCCTTTCCACGACCCTCTCCAAAATCCCACCTATCACCACTGCCGACATGCCTTCCCGGCTAAGTGCGGCGGCGCAATTGCTGATCTGGCCCAGCGGGACGCTGGGGTCGATCTGGGCGAGAATGCCCAAACGATCAATCAGCGAGATGACCATTGGATACCCGGCAAATGCTTCAGAGAACGGCAATCGCTCCAAGTCTGCTTCCAGCATGGCTATGGAGGAACGAGATACAGTCGCCATAGCCTCAAAGTAGGTCTTCCAAGCGCTCTACCGAGACTCGGATCAGCCCCTACGTCTAATAAGTGTGAGACTCACCGTGCTGTCGCCGAGTTTGTAGTGACAGATCCCGACCATTTCATACCGCCGACACAGCTGTTCCTCCAGTTGTGCAAAATACTCGTCTTTCACATTCTTGTCCTTTGCCCTTTCCGCGTGCAAGATCGTCATTGCCTCTAGACCGAGATCACAAGATCGTTGGCCGTAGATCTGGCTTTGGGCATAGTTTTTCTTTTGCCAGAATTGAGTAGCGACAGTGTAGGCATTACTCGACAGACATCTGAGCCAGTCGGCCGTCGTCATCGCAGGGACGAGAGGCGTAGACAGGGAGACCACCCGCGCACCACGGTCCAGAAACGCCAGGGACGAGGTGGTAGACGATCCAACGGTAGACCGGCTCAAGCCTTGCAGCGTGTCAATGGCCCCAGTTCCGAGATTGATAACAATGGCTTGCAGGCCCTATATGCGGTCAGCACGAATCCCATGATGGAAAGACGAAACTCACCAGTGGCCCTTGAAGTAGATCCTCCGCGAGATCGACGTACTCGACCAACCAGTGTTGTGTGGCAGCTAGCAGTGTCGGAGTGGGCTGTGCCTTCCCAGCACCACTTTGCTGATTCGTAAATGTCTGGAGGATCAAACGCCGAATACGCTCGAGCGACCTGGATGCCTTACCCAAAGCCGCTTGACCGGGAGAATCATCGCCGAGGCTGTTCAACGAGTCGGCCAAGGATCTCAGGTTGATCGTTTTGACCGCACTCTCCACCGCTGCTATACTCAGCGCCGTCGGATCGCCTAAAGACAGGTCAGCGTACTTCGCCCCTTCTGAAGGGTACCACTCACTCAGCATCTTCTCGACTATCACTTCCGCCCGGGACATGTCCCCACATGCTCGAGATATCTCATCCAGGATCGACGTATCTGATGTTTTGCCCTTGGACGAGGGTCGCGAGACAACAGGTGGTCTAGCTTGGGTATGAGCCGGGGTCGAAGGCGTAGTTTGCGCCACTTTCTGAGGTGGTGTCCGAGGCGGAGGCGTGGTTTCCGAGGAGCTGTACGCCGTCGTCTTCATCAATCGCAATGCTCGATCGATCATCTCCACATCTCGAGTCTACGAAGCAGCATGAGTCATCTGTTCTCACGACTGTTTCCTTGTTGAAACACGCACCCTTCTCGCGATGGTGATCCAGAACTCGAGCAAGGCTGACCACTGACTCCCCGAGAACCACGTCGAGGCGACGTTTGATCTCTTCTCAATCAGCAACTCTGTCCATCCCACCAGATCCGACAGAGTCTCTGCCACTTCTTGTAGTCGAGCGGGGGACTTGTCGTCGTTGAGTGTCGAGGCGAGGTTGCGGTGCGTCGTCTCCCATAATTGCCCTGGAGTGGTCTTGCTGGCGGGTTCGGAAGCCGTGATTGCTGAAGCGAGAGTGTACAGTGTCAGACGCTGTAGGTGGATCGAAAGTGGGTTTTGCTGTAATTCCAACCTGAGTTGGCGATACAGAATGGCCACGAGTCCGGACGAGGCGATCATAGGTAATTCCGTGGCGAGGAGTAGCGGGTTTACATATTGCCGTAGCGAAGATGAGGGTGATATAGTGGGAACGGGCATCAAGTCCTCAATATCCTAGTGGGATCAGTACAGAAGAACAAGAAAACGGAGACTACTCACCGATTGATTCACTCCGACGACCAGGAGACACACCCAGGCAGAGGCCACAAATTGACAAATGACAGTCTTGAGGGTCTCCCCCAACTCCTCTTCCTCCGCTGGCGCTGGCATCCTCGTCAAGTCGAGCCATTCCTGGGGACAACTCCCGGTCTTAGTCGATGCTTTACTCGGTAGAGTAACTCTACTTGACGATGCTACGGGGGCAGGACCGGTGGAAGGGGATTGCGACAGCGGAACATGGGTGTACCGCCGAAGCAGACTTTGCCGCATTGGCACCATCACCTCCAGAGCTTGTCGATGCTGGAATACAATCAGCTTTGCCTCTTACGTCAAGTCTCCTCGTACTCACCATGTTCATGAGGATGAGCTTCGAGATGAGCGCTTGCGACGCTCTGTCCACCTCCATGCCCTTGGCACCCAGTGCTCCCTCCTCGTCCAGCTTCCTCAGCACTTCGAGCGCTTTTGCCGTATAATCCAGAACGACCCTCACGCTCTCGTCATCCCAGGTATTGCCGTCGTCGGCTTTGCACTCTTTCGAGGTGGAGCCGGGGGAGAATCTGTACCCAGAGGCGATCACACTTGACAGGGATTTGACCTTGGCGTTGATGACTGCCATTGCCGCGACTGCTCTTTCGCTCGCAGGCATATCCTCTTCCGTAGCCCATGGCTCGGTGACAGTGGCAGATGGGGCTGGGTTGGCTTTGGGTCGGGATGGCCCTGCGATGACCTTCGAGGCGGTCCGTGCTTGGGCTTTCGCAGGAGGTTTTGCAGCTGTAGTACCAGATCCGGCTTTTGCAGTTGTAGCTACTCCATTCACAGGCTTCAGCGTTACTTTTGTCACTCCCTGCGTTCGTTTTGGAGGAGTGGACGGGTTCATCGATCTCGCACTCGGCTTGCCCAACGTGCTCGAGCCCGTCGCCGTATTCGCAACCCATCTCGCTGGGGTCTTGCGAATAGTCGGAGCGGGCACTTTGGCGGCATTAGCGATCGGATCATCTGTGACTGTGAGTATCCGCAGTCCGTTGACTAGCTCGTCCTCATCCTTCGATTTCACCCTTGTCGAGCGGGCTACCGGTGCTTTCCTTGCCGTTCTAGGTGTTGTGGTTGACACCGGCACAGCGGCTTCAGTGGACGCCACCGCCCTTGTCCTGCCGCTCCTGGAGGCCATGGCAGTCGGTCCAGAGTCCCTGTAGGACTGTAGTGCTGTAGTGATGGTCAAAGGACTGATTGTTGAGGTTGCGAGTTGAGGTCGCGAGTTGAGGTCAGGTCGACCGCCTGGAAAAGAAGTCGCGTGAACTGGAGAGGGTCATGTTTACAACCCCTTATCACCCCCTGTTACGGCATGACGTGGCATTCTGGTCCCTCACCGTACGGTCACCCCCCGGAATCAAATCTTTGAACGCTTCTTCACCCAAGCTTGACCACCATCTCGTCCTCCTCATCAACAATAGAGCACTGGGGAACGTATAGTCGGGCAGTTGTGAAGCAGCGACAAGATGGTGAGCAGCTCCTATAACGAGCGTGAACGTTCTCTTAGCTGACATGGCCAATCTAGATCATCCCAGTCAGGTGCTTCTCGTGCGGTAAAGTCATTGGCAATCTATGGGAGAGCTATCTCGAGCTCCTGGCCGCCGGGGTGGACGAGGGGTGAGCGGGCACGAAGCTTGAAGCCTCTTCAGAAGTCATGCTGATGTGATCGAACGGTAGTGATGCTCTGGATAAGCTGCAGTTGTGAGTCAAGCTCGACATGCTCCTTGAGGCTACACTGACGTGATGCAGGAGGAGATATTGCTGTCGAAGAATGGTCCTGACGCATGGTGAGTGGGGAGACGCAGAGGCATTTGGTTATCGGAAAGACGGATGAGGGAAGGTAGAGAGTTTGGAAGTGAAGATTGTCTCGCAAGGAGAGGAACGGTCCCACGCTTCTGCCCTGGCACGACACCTCACGCGAGCTGACGCTGAAATTCCAGTCGACCTGATTGAGAAGCTGTTGCTATACAATCGTAAGTGCCCCTCAGTCCCAGTGGTATAAGCGCTCACACTTCTGTAGCTTTCGAAAGAGAAGGGAGACCCTAGTGCCCAACTACCGCGTCCCCACCCTGGACATCTCCGCCAAAACTATACCCGAGGATTCTCAACGTCGATCCGCTCGAAAAAGCTTTTCAGATGTCAACCTCACATCACATTCAAGCGATCGACTACTGGCCTCACGACTTTACACTGTACACTTGTACAACATGCATAATGGAACGGACCCGAGATGCCTAGTCAGGTGCTACAGCTACTGAGGCCGCTTGTTCACCGGATCAGGTGGACCGAGTCCGAGCGAAGTGTCGCTATCCCCTTCGTTTTTCGTCTAGTTCGGCAGGTACAAGTCCCACCTCCGTGCGAAGCCCATGTCCCATTCTCACATCACCTCCACAGCGACTAGTACCGCCTAATGCCACCCTCACCCCCGGCGCACCACACTGACCCGTCCAAACCCCGCGTCCAGGTTTCCACGCCGACCGCCTCCCAGCCCGCATACTCCTCCTTCGTTGAGACCCTGTATCCCCCTCTTCTGCCCTCACCTCCAGGTAGCTCCTCAGCACCCTCGCCAACGACGTCTCTCCGCTGAGCCAGCCTTTCGACTGCCAGTCGACATGGCAGGCCGGATGCCGTTCCGACCAGTAAATCCCCTTCATCCCATAGAAGGGAGTAGACCGATGCCTCATTCCTCCTCACCACAGTCGCCGCCTCCAAGTCGCTTAGCCTCCTCAGGGAGACAACACCGTTCGCATGCCCCGTGGCGAGTGTGCCTGTCGACGGGTCGTATGCCGCTGAGACCAAATTCGATCCAACGCCCCACCCTCCCGTTTTCCTCGTTCCCCCTGCCACTCCCGCGTCCGCTTCCCAATCAAACACCTCGAGACCGGTGGCCGTTATTGCCAGAACGCATCTCTCCTGATTCTGGGCCCCTAACGCGCTCAGACCCGCCGGGTCCTCTACTATGATAGTCCTGAGGATCGCTTTCCGACCACTGGTCTCCCATTTCCGGACCTCCTTGGCACTGCCCACTTCCCATACCCGCACAGAGCCGTCTTTGGACGATGAAACGACTTGCTTTCCTATTCCTAATATCGATATCGAGGTCAAAGCCCTAGTGTGGCCTTTGAGGACGCGGGGGTTCAAGCCGTCCGAGGCGCGATACACCCTCAATGAGAGATCAGAGCTCGCCGTGAGGATCACCTACATGGCATCAGCACCCTACGACGCATTCAGAGTCTCTGAAATGACTCACTTCACCGCTTGGGAACCACTTGGCGTCAATGACATCCCCCACATGGCCCTTCAGCTCGACCTTTTCGTCGATCCTGGCGTCGGGTCCACAGGGCACGACGACGCAGTATCCATCTGGACCGCAGACCACCATTCTATCTGCAGTAGGCGAATGCGCTATGGCATTGATATGTAGCGGTGCCTAAGAGTGAATGAATGAGCTTTAAGTTACGACAAGTGCTTGCTCTAGACCCACTGAGACCGCAGTGGCCTTTTTGAACGGCGGGTGGATGACCTGTCGCGGAAATCTGACTGACGCTGAGGAGATGTCCAGAGACGGTATTGAGATTGTGAAATTGGCCTGCAAAACATGCTCAGCGCAGATCGTATGCAACGGACAGCTAGGATTAGCGTGTAGACCTACCCGACTCGTCCTGTCAACCTGGACGCCATCTCGAGCCGAAAGTTGTGACCCTCCTCCGGTTTGGGAAACAGTGACCTTTCCATTGACAGAGCTGCTGCCTTCACAATACTACGAACGTCAAGTCAGCGGATTTCCTGCCTTCTGGATTTGTTGAAGTGTCATTATCGAGCCAGTCAAACAACATGATCACAGTCTGATCCATCACTGGTCGACCTACCCCCGATATCCAGATATTCTCCTTCTGCACTATCCCCTGCTCCACATCATCAAAGACGGACAAGGCGTCATGCTGCCTGGATCAGCCACTTGAGATAGGGTACCACTATACGAGCCTCACTTACCTGAATATCTATGTACGGCAGAGCTTGGATCTCCATCTTGCTGGACGACCGTTCAGACATTCAGAGTGGGTTCAGAGTTGACCAAAGTCTTTGAACGAGCTCGTCAGTGCCCAGACGGTATTGTTGGTCCTTCTGACCCGTAGCAAGGCGGTGCTTCAGGTGCTCGGATCCAAGACTTGTGTTGGTATGAAGGTGTAGAACGTCAACTGACACCGAGCAGCGTTCAACATTGGCGCTGACGAAGTCGTGGTCGACCTCCACCTCAAAGAGCTCGTCGTCGGCGAAGCGATCTGCCATGTGGCCCGCTAATCCCTCGACGTCCTCGAGCCTTGCCCAGATGACCTATAATGCATACACTCAATGCCGACGCCAATGCTTATGCCTACTGTACATGTACTGAGTCATCACCCGCTATGCCACGGATGATCTGTGGATCATGCGACTGCCACGTCTCCCGATGCTACTTTCCTCAGGATTTACGAATGTGAACTCTGGTTCCCGAAGCTACATCCAGCGACTTCCACCTGCTCCTCGTCTCCACTCTCCCATGCTGCTCCTCCATCTATACCCTCAGATATTCTGAGAGTGGTGTCCAGGTCCACTGTGGAATGGCCGCACTAGTGCGCAAAGCCGAGGTATCCAGGCGTGCTACTCCTCCTGATCTCCAAATACGCCCTATGGTTCAAACTCGGCTTGATGCCCGGAATCGGCACTCCTCTCGTCCAACTCGACAGACGGTGCCTCTGGTCGAGGAGGTTGGCGTGATAGACCGCTCTCATCGCTTTAGCCGATGGACTGTCCGAATGGCCCAAGTGTGGCCCGTGGCTTTGAGTGAATTGAGGAGCTGGGTATCCCTCTTCGTTGAAACCAGGGGATAAGACACCGCTGGTCGACCTTGCTGTTCGAGGAGGCGTCGCCTGGGACAGACTGTATCCCGGGGCAAGGTGGCCTTGAGGGTCGGCCAGTGTTGGGCCAGGCTCGAGCGAGGCCAACGCCACTAGCGAGGTGGGTAGGGATAGTGGGAACAATGTCGAGAATCGCTCGTCGTGCGCCGCGTCCTCCACTGCCGGCTGAACGATTCTCGAGTCTCCAGCGTCTTGTTGCATGGTTTCGTGTCGACCCTCCCAGATCGCTCGATTCTGGGAGCACCACTCGGCGTAGTTGCGGAGCTCTGGACAGGTCCTCAGATTAGCATTTTGCAAATACGCAAGTAAGACTTCGGCTCACCTGGCAGAACCCTAGACACGGCATCGAAGAGCGGTTGGGTGAACAGCTTGATGAACCCGATCTGGCCTTTTGCCTGCAACGCCGCATCGGCACTTGCAATCACCGACACGGGCAACTGGAGGTCCGTCTCCAGAGACGCCTGTACCGCCCATTCCTTGAGCAATACCGACGACCAATGCTCCGACACGTCAATCGGCCGGGTCTGTCACCGTCAGCGCCTGACATCAACAGTCTCAAGTCGACTCGACTCACTGGATTGGAGATGTCTGCACACTTGATGATCGCTTGAGCTATCAAGATCCTATCACTCTCGACCTTTTCGTCCCGAGCGACTCCTTGTCCCCTGGTCCCGTTCTTGTAGTCGTAAATACCGAGTCCAGAGGACACTTGGCCTTCAAAGTCTTCCAAACTCTGCATCCAGGCGAAATGGAGTGACATGTCGGTCGCCAGGATTGACGAGTACAGCACATTCCGGAAACCCCTCGTGTCGAATCGTTGTGGCCCGTTGTCCGAGGTGCTGGGGGCGGGATCGATCAGGAATCCGAAACCGTGTTTGCGGATCAATTGGACTACGAGCATGCAGTGCATGTTCTCCAGCACCGACTTGTCCTCGTAGACTTGGGATAGAGGTGTTTTGGCATTTTTCTACCCCACCCACGTCAGCTTTGGCTCAAATCAGTTGCCGGGAGCTGACTCACCATGAAGGCATTACTCAGTCCGGGATGTCCAACATCGTGGCCCATGGCAGCGACCAACACCGCCAAGACGTCCTGAGGGCGGAATGTCTCCCTCGCGCGTAACGTTCCAGAGCCCTTGGCTGACGACCCTGCATCCGCCGGCCGTTTCCACGGCGCTGATTGTGGTGTCATCTGCTGGATGTATGAATAGGGCGGGGCGAGTCCCAATTCCGCCAGGAAAGAGTATGTCGCTTGTAAGACGTCGATCGCGTGCACGTAATTGTGGTACGGGTTGGGTGCGTGATATATCGCTTTGATGGCGAACAGGAGTCGGTACAGGGAGTCTAGCACAAGTTAGCATTCTTCTTACTCGCAGCCGAGTAGGAACTCACCTCGGTCGACTTCAAGCTCGGCCAGACCTTCGATGTTGAGGATCCCGTCAAACATGATACAAGCACATCGGAACAAGTCGCCGTCGTCGAGGTTGTGCGGCTTGAAGTGCCAGGTTGACATGTGTTCAACCAATCGTGATCGCTGCTCTGGTGACATTGGTGCGGCAAACCTGTATCAATGGTCAGCGAGAAGCTCCTAACGTCTCAATCGCTCTGACTCACTGCTCATACTCGTCCATCTGAATATCAATCGCCAATCGAGTTTGGTAGTACATGGCGCTGAGCAGCTCTGCCAATTCCGTATCCTTGCACCTATCTCCATCGCGATGTTCGTGGTCGTGATCATCCCGCTCATCCACTGCTCGCGTCAAGGAAGCATTCGAGCCCATCGCCAGACCCCTGACAGCGGAGTGGGGTCGAGCCGCTGATTTAGGAGTAAAGGCCTTTGATCCAAGGCGCGGGGTCGAATTGGCGGAATACGACTTTTCATCGTCGTCATCTTGAACGCCTAGACTGTGACTCCGGGACATTGCCGCTGGGGATAGTAAAGAGGGAACAGACTGCTGCTTCTCAAACACCCTCTGCGCTCTTAAGAGCGCCAGACCCAATCCGCTGGTGTCGACACTGCGGCGTCTCTGCTGTAAAGTCGGATTGTAGTGATATAGCGAGGTGAGCTGGTGTCGCTCTGCGTGATCGATATCACGCTCGTCCTGGCTGAAAGCGGAGAATCTGGACTTCGAGCTCGAAGACGTGATGATGCTTTGGACAGAGGTCGAAGGGGCGACTTGACCGGGAGGAGGATTGGACTGTTTCCTTTGAATGGTGTACGGCGCCGACATCTCTCTTGATCGACCAGAAGGTGTCATGTTGGATCCCAAGTCCCACTGTGTCGAGGTTCCTCTTCGATGTTGCTTGTGGAACGCTCCGGAAAGCACTTTCTCCCCTTCGTGTTCTCCACCCATACTCAGAGCGGTCGGCGGGAGGATCACTCTACCCACTTGCCTCCTGGTATCCTCCTCATCCTCCGACAATCCCTCGTTGGGCGTCGAATGACCCGGCATCGCCGATGGAAGGAGGTACGCCGGCAGTCCAACTACCGACGAGACCCTCCCCTCTCTCGCCGCTCGGACCATCCGCCGCACCAGCCTCGACGTCTCCAAATCATATGGTGGTTTGAGCACGCCCGCAGCGCCAACTCCCACACACGCCGCGATGGTCGAGGAGGATAATGCCGGGTTGGCCGAGTATGCCAGAATGACCGGTGTCTCGGAAATAGGAGGCAGACCCGAATTGTCGTGTGTCATAAGTCCTCGGTCCCTCATCTCCACCACTGATCGTATCTGATCCAAAGCGTGTGGCAGCCACTCTTCTTCTGTCTTCCTAGCTCTCTCCAGGAGATCCTGCTGGAAGCAAACGGCGGTAGGTGTGGTCCCTTGTTGCAATAGGAGTGAGAGCGAGGGGATGGTCAAGATGTCTGAGAGGGGTACAAGGATGACTGGGGTGAAGGGTCGGGATGAGGATGGTAACGAGCGTGAGCCTGGGAAATTTGACTGTTGATCGAGCGAGCCAAAGCTGGGTGTGGAAGTGGACGTTGGTGATAGTACTGATGGAATCTGTGAAGCGTTGCGAACGACGGTGACTGTGATAGAGGTGTGAGCTTGAGTCGACGAGCTTGGACACAAAGGGTTGTCGTGATCATGGGATACAAAGGATGGCGAATGGGTTGTGAAGGTCTAGGATGATTTGTGTTGAATTTGAAGATGGTGCAAATACTCTCCTGCGATCTTCGGCTCTGACAGTGATCGACAGGGGAAGGGGGAAGGGAGATCCTTTCGTACGTGTTCTCTCCATCGGCGCAGGTTGTCCAACCTATTCATCCCACCCCAGGCGTGTTCCATGCAATGTTCGCTCAAAGCACGCTCCTCCCCCCAAATCTGAAACGGGATCCGGGGGAAAAAGGAGATTCCTCTGTCTCCCGCGCCGTACCTGATCGCCACCCCCTTCCCTGCCGATACACAGACACACAACCATAAATTGAGGGGGAGTCACGGGTCTGATGTGATGGAAGATGCAGAAGGATGGGGATGTGGCAGAACAACTTGCGACAACGAAGACTCACCTTCCATTCCACTGCTCCTCAATACTCCCACCACTTCGTCACCCTCCCACCCAGGTCGGGTCTTGCCCAAACTTCCTCCTATGCCAGATATCCTGCCCATACCACGACCACTGATGCTGGCGCGACTCATGCCACCCTGGCCCACTCCACTACTGCTTCCAGCATTCGTCATGCCCATCGCCATCGGGGATGTGCCAGACGATCCGAGCGTTGCGGTAGCTGGGCGACGATTCCTACTGGGTCGAACGCCGCCTCGACTGGAGCCAAAAGCCGGGGCAGCCGGGGGTGCTGGTGTCGGAGGCGCACTGGGTCCTGGACTGGGATAGGTGTATGCCTCAAAGTCCTCTTGATCCGACTGCGGGCTAGAGTTGATGACTGATAATTTCGAGGTGAATGCCGTAGTGGGGCTTTTCGTCTGCGTACCACCTCCTATCCCAGGTGCTAGACTCATCCTCCTTCCCGCAGATATCATCTTGTCAATCTCGATCTCACCAGCATCCTGCGCTGGCTCCTGTGGATTCTTAGCCAAAGAGCCGAGGGAGGGAACGTGACCTTGACTCTGTCGCGAGGTGAGAGGGGATGGTCGGGCGAGCGTTCTCGACGAGGATGTAGGCTGTGGAGCCAGGTCGGGAATATGCGCGGCTTGGGGGAGGAGCACGAGCAGAGAGAGCACGGGAGCGGGAGTGGTGTTGGGCGGTGTGGACGTCATGTTGAGTAGTGCGGTTTTGGGGATCCAGCAGGGCGTGCTCTCCCTGCCTCGAAAACCCGCTGTCTTCTGCGCTGCTGATCCGCTTTGTCGCTAGAGTGGCTGCTGTCCGTTTGGTCGGTACCCAATGGGAGTGTGTCGGGTCTACGAGGGCCGTGTATCAGCGAGATGTCATGAAACGGTATCTATTGTGGAGCGGTGAAAACCCAGAGCGATATGGGCATTGCTCCCACGAAGTAGATTGAGGAATAGGACTCACCCAACGATGCGAGCGGACGTGGCCTGTGTCGACGCCGCCCCACTGTTCGAGGATTGACAGCGCTATGAGTTGGACGAAGATACCACTGGAGCAAGAATCGTCCGTCTTGTGCGTTTTTTTTCAAGTGCGAAGAATGGCTGCAAGGTTGTCCTGATCGACAAAGCAGGGATCTGCCAAGTTCCAATCCTCCGAACGAGCGAGTTGAGCAGGCTGGAGCAAAGCCACCACCTAGCGGATCGTCGAGGTGACTAATAGAAGCTAATAGATCTGCAAGGGCAGGCGACGCCAAGAGCAGACCCGGCGGGGATGGGAAGTCGTTCGCGCTTTTGCAGATCTCCTTATCCGGACGATCTTCACTTGGTGGAAATTGCCTAAAATTGAACCGCGGGAATGGCGTCCTGCCGTTTGCAGCCGGTTCTTCTGACTTCGGATCCGGCTGGGGTTCGGGGTCAAAGTGACAGCTACTCTGTGCGTCGAGTGAGCGAAGTAGAGCGAAGTACTTATGCACTGCAGAGTAGGTTGCCAGCAGCTGCACTGATCAATGCGACTGCTGGACGTGGAAGATCGTCGCCCAGCTGCTTCCGTCCATCACGGCGGCGGCTAGCGCGCAAGACGAGAGGCGCTAGAGACAGGCGGGCTCTGGCGGGCTGCCCCGAGACTTTCAGGGCTGTTTCGGTAGTCAGGTACAGCGCCGAACAGCTCCGACCGCGAGGTCCGTCTGCTGCTCTCCTCTGCTCTGCTGCTTCAGTTGTAAGGCCTTATGGTCGCCGAGTTCTAATGCGCTGCTTAGCACCTATACACCGAGACAGACCAAGCCTAACTCGACTTGGCCGTTGCTTCACCTGTTCCCTGCTGTTCCTAATCACCCAGGCTGATCTCTGCTAATCTCGCTAATCAGCGCTAATCTATAAGCTAATCTTCGGGTACAACTGCGACCCGCCCGTGGGCCGTGTCCGTGAGTGCGGTGAGGCAAGGAACATGCTCGACTCAGAGGTCGACGGGGACCTCGTTCCCATCAATCTCCCATCTCATCTCAAATCCCTCACACTGATCGCTCACTCATCTTTGCACTACTTCACCTGTCATCTACAACAACTCACTCAATATGCCTGACAAAATCGAGTCCAGAGGCACCAACAGCCAGGTGAGGCTGCATGGCCCATGGCATATGGCCGTCAGACCTGATAAGAGCTGACTCATCCCGGTCACTAGGGTAACAACTACGATACCCGCTCCTCCAGCAGCGGCGGCAGTGGATACCATTACTCCAAAAACGTCCCTCCATAGACCTGATGAACACTCCGGCTAACTTGGCTCAGCACCAACGGGTCGTACTACTACTCGAACACCAACGGGTCGACCTACTACAACAGCGGTGAGCGGCCGGTCATGGGAGTCTCGTTCTGGTCATCATGAAGCGGGAGGCTTGTGTCTCCTGATACAGCGTCGTCTTCCTCCCCGGGTCCATACCTCCGCTGGGATGAGCAGTTCCATGTCCATTTCCTTGATCTGTCTCCTTGACTTCGAACTTCTTCGCTGCGGTTGCGCACGTTCGTCCACTCGCCACCCGCTGCAGTCCCGCTGCACTGTATCATCCCCATAACTGCCCGTGTTCCCAATCAAGGCC
The DNA here is from genome assembly GCA_001600095.1 of Bullera alba. Classification (NCBI taxonomy): domain Eukaryota; kingdom Fungi; phylum Basidiomycota; class Tremellomycetes; order Tremellales; family Bulleraceae; genus Bullera; species Bullera alba. Next base: position 311,069 of record BCIX01000004.1, read on the forward strand.
CATTCACAGCTCCCAACGCCGACTGCCCTCGGTCACATTCACTACACCTCCCCTACCAATCTCGCTGCGTGGACATACTGTACTGACTACCATCTTAGGCTCCGGGTACGCTCAGTACACCTCCCCTACTGGCGGTTCCACCCAGTACTACGGCAGCAACGCTGGTAACTCTTCCGGCAAGAAGTAAACCAGCCGTACGCCCTTGGCTCTCCTCGCAAGCGACCTCGTAGGGCGCTGTAAGGCGACAGACCTTTTCATGCGGAAGTGGATGTCTTGCGTTATCGAGGATGTCATGGAACTTTTTTTAAGAGGAGGATTGTGATATAAGTAGGGAAGAAGCAGAAGTCTATACAATTCATGCACATTTTGTTGCAGTATGACTGGCCTCGTTTATGCCACTTTGATGACCAGCTTTCCCGTGGTTGACCTCGAGGTGATGTCCTTCTGCGCCTGAATGACTTCCTCCCGGGAGAATCCGTATACTTTGTGGTTTGTAACCTGGGCGAGTCAGCTCGTGATCTCAATTCGAAGGGTTGCTTCAGGGCTGTACCCACTCTCAAGGCTCCCGCTTTGACGGCTTCGAGGATCTCGGCAAAGTAGTAATGCAGTTCCTCCTCGGTGTGGATGATGGCGCCGACTTGGGGTCTTGTCAACTTGAGCGCTTTGGGCGACAACTTCAGTGGTGAGACCGCCGGTGGGGGCCCCTATTTCCTCAACGTCAGCACCACGTCTAAGATCATGAACGGTGGTCACTCACCGAGGCATTGCCGAAAGTCGCGATGGTACCCGTACGTCTAACCACCTCAAAGTCCTCTTCGAAAGTGTCCTTGCCCACACCATCATACACCACCTGCACACCCTCTCCGCCTGTCAGCTCGAGGATCTTCTCGACGTTCTCCTTCGATGGCGATGTCGAGTATAGGATATGGTCGACACCGTGGGCTTTGGCCAGGGCGGCTTTCTCCTCTGACGACACCGTTCCGATGATGTTCGCTCCGTAGTATTTGGCCAATTGGACCAGAAGACCACCTGTTCCCCCTGCCGCAGCGCGGATAAGGACCCAATCGCCCTTTTTGATGGCGTAAGACTCCCGGGCGAGTGCTATTGCCGTCAAGGCGGTAGTGGAGAGTGCTATCCCGTCTTCCGCCTTGACAAAATCGGGCAAAGGGATGATCTTGGTCGTCGGGGCAGTTTGGTATTCGGCAAATGAAGGTCCGACGCTGGTGACGATCCGCTGGCCGACTTCCAGTGGAGGAAAGGTCGATTTCTTGGGCGGAGTATAGCTGTCAGGAAGGGAGATAATAGTCCCGACGGCATCTTGACCGACGATGTAGGGGAGAGGCTTGGGGTACAAGCCCGTGCGGAAATCTACACATCGTCATTAGGTGGTCAGTCAGGTCGACAAGTCAGACTTCCGACGTACAGGTGTCAATGAAGTTGACTCCGCTGCGAGGTGACCATCAACAAGGCCGCCCCGTACTTCAACTAAAAGACACTTACGAGTACTCCACCTTGATCAGCGCTTCACCTGGACCGGGCGTGGGGACTGGTACTTCATCCAGAACATTGACCTCGGGTCCTCCCAGCTCGTGCACCTTGACAAGCATCAGTATTGCCAGCTCCCTTAACGCTGACAGAGGAAAGCTTCCAAGTCCATACTACTCTGATATGGCTACACTTACCCTGATCGCCTTCATCGTCTTGGGCACTTGAGTCGACATTCTCGCAGCGATAACAAAAGTGCTGGGGTGATTGATGAATTGTGGGGTCAAGAGTAGGGAAGCTGGAGGTATAGATCGAACGCGAGAAGATATCAGCGGTCTCAGATACTGTCCCAAGCGTACACCCATGAGTCGAGTCGTCAGTCCAGTGGACAGATGGTGTGAGATCACCTCACCTTGTCCACCCCGACTCGCTGATTCACTAAACAGAACCGAGGCGCCCCGCGCCGAGGCCTGGGGTAAGATGAATATGGCGGCTATAGGGTATGAGAGCGGACGATCGTAATTTTGATTCCGTGTGGGCCCCCGCAGCAGAAAATGGTGATTTCGGCCTTACGTAACTCGCAGCGCACGCCTAAGTTGCCGCCATCCCGCGCAACACAATATTGCAGGCTTGGAGCATGACCGCTCACGTCGTCGCATGCCTAATGCAGTAACACCTCGCCTCTCGACCCGCTTCCACCAAGGCCACGAAGTGAGGGTCCACCGTTTCACCTGACGACGTATTCATCTGCAACATTCGAGCCACAGACCGCTACTCCGGAGATCAGCCGATGCATCAGAGCGTAATCATATGATCGAGCACGACTCGATAGTCATAGAGTGGAGTCTTGATAAGGTCGAGAAATTCACTTTGCTCCGATCGGCTGTGTGTCGCATTGGCTATCGCCAGCTCCGCTTTTCTCTTGAGTCGTGTCTCTGACGGGAGCGTCATCGATGCATGGAGATCATCTATCTGCTCGTCCGTCGCCTGACATCAATCAGCACATGGCCTCATCGAACACCAACTTCGGTCACTCACTGTCCGTGTCATGAGCCAGTCATCCTCTTCACCAACACCAAGGGCAAGATCTAGCTGGAACCTCCAGCCAGTCAGTCAGGAAGTAAGCTGGAGCGAAGACTTCCGACAATGAGACTGACTTGAGTACGTATCCCGCACCCCAGCCTGCGCGCGCCGGGGACTGGAGATGGTTTATAGAAGGTTTGTAGAAGCCTTCATCCACTGCACTTTCATCAGCAAGCTGCCCGTGAAAGCTCACAAGTCTCCGAGTACACGGAACATTCGAGTTGTGGGTAGCCAGAGTGTGCGTTTCGAGTTTCGCTCGCGTGCAGTGTATGTGACGTCTTGAATTGCCTGACGTCGCAATCTTGGTCTAGTATGTCCGGTTATTTGTCCATCTTGTAACGATGACTTCACTGCGGGAGGAGATATGACAGATCATGTGTCACTGAAGGTAGCTCAGCCGATCAGCTGATGTGCTCGACGTATCATGATTCATGGAGGGCCTACCGTGCATTTCGCCCGCTTAACAGGTAGATAGATGCCCCTTATATGGCCCGTTCGCGATGGTGATCTTGAAAGTCTATATGAATACCGAGCCACTGATTCATCATTCTTCTGATTGAGGCTTGGCAGGGCCCACAGTGAACCGAAGTCTCGACGTTGCTACTGGGTGGACTCGCGAGATTGTTGCTGCTGTGGCATTCTGCTGCGCCTTTCACAACGTCCCGTTGTCGTCTTGACTCTTGACTCTGAACGCCATTGGCTGAATTTCCTGCCGAGTTCCTTGCGCATGCGACCGAGTGCACACATTTTCGAGGACCGACAGACACTGGCGTGATTGAGCTCAGCGTTGATTAAGATCCGTACGACGGTGAAGTGATGTCTCGATCGAGAGATACAATCTTTGAGACTGAGCACGCAGATCCCTGATAGACACCAGTCGAAATTCGGGAGCAAGATGCAAGAAGAGACGACAGAGGATCGTTTCGAAGGGGGAGTCGAAGGGGGAGATAGCTGTTGAGCAAGAAGTAAGAAAAGATTAAGTACGGTTGGATCACGGCTGATCGATGATCACGGCGTCTCGCGAACGTCTACATCGACTCAAAATTACTTTCACAGGATGGCTATTTCCATTGAGTTTTGATTCCGCGAATGTCTCCACGTGGTTTGTATGGTGTTTCTCGAAAGTTGTCTCCACGTGGTTTAGCCTCCGTTTTGGTGCATTTGGGTGTGGAACAAAATAGCCCGTATTATAATATTAGAGGTGTTTCGGATCTGCTGTCGGCTCTGCTCCGGCCCGAACGGCGGTCATCACCGCTCCGCCCTTGCGGCCAGATACCCTGCCACGTGTATTTGATCCCGGCCTAACGAGGGATTCAAAGGCAGCCAAAGTCAAGCCAAGGCCAAAGCTGCATTTGAGCTGCATTGAAGTGTCGACAGTAACTTACAGCAACCCTACTGCGAAGACCACAGGAGCTTGACTTCGTCAGCAGAGCACCTGCAAGCGAAGGACTTTGGTATAGCTCAAACCGATCAAAAGGCCGACACTCCGACAAAAGCCCAAAATCTACTCGCTTCGCGCGATGTCATATCAAAACAGCTATATGGGCATGTTCCCTCAGGGCGGAAACGGCAACTTTGGCTTCAACGGCGGGATGGGTGGACGAGGGGGGTACGGTGGTGGTGGTGGTGGTGGCGGAGGGGGAGGCTATGGTGGTGGGAGGGGCAGAGGCAGGCGTGGTGAGTTCGGCTGCAGCATGGGAGACTCAATCCGCCTTGGACTTCAGCCGTTCGTTCTGGCAACATTGCTGATCCTGAGTAGATGACCGAAGGGGAGGACACAGAGGTCGTGGAGGTGGCGGAGGTGGCGATAGAGCTCCACCTCCACCTGAAAGCTCCAACACTAGGATGCGGAAGATGATCATCAAGTTTGCAGACGAGGACGTGAGTCCGCCGTCTTCGTTTCATTTGGGGCTTAATTAATACCTTTGGCTCAGGACTTTCACCCTATTGAGGATCCGCCTCGGCTGGCTAGAGCGCTGAGGAGGCAGTGGCGTGAAGGTCAATCGGGCGTACTCGAGGGGTTCCGAGTCGGGTGAGTACTGCCTCGGATCTTGCCGTTGGAAAGAGCTGACTAGTTTCAGAGTTACACAGGAGCCCCATAAGCACCCTCACTTCGTCTCCCTCCTGGTCCACCTCTTTAGGCAACCGGCAACAACACCAGCGGCCGAGGGTGCCGATCAGGAAGAGCCGGCGACTGGAGAGAAGAGGAAGGCAGAGGGGGAGCAGGAGCCCGAGTGCGGAAGGGAGATTGTTGAGGATCTCAGTAGGGCATTCAGGAGCTGGGTCGAGGGTCGACAATGGCTCAACATGAGGTTATGCGTGAGTGCCAATCGCTTATTTGATCAAACCTGTATTGACGGTTGGGATAGTTGCAATTCTTCTCGCTGCTCGTCCCGGCGGGTTTAGTTTCGGCATGGTCACTGGCCGAGCTTTACAAAGCGCTTTTGACAGTCCTAGATGAAGTTGGCGGAGGAGGTGACAGAGCAGAGAGGGTCATTCGAGCCGTCAGCGAGGGTCTGATCCGAGTGAGCGGGAAGAGAGCCTCAGCTCGCACAAGAGAATAATGCTGATTGTGACACGTGCTTAGTCTGGCTCGTCGCTCTCCGAGTCATTCCCAGATGACCTCACAACTATCATCGGAAGGCTAGACGGAGCCATTTCCTCTCGAAGACGGGCGACTCCGCACCTCGACCCATTCTGCCCCATCTTGCCAAATGGAGAGGAGAGAGAAGCCTCCAAATCGGTAAGTCTCTGCATACTTGCATGATGCGCATCTAATTGATTCTTAGTTACACGACGAACTATCGGCTGTACTGCACGACTTGATCTCGAGCTCGTATGCTCCTCCTACGTGCTTGCCCCGGCATTGGGAGGCGATCGCCGCTCCAGGCGATGATGTGGTTCAGTCTCAGCCGTACGATCTGGTCGCAGTGTCCATGCCGCCGGAGATGTACGACGTGGATATATCGGAAGAAGAGGCCGGGATTAAGAATGAAGGACAGACTGGTCGTCTGACCCTTTTCGCCGAGGACGTGAGTACAGCCAGGAGTCGTCAGGAATGGACCCGACTGACTCCGGTTTAGGTCGTCGCTTCGCCCAGTACGGTCAACGGATGGACGCTTCGGAGCCAAGTCCTCGACATCATCGCCCTGTTCGAGGTCAACAGACGAGAATGCGCTAGAATCCTACTTGCCCTCCGACAATTCTTCGCCGCGAACACATTCAAGCCTCTGCAACCGTCCGAGGACGAGTCGCCTACGTCGACATTATCCCTAGAATCGCTTGTCATTTCGACACTGCTCAACACGATGTTGATGTTGCCCGAATCGCCCATCTCGCTCCTGTACTACGGCAGCGTGATCACGGAGCTGTGCAAATTGAGCCCGAACACCGTCGCACCACCGGTCGGAAGGACGATGAGACGGGTGTTCACGTGGCTGGGCGGCAGTAGCGATCAGGGTCTGGACTGCGAGGTGGTCAGGCGGATCGAAGCGTGGTTTGCGGTCCACATGAGCAATTTCGGTTTCCAGTGGATGTGGAAGGAGTGGTGAGTGCATTCGTTCCTCGAAAGGGTTTGCGTTGATGATGCTCGGGATGTAGGGTTCCTGAGCTCGAGCTTCCGGCCGGACATCCCAAACGAGCGTTTATGCGAAGGATCGTCGATCTGGAAGTGAGATTGGCCTACCATGATAGAATATTGGAGACGCTGCCGGAACCCATGACTCAAGATGCCAGCGTGATCTCTGACGCCCCGGACCCCGTGTGGCCGTATGAACAGGAGGGTGAGTCACACTGCTGTTCGCTGTCATGTTCCGAACATGCTTCAACTGATATGTTGTAGACCATCCTCTGCACGCCGAGGGAGTCGAGCTGCTCAAGCTATACAGGGCGAAGACGCCTGCTGGGGACGTTCGCAGGCAACTGTTCAAGTTCCCCGATGCGACCTCTGGTCCCGGCGAACCCCTTTCCCCGGCCATCATTATCTTGGCGGTCGAAACATTGCTACATCTTGGATCCAGATCATTCTCGCATTTCCTCAACGCCACGGAGCGATACCTCGACCTCTTGCGGTCCCTCACTTCGGACAAGCAATCCAGGCGGTTGATCCTCGAAGCGATCGCTTCGTACTGGGGCAAGAGTGGACAAATGCGGTTGATCACGGTGGACAAGTACCTCCAGTACGGCATTCTCGAGGGGATGGACGTGGTGGAGTATCTCTTCTCTTTGGCGGGCGAGAGGAGTAATTCCGGAGAAGACAGTGACGGCTGGACCGACGGTGATCATTGGGAATTGCTCAGGATGACCATGGACAAATTGGTCGGCAGGGTGACTGGCATCCAAAGCAGGATCAAGGTCGTCGAGCGGGAGGACGAGATGGCCAGAGCGAGGAAGAATGCCGAGAGGCTGGAGAGTGGGGAGGGCGTTGGTGAGGACGAGGACGTCGAAGTGACCGGTGAGTGAAGCCTGAAGGCACAAGTGAACTTGTCTGGACTGGAGAATGACCTGTGCATTGATCTAGAGACCCGACTGGAGCACTCGAAAGAAGCGAGGGATGCACAGACCACGCTGGATATCCAGACGACAAAACTCGAGACTGCGCTATTGGATACTATCAAGCTGTTCATCGGGGACCTCCTCCCTTGGCTCAGCGAAAGCGAGGGTGGTGAGACAAAAGGCCAGGGTCTAAGAGCCGTTCTGACGCTACTGGACAACGGGGAAGAAGGAGCGTGGAGCATGCGGGCGAGGTGGGGGTGGTACCGCGAGTTTGTGCGAAGAGTGAGTTTAGCCCGGCAGTATCGTATGCCTCGATCTGCGTACTGATACTAACACGTCGCAGTACTCGAAGCACCTGACTCCACTGGCGGAAACCGTCAACACACAGGTTCTGGCGGGAATCTCAGCTTCAGCCGACGAGACGGTGGAGAAGAGGGCCGAGGGAATGGTCAAGTCGTATTGGGACGAGGTGATCGGCGCATAGGCTGTCTCCGAGGTCCGAAAGTCAAAGGCGCGCTCTGCGCGTTGACATGCAGCCTAATGTTGATCTCGGACGGGTCGCCGCCAAGGTGGTCTTAGGTGTCTTCGCCATCCCGCAGACTACCCGTAGTAGTGGCTGAGACGTCGACACACACGAGACGGCAATTGACCCAGCTCTGGATCTGACGAGGTGCTGATGCACAGGTTTCGATCGATCGCCCAGAACATCGCGACGGTGCTTACATGTAAGCTGGAGAAGCGTATGCCTCGCCTGGTACACATGGTGAGCACGCTTCTGATCGTGATGGCGAGGATGCTTGTGCTGATGGTGCTGTGTGGAAAGAAGCAGGCAGATGAGGACACCAGCGATTGACTGATCACCCAAATTAGGAAAAACAGTCGACTGACTGCGTCGGTGTTTCGCTACGGTATTCTGGTTACCGGCATCAACTCGACACTTCACCACCTCGTCCCCCACCCATCGACCCGCCTTCCGACGATCATCTCCATCCAGTTCCATGGTCCATGCTCGGTGCAACTGTCTCGAAGCAGCGACAGGCAGCGACTGGCGTAAAGGAACCCTTCACGACCTCGTCTGCTTGCTAAAGTCAAAGGACGTCCGATCATTCCTCGCTCGCTGGCTACAACACGCGCCCGCGCGGCCGTATCCTTTCCTCGCTGCTCGATGAAGAGGTGGTGAAATGCTTCTCAAAGCGTCTAAGAGCAGGCAAGAGCGAGGCAGCCTGGCAGCCTGGCGATCAATCTGCATCGAGGAGCGAGGCTGCGTTGCTGGTTCTGACAGCTGACTTGGTATAATAAGACCTCGCAGCGTCGTCGCCCTCGTCTACTTATCGCCATCCCGACTATTGTCTTCGGTACTGGGTCTCCAGGCGACTCTATTGTCCCCATACTGAACAATAGACCACGAGAGCCACTTCAGCAAGAGCAGGGAACCAACAAGACGTTTGGAGGTTTCCGAGTGAGTCGTTTGTGAACGTACTAGTATAAACGTCCGAGCGATCAGCTCTTTGCCACCCCCTTTTCCTCCCCACCCATCGTTCAACGCTTCATGATCTCTTCAACACTCCCGATCCAGCCCATCCTTCCATCTCCAACCCTTCCACCACTCCTCCCTAGTCCGGTAGCAACGATGTATCGCACTGATCACATCACCCTCTATTCGCTCTCTCCTCACCGTCAATGCTGGTCATTGGGTATACATACTGACTCTCAGTCGTTCTTTCAGTCTCTCCCTGTCAGAAACTTCAAGCACTCTACTTCCCGCTCTCCTCAAGTCTAGCAAAGCAACCTGGTCGAACTCAACCCTCAGCCTCGATAACACTCGCTCAGACTCCACATCTCTCAGCACTGCTCACCTCCTGTAATCGACACCACCGCTATAATCCACCATGGCCGAGGTCTACTCTCACCCTCGCACCTTCTCCAACAAGGAGAACTTCTCCTCGACATCCTCCCCCTCTCGATTCCATGTTAAACCATCCGTGTCTTCCCATTCGGGAAGCAACACTGCCAAACCCACCATCAAAGGTATTGGCCGAGCTCCCCGTGCTCGAGGTGGTGCTACTGGTGCTGCCGCTCAACACCGCTTTCACTCGATAAACAAGGTCAAGCAGCGTCTCACCTCGGTGGAAAGGGCCAAGAAGAGGGTCATCAAGAGACAATCGGTCAAAACGAAAGGTCAAGGTATCCAAGGTGGCTCCACCTCGGAGCCAATCACCGAGGAAAGCGAGATGGACCTCGACGTCGCCGATGACAACACTGGTAGCGAAGGATCGAGGTCGAGAGTGCGAAAATCACCTTCGATGCCAATCTCCGATCTACTCAACCCTACCGCCACCTCCACGAGCAAGACTCGTAAAGCCAGACCAGGTCCTATCGCCATCAAACGCATCAGTATCGCCAAGGGCAAGCAACCCGCTTCCAAAGTCTCCACGCCGCCACCGGTCCAGCCGATCGAGATCGAGCTTCCGAATGGTCAAATCCAACAGGCGGCAAAAGTCCAAGTAGCACCCGCTGCGGTACCTGGCGTGTTCAACGGGTTCGAGTCGTACCTCCTTCCCTACCGCATCCACCCTTACACGTTCGACAAGCCGTCCGACCTGCCAAACACCAAAAGGCTGAATGAGAATGGCGATGAAGTGGTGAGTTGCCTTCATGACCTAATCCCATACATCCACTGACCTGTCTGCTCAGCCAATCGACTTCCTCGTCAAACGCCTGGCCAACCATCTGCCTCAGGTGTACGACCTGTGTCAGCTGTTCGTACCCGCCTCTCGAAACTTTGTCGGGAGGGCCGACCGAGTTCCAGTCGAGAACCCAGGTGCTCGACCTATTTACGTCGACGACACCCATGACCAATTCCCAATCTTCTCCTCTCAGTCCGCTTGGCACGATGGCTTCACCAACAAGGCCCTGCTCAAGATGGAGATGAGCGGTCCGACCGACGTCATTGCCTTCAGGCAGATGGGCCAGCCGGGCTCTGAGCCCATCATGGTTGTGATCAAGTGAGTCTGGCTTCACCTCTCGCAGCCTGCCGCCTCATACTGACATTGCTATAGCCGCATGATTCTTGCCTCGCAGTGTGGTCGATTCGAACAGCGCTTGGCAGAGGGTAGAGCAATGCGAATCCCCACTGCACCCCACCCGGAAGGCGAACAACCTTCTCGAGCATCCTACCGATCTTTCCGGGCGGACAAGATGGCTCACATTGCAAAACTGGAAGGTGTACAACTGCCCACTCTCGCCTCCCACCCGGTCTCCAGGGTCCTCGGTGCTCGATCAACCCCAATGGAGAGGACTATCTCCATTCCTCCCACCAAAGCGGCTCAACCTCCCATCAGCCATATGTTCTGGAAACCATCCAACCCCACCTCGACGGCCAATCACGACTCGGACGGCGACAGCAGCGATTCTGAGGACACTGTCGTACCCGATCACGAAGGCAAGACACTCAGCTCCGGCTTGGAATCTCCCTCTTCTCGAAGATCATCCGCTTCCTCCTTCACTTCAAATCTGTCGATAGACCCAGCGGCATCACCCAAGCCATACTTCCGAACTGCGGAAGCCAAGCAGCCTCCGATCAATCAGGAAGGTCTGCCATGTGTCGATCCCCAGCTCGCTGTCCGATACGGTCTTCGACATGTACCCCTCTCGACAATGTATGTGCCGGATCTACTCACCCTCAAAGACCTGGTATACTTCCTTCATCATCCAAACTCCAACCTAGTCAACTATTTCCTCGGCTTCCATCTCTACGAGGGCAAAGGATTCGCCGAGTTCGACGCTGTTCAAGAGCCAACATGCCCCATCGACCGCAAGAGGCAGTATTACATTGGTTGGTTGAGCAACATGCCTTTCGACTATCTCTGCCAGGTGCTCGACCACATCCGGGGATTCAGGTCGAATGTGTGGTATCTGGGCATCAACTCGGACAGCTTCTGGTCGGCATTATTGGAGTCCCAGTGGATCGTCAACATGGCCCTCGAGAGGAAGAAGTGCTTGAAAAACGACAAGATGAAACTCTACGTCATACCAAAATACCAACATGCTATGTTGGGTCAGTACCTGAAGGTCCTCATGGCGAAGGGGATGGACGTTCCGGCTGGATACATGCCCTTCCACAGGGCCATTGTCGAGGGTGATCTCGACTGTGCTCAGAGGAATCCGCCTTCGATGGGCATGTCACAGGCTTGAGAGGTAGAGGGAGGGGATGTCAAAAGGAATTAGAACGAGGTTTGGGTGTTGTCGTGAGCTTGTGTAGTGTCCGCTTCGTTGTCTGTCCATACGTATCATGATCCCAAGGGCGATGCCCAAATGTTGTAGCTAGCCCTGAACACGATTGTACATAGTACTCAAATTATAGTATGCAGCAGATGAGAGACAGATCGGTAAAGCAGTACTGTGCTCAAGTGAGACAGGAGGAGAGCAGAATCGACAACTTGACGACGACTCGACGACGAAAGATGTCTATATCCCACGAGGAGGAAGATCAAACAGTGCCAAAGGACACCCCACGCCTCCCTCACATGATCACACAGCCCTCGTCCTCCACTGGCTTGCTCACGAAACCCATCTCTGCAAACGTCTGCGGACCACTGTCCATCTTCTTCCTCGCGGCCTCCTCCCTCCTCCGATTATCCGAGATCGAGGGAAGCGACCCCGTGGTGTCGGTTGAACCGGAAGAAAACGCGTGGTGGGGGATAGGTGGTCTCGGGAATGAATTTGTCGTTGGCATCATGGCCGGGTGGAATGCGCCTGGAGACATGATCTCGCCTATACGGGGCTTGGGACTGCTTATCATCTGTCCATATCCACCGCCGCCTCCTCCGGTGTCAGGCCTGGGCGACATGAAGACTTGGCCCATACTGGGCATCGAGGGGGGCATCTGCTGAGCAGCTTTTTGAGCTTCTTGCTTGATCCGCTCTTCGTCCCTTCCACGTCGTTTAGCCCGTCCTTGGGGTGGAGGATGCAGTATCGACTGTCGATCGGATCGGATCTTGGTCTCGGTCCGTCTTCGCACCAGAGTGTCGTTCAGGCGGGATTCGTGCTCGCGTATGGATATGGGCGCGGGAGTCGGGGCGCTGAGCGCGGCAAGACGGGCGATCGCATCCGGGTTGTTGAGCTTGGCCGCCTAGAGTAAGTATGAGCATCGGATAGCATGAGGGAAGACAAGGATTGTGCCGAACTCACCCGCTGATACCACTTTCTCGCTTGCTCGTTGTCCCTCCGTCCACCAATACCGAGTCTGATCAAATATAAGCATCAAACCTCCCTCGGATAGATGGAACTCACTCAAAGTAGTAGCCCATGGCGAAACAACCATTTGGATGAGCTTTCCTAGCGCTCTTCTCGGCGAAAGTCCTTGCCAACCCTTCATTCTTATCGAAACACCCCTCTGCTCCACACAAGAACCACTTGCTCAATGCCATATCGGCTTCCAACTCGCCTCCTTGACTAGCTAGGGAGTACCACTGTACGCTCATCAGAGGGTCGTACACCAGGCCGAGACTGGCATGCTCGTACAGAAACCCTAGCTTGTACTGCGCCGGCGGGTGACAGAGGTATGCTGATCTCTCTATCGCTTCCCGAGCTTGATTTTGCTGGTTCGCCAACGCGTCCGAGGGCGGTGCGGCGGGTGGTATCACCAGTGAAGATGGTATCGGGGGTAGAGATGGCGGTAGTAATAGCTCCCCCGAGAGTATCATTCCGTAAACGTAGGCCGGGTGTGGAACGTCGATATTGGCCGATGCTGCGGCTGATCGCAGGAGGGGTATGGCTATACTTGGATTCGGGGACAATAGCAGTTGACCAAGAAGATGCGCCATCCCCATCCTCTATAGTACACCTTGGTCAACGCCTTTCTCGACATGTTGTCATCAATGTACTCACGTAGGTACACTCGCAATCGCCCTTCTTGACACCTCTATTGAAACAATCTCTCGCCCTGGTAAGATCACCCACTCCTTCATAATCCCTTCCGAGCCTGAACCACCCTCTCATCTCGCCTCCTCTCGCAGCAGCCTCGAAATCCTTGAATGCCTGCCGGGGGTCTTTGGGCAGATAATCCGGACAAGACCCATTGGCCTGTAGCTTCCCTCTCAGATACAGTGCCAACGACGCGATCGAGGGCGTTGGGTCCTTGGTGAGGGAGATGATGATCGGTATTGCCTTTTCCAATAGTCCTCGCATGTTGTTCGTCAGAGACATTGTAGTTGGCGCTTTGACATCGATGCAAAAGTCCGTCGGTTGGCCAGAGGGGTACAGCTGTCTGTCCATGACACGTATCACGTCGTGAGTCCAGTTCAGCTGATCCCTCGGCGAGAGCGTGGGTAGGAGAGTGCTCGTTGTCGACAACGCCTCGATGGTGGGATAGGGATATGTGATGGGCGGAGCGGTGGCTGTTGACGTCGACGAGACGGACGATGTGGAAGGCACAGCATGGTGCTTCTGTCCAAATGCCGTGGACATGATGGACGACGTCGAACGATTGTCAACCTAGTTCGAAGGTGGGTATGACTCCTCAGCAAGATCTCCTTGGTTCTCCTCCCTGGCGCTGGTGTGGTATATCAAGTTATCGAGCTGGCCGGCAGCAGGTAAGCTTCTGCGGGATATCGTCAACTGGTCAGCAAGGATCGAGCGCAATGTCGAGTCTGCAGCCAGAACAAGGCAAAGTCGAAGGTGAGCATCGATCGCAGATCGACATGTCGTCTCGCGTGTTGTTGTTGGCGATCGCGTCGTGTTGAGCAAAGGGGAGAGGCGGGGCCAGAGCGTGGCGGCAGTCTCTAGTCTCAGTCTGAATCGCAATACCGCAGGCGAGCGGCACGAGAAGGAGGGCCCCGACACCATGAGTTCATGCTCTAGGTGGGTCAGGCACGATTCAGTCATGTCGAGAGGTCCATCGAATCCATCTTGGCGAGTCCCCATTCATGAGTACGAGGTGTTAGGATGACTGTCGGCAGATGAGCAACAGATGAGCCACTCGTTGGCCACTCGAGGCGCACTCGTGGAGTCGCGAACACTACTGAACGCGTAACTCGTGCTACTGTGCGGTTCCTTGGGTGCCTAACCACACTAACATACTGCTGAGCCTAACAAGCACACGTGCAGGCGCCTCAAAACGAGTCGCTCCAGAGCCATTCGTTCTCCGTCTGATTTTTTCTGTTCAAACTGTCAAGTGCGTTCACAAAGGTCAGTCTGCGGATGCCTAGATCTGGGCCGATTGTGTTTGCAGTGAGCCTATATAGGTGTTGACCATATGCACGCTAGGCGTCCGTGAAGGAGATCGACGACCTTGAGCCCAGCCCTTGACCGCCGCAGCCAATCCGAAGGGCCAAGGCAAAGCCAACCTCAAACAGCCTCCATGCCAACGGTCTATCTTTCACCGCATCGCACTGGGACCTGACCCCATATGGACCTCGTCGCAAATATCTCCAGGCTGACACGTCGCCCTCATCACACCAGTCGTACTCTAACATTTCTTAGACCTGCCGACGACAAAGCATGGTGCTCTGAGTCATACTTGAAAACGAAGTCAAGTCGTTCACGCGCTCAAAGGATCCACGAAGGCCTTGGACGGTGAAGGACGAGGCGGAACGCAGAGTTACGAATCGGGACAGCACGCCATCCGTGATCGAGCTCCGATAAACGCTTTGACTTCGCGGTAGATCATCGCGGTATCCTTTCAGAAGACTCGGCCGGATCTCGGGCGACAAGTCGAAGGCGAATCGGGGAGGGAAGAATGCTTGTCGCGATCGGGATGACGAGGAGAAGCAGCAAGACTTGCGAGATGGCTTCTGAACGAGTGGAAGGCTCCCCCGGACTCGAGTCGCAGGCTATGAAGCATCCCATGACCCATCCCACACTTGCATCTGGCTCCACTCATCTCACTGCGTCACATCATCACAGACTACTCCACGGACATACACTCATCATGGGCATGCTACTCTCCGACGACCCGGACAACTCGACTGGCAAACGCCGCGACGCCAGCTGGCTCAACTGTCAACAAAGAACCAGAGACGCCCTCTCCGACATGATCACCAGCGAGACTGTCCCATCTAACGAGGAGGTCGCTCTTCTGACAAACTCTGTGAAAGAGTTGAAGGGGCTGTACCTCCACTCCTTCGACACATGGCCCGACGACGTCCTGGTCGATCGACACCAAGCAACCGAGAAGATGAAAGAGGCGTTCTCTGATCTTGATGCCAAGGTGAAGACGCTGGGTACGCAGCCGTCGAAAGGGTCCACGAAGGAGGTTCAGTCGGCTTTTAAGACGGTGGATGAGCTCTTCTGGGCGATGCCGACGCATAATGGCAGAACCAAGGGCAGTGTCGCGGCGAATTCATTGCCGTGGCCGAGGAAGGAGCCTACCGACTCCAAATTGTGATCAGGCCAGGACTACTAGGTTATTGACGCAGTATACTGAATTGATGATCTTTCTGATGAATGCATCTAGCCTATCTCCTCATGAATGGCGGGACCGAGGGACAAGCGATGTGGGACAAGCGATGATGCAGCTTCCTGCGCTCCAATTCTGGGACTGGGTCGCCTGTCCATCTATACGGGGTCAATCACCCCATTCCCCCCATAAGCGACGACAGTGAGTCAGTCCGATCGTGATGCTGATGCCTTTCCCTCGCTCTCGAGCGGAAAGTAAGAAGGCGCGCACAACGATGACCCTCCAAGACCCGCGAGCAAAGCTTCGGCTGGGTTGCTCTAGATCTTAAACCGCTAGCCTGTCGGTGATCCTTTCAGTTGACGGCCGAGAGTGGAGCTGGAAGGCGAGCGGACATGCTCGGTATGCTCGACGTATTGGCCCGATGGCCAGAAGGTGACGTGCTGAGGGGTGAAACGCTCAGCTGCCAAAGTAGACTTCGCTGAGATGGCTTCTAGCGTCCGCGCTACAATCGAGCGGAAGGCTCAACTTGGACCGAGTCGAGCTATGAAGGCTATATAACCGATCAGCTACACCCTCGTCTATCAGCTTTATCACCTTCCCCTTCTCTCCACCACCAATCGATCCCACACACGGACATCCCAACACACACTCACCATGGCTCCGTCCTCTAAAGACACCAACACCCTCGTCGGCTCCGCCGCAGGTTTGCAGCGCGACAAGGATTGGTTCGCCAGCCACCAAGACGTCCGAGCTGTCTTAACCGACATTTTCACCAACGAGGGCGCTCACTCCGACGACGAGATGACTGCCATCACCAACTCCGTCAATCGCCTACGGGAGCTCCATGCCCAGGCGTACACCGACGTCCTAACCGGTCGACCCAGAGACACCTCCGATCTCACCGCTGCGTTCGAGGATCTCGATGCCAAGGT
Source organism: Bullera alba (assembly GCA_001600095.1). NCBI lineage: Eukaryota > Fungi > Basidiomycota > Tremellomycetes > Tremellales > Bulleraceae > Bullera > Bullera alba. The sequence goes on from BCIX01000004.1 coordinate 327,461, forward strand.
CGAACTGCTGAGTGGTCAGCCTTCGAAGCAGTCCACCGAAGAGGTTAAGTCGGCATTTGGGACTGTGGATGAGCAATACTGGAAAATGCCGGTACACGGGGACAGGACCAAGGGGAGCGTGGCGGCCGATTCGATGATCTGGCCGAGGAAGGAGCCGGGGGAGTCAAAGTTGTAAACTTCGACACGGTCTGATTGAAGGAGTATCCCGATACTCTGCTGCTTGACTACTCGTACTGATAGCCCAAGTGATCCATCTGATGCACCGCTCTTGTCGTATGGCTATGGCTGACAAAGGACGCGTCCTGAGAGAAAGGATACCGCAAAGGAGTTTTCGTGCTCACCCGGGGAGCTCACTGAGGTGTAACGACCACGTCCACCTGGAGACAAACACAGATGCAGCGTCGCCTCTATCGAGACATGCCTTACCCTCACCATGAGCTCAATGCCCCTGAGGAGTAGTGCAGACTCACAGTCCATCTTCTCGGTGCAGTCGCTGGACGACTCCATCTCCGATGGCTCATACACCCACATCAGCCATTCCGACGATGCTGCTTCAGTATACGACTCGGATTTGACACCATCGCCTACTCCTTCTTTCCCTACCGGACTCGGTGACGACTCGTACTTCAGTCAGAGACCTGGACACAGCGATGACGGTCAAATCAGCTCTAGCCCATCCCGAAGCTTCCTCTCCCAATCGTCACAGTCAGAAGCAACGCAGTATGCCAATGAAAGTCTCCTTCCGCTTACGCAATCCGACTTCCCTGATCCCCTCCCGACATCTTCCTCTTCACCTCCCTCGCCTGCACTCTCGCAATCGTCAGTGCGCAATTCAACAGAGAACGATCGGGAGGACACGTCGTCCAACTCGTCCGTTGCATCGAGTCGCCTCACGCCCAATAGCAGTAGAGCCAGGACCGCAGCCGAAGACGACAATCCTCTATCGGAGGACGAAACCTCCGAAGTATCCTGCGCTCAGCATCGTCAACGCCTAGCAGAGTCATACACCGCTTCCGACACGTACATAAGCAGTCGCCTCGATGCGATTGCCGCTAACAACAACCTATCAGCAAGTGCCTCATTCCAAATCCGACCGACACTAGCTGCCTATCAGACCCTCTCCGACCGCAGTGATGCTCACTCTGAGCTACGACAGAACCCCCGATCAGTCGCGCCGTACCTTGCCCCGGAAGGTTCGAGATCGAAGTACGATCGACGATTTGACAATCTCCGCGGCTCGATCTCCGCTCTGACAGATCCATCTGTCAATGTCTTATCAAAGCTGAGCTGGGGCTTATCATCCCGTAAGGTGGCTAGGCAAGAGTGGGAGAAAGGACAGTCACAGTTGGTTTCGGAGGCGGATAACGACCTGAGTCAGCTGGCCTGGGCCCGTGTGCCGATCCTAGAGGAGAATTCGTATCTCGACTCTCTAGTCAGCGCCCGAAGTGCCATCGACGAAATCCTCAGCGCGCGGAGGGCTACTGAGAAGCACAACTGGGATCAATCCAATATATCAGGGCCAGTATCTTACGTTCCCGAGTATCCAAAAGTGTGAATGCATGTAAAGCCATTATACACACACCGAAATTGTGAATGGCCATCTATACCGAGCCGAGCCGTGAAGAATCGTAATTCGTGAGCAGGTCGTGCGATCGTGCAAGCGTAATTGTAGCGTGTATCAGTGCAAGCCGTTGACTCATCTGCCCGAGTTGGACGAGAAGAACCATGATTCTAGGTCCGTTTAAGCTTTCGTCCGGGATGCACTCGCCAGCTTTTCACTCACGTCGTTTGGCGCCGCCTTCTTCCTGTTGGACCCGGCCTAGCGGGCTGTTGTTCGACCCAGCGGCATTCTGGTACGTGGGCATGCCGCCGGGAATGGGTCCTGCACCACCACCGCCTCGCAGAGGCTTGGCGATCCGACCGTGGTTGTAAGCGTTCACTTGGGAGGATTGTGCTGGATTCACATGTCAGCTATGCGCTTGGCGGTGCAGTCTAGCTGACACTCACCCTCGGCGTACTTCTCCCGCATGGCCTGAAGCTGTGCTTCGAACTTTTGGTTCTTCGCCTGCAGCTTGTGGTCGGCATTTTGGACGAGGGTTTCCAGCATTTGAATCCGGTCGTTTCTAGTGAGCAGTCTTCGCTCGGAAGTAGCGACCTCTTTCTTGAGGGCAGAGTTCTGCTCGACCAGCTAAACCGGAGGCGTTAGTTCAGATCTTCAGACAGCAGATCTAGAGCTGACGGACCTGTTTCTGAACAACATTGAGCTGATCAAGGTTGTGCTCGAGGAACTCCAGCTTCCTCTGCTGAGCTCGCGAATTGGCCGATCTCGCAATGACCTTGTACTGCTCTTTGACCTCGTCAAGCTGTAGCTCCAGCTCCACCACCTATCCGGCATGTCAGCTCGTCCGTGTCCGATGAGGGAGCACTTTGACTCACCTTTTCGCATCGGTTTTGCAGATCCTTGATCAGGTTCCTCTTGACCACCTCAAGCTCGGCAAACTGGATCTCGTACGCCTTCCTACTCCTCTCCAGCTCTTTCGCAGAGTTGGCAAACGCCTCGCCGTCAGTACCCGCAGATGCTGCTGTGAGGGCCCGCTACAGAGAGAAAAACAACATGGTCAGCTGAATGTTCAAATTGCTCACCGCAGCACGTGGGCTTACGTTGAGTTCTTCATTCGACAGCTTGTAGCTCTCAACCGTACTTTGGAGTCGCCTTATCTCCGCCGCTCTCGACTCGGCGTGCTCAGTGAGGCCAGCAATCTCAGCACGCAGCTGCTCTTCCTGTCCGCTGTATCGGGCTTCGAATTGGGCCTAGTGGAGTGTGAGCTAATTCCTTGGACGTCATAAGTTTGTCAGCTCACCTTGATGTCCGCGACAGCAACGGTTTGGCTGGATGTGGATTTTTCTACCGAAGTCAGCGAAAGGCAATGGAATTCTCAACTCCGACTCACCTAGGAGCTCCTCGTACGCGGCATCTCGTCTCGCAAGCATCTTCTCCATTTCGACCTTCTTCTTCGCCTGCAGGTCCGATTCCTCCTGGCTCATCCGCAGTCGTTCCTGTAGGTCTCGGACGACGTCTTGGCTCTCGGCAATGTGCACTCTGATCAGCTCTCTGGCCTGAGACCCAAGCTCGGCAGATTGCCCAGCGTCCTTCGAGGCGTCGAGCTCTTTGAGCACTTGTCGAAGCTTCTCGCCAGCGGGATTCAAGGGTGCTCCACCCTGTTAAAGCATCAGCACCTTTTCTCGCAGGACCAAGTGGACCATTTCAGTCACTCACCACGTCGATCTTGCTCATCATCTCGCTAAGCATCTCCTGCTTGCGTTTCTCCTTCTCCTCCTCCTTCTCCCTAGTCTGAGTCTTCTTGAGGTCCTCAATATGAGCACGCTGGGCGTCGATGTCCCGTTGTAGCTCGTTGACTTTCTCCTTGTACGTGTCCAGGGTGATGCTCGCGTCCTTGGCCTCGGACTCGTGTCGCGCGGAGCTGACTCGCAACTCGTTGAGCTCGGCAGACATCGCCTTGTTTTCCTACAAAGGTATCAGTGCACGATTTCGTGTGTTGGAGAGCCGCATTCACCTTGGACATCGAAGCCTCCTGTTCCTTGAGATACGCGACCTCGTCCTTCATATCCGCCATCACCTTCTCGTGAGCGGAAAGCGCGGACTCCTAAATAGTACAATTTGTTTTAGTGTTATCTCCATGTCACGTCGTGACGAACGCACCTTCTCGGCAATCTGATCGCTGAGCTCGTTCTCTCGTCGCAGGAACTCCTCCCTCTCATCCTTGTCCATAGTACTGCCATAGGCGGACGGTGTGTCGGGCCTGCTATCCGCGAATGCACTCGGTAATAAGCCGCTCGGTGTGCCCATCCTACTAGGCGTAGCAACTGTGCCTCCGGGCGTGGGTGGAACGGGACTCATGATCTTTCTCGCGGCAGGGCCACTCGTCGACTTGACAGCTTCGGCCAGGGATGGTGTCCAGGCGTCCGCCTCGACCTTTCCGCCGTTACGCCACACCTGCACTTCGTCTTCCAGACTAGCGGCGTGCTCTCTGACAGCGGCCAGCTCGGCAATAGTCTTCTTGAGTAGAGCTTTGAGTTCGGCGGGTGACATCTCCACGTTGACACGGGCTTTGTTGCGAATCGACTTGGCACGCATACCGAAACGGAGCGTCGACAACGTCTCTGCTTCGTTATACGATGCAGGGGAGCAATTGATGATGAGCGTTGTGCGACTGTTCCCTCCCAGCGACTCTGCGGTATCTCAGCTCGGGGGCCTTGCGGTCAGAATTTCGGAGCTGACCTTGGAGTATACGTGTGAGTTTCGAATCACGATATGGCACGTGTGAAGACTGCGGCATATCAGCGAAGGGTCGTGACACTCTCGGAGCCTGACTTACCTTTCCATCCGTCAAGGAGTTGATCACCATTCCAAGTGCCGACAAACTCTTGTTGATCTTCTTCGCTTCTTCTAAAGTCTGCCCGGTCGCACCAGTCTTTCCAACCTTTGTAGGATGTCAGCGAGATTTACGGATGTTAGCTAACATGGAGAGACGCACTTTTTCTGAACCCGCCAGATCGACAAGGTAGAGATTTCCACTTTTCTGACTTCCTGTCTCGGTATTACGCTGATGAATTCCAATGACGAATATCGAATGAGATCGCGACGATTCGGCGTTCATGTCTGATTCAATACAGTCAGCTACCATGATCTCCGAACCAAGCGATCGTCAAGCCCACTTGTTGCGGACACTGCCCGACTGGCTCCTCCCGCTTTCATCACCTTGTACACTTCTGTTTCCGAGCCCACATAGACATCCGTCAAGCCTTTAACGTATACTCCCCGCGCCTTGTCCTCGTGAATAGACAGGTTGTCGTTATGCGCTGAAGACAAGATGAGCGAGACACTTATGAAAAGTTGCAGACTGATACTCACGAGCCAGCAAGTCTTTGATCTTCTCCATGTAAATCTCCATGTAGCTGACTTTGACGGTATACTCTATCGTCACATCTGCCGACATGATCGAAGCGAAGATCTGTTCCGTTATCCTAGGTATGAGTCCTCGGAGATCAGGGTTCTCAATATCAGCTCCCTATAAGGATATCAGATAAGTGGTATGCCAGACAGCGAACTCAGTATCTGAGGTTCTTACCATCATCGCTGGGAGTGAGGCACGTCAGCTCGGTATTGACTTTGGCAACTTCTCATCAGCTCACTGTATGTCTTTCCTGAACCTGTCTGACCATAGCAGAACAATGTGCCGTTAAAACCGGTCATCACATCTGGTAGCGTATCAGCTGAGCTCGCGAGGTTGTCTGTCAATGGTCAGCTCACCTTCTACAATATTCTTCACTCCCCAATCGAAAATCTCGTCCTGCCGCGTCTCGGTGTCGAACACACGATCGAAGGTAAATCCTGACCGAGCATCAGACACCCAAACAGGCGCTCTCAACCTGGTCGTCACCTACCATCCTTCTCTGGGCCAGCTGCGCACAGTTCGTGTCAACGAGTGGTTCTCAGCGGTGGGAAGATAGTTCGAGGCATATATCGGAAGGAAGAAGACGCAAGACAGATTGAACGTACCCAGTGACGCGGCATTCTTCATCGAGACGGTGATATCGCCATCATGGTAGTTGACGCAGGTCTCCGACCTCGCCTCCAGCTCCATCCGGTTCATGGGTCGAAACCTGCCAAAAGGATGAGCTTGGACTTCTGTCACGAGAAGATGTGGCCGGCAGCTCACCGGCATACTACCTACCATCACGTTTGTCAGCTTCTGGCAGAATCACACGGGGGGCAGCTTACCTTGATGTTGTTCCCCGACATGGTGGCCAACTACTAGATGGGCAGATGAAGGCGTTTCAATTGGACTCCAGCTGAAAGCTCGATACCGCTGCTTGAGCTATGGCTTGCTATGGCACGACCTCTGTCTCAGAAAGATAAGGCCAATGCCTCTACCGCCGTTCCCTGAAGCCTTGTGAATACCGTGCGACCAGTCGAGTACAACAACAAGATGGACCTCTCACCGACTGCTTGCATTCCGTTTTGGCTGGTAACCGAAAGGCTGAAACACCAGCTGCACGCGCTCGGACAACGCGGTCAATTACGTAATTGGGGGGATGTGTTTCCGTTTGCGGAATCAAAATGTTGTCAAGATCGACAGAGCTGTGAGAGCGGGAGAGGTGATCATCGAGGCTTTGCCTACTCTGTGAGTTACTGTTTAAGCAAAGTCAACTGGAGATAGGCAGCCAGATATCAGATACGATGTCGAGACAGGCAAAGACATTCGCAGTGGGATCAGTGGTCGCCTCGATAGGAATCATCTACGGCGTACACTTCCTCCAGCAACGGGAATCGGATGTGAGTCTTATGTGTCTTTCGATCCCACTCAATGCGCCTGTATGGCCAATAGACAACGCTGATCCTTCGGCTTCTAGACAATGTATCAAGGAGTCCTGAGGGACGAAAAGCGAGTCAAGGAGAAAGCCCTGGCACTACTCAATCACCCCATCGAGACATTACAAGACACACTACACTCAGCATCTTCCGGTCCTTCGGGGACTCACGCCTCTCCACCCTTGAATACCCCTTCGTCACCGGTATCCCAGCCGGCACCAGTCATGGCTGAGGACTGCGTGACGTGCAAAATCTCCCCTCCGCCGCAATTGGTCGAAGCGCAGTCTAAGGAGTTGAGGGCGAAAGAGCGTCAGGAGCGGTTGGCAGAGTATGAAGCGCAGAAAAGCCTGGGAGATCGATTGAGCCGAGAGCAGGCTCCGCCCCGTGTACAGCCAGCTCAGGCGCAGGAGTCATCGCGGAGGCTGGTCTAGCGGATGGGCGAGCATATCTCGAGCGCGAGGAGATCCATTGGACAGTAGAACAATCATGTAGACCACACCATCTTGTATAGTACGAGCACATCGCAACATTTCACGCCATGCACCTCTCAGTTATCATTTCAGCAACATCATTCCCGGTGGTTAATGTGGCAGGGCGCTGATATTCTTTAGGTCTGGTCAATGCATTCATTTCAGTCGTACAGCGGAAAATCGATAGGATCATTCAATATACGGGAGAAGAGGTTTAAGTGGGGAAAGGGGTGGTCGATCGTCGTTCTCCTCCAATCGTTCTCTGCTCCAACACCTCCAATTCCAAGCACAGTTGGCTGAGGCGTCGAGAGAATGCGATTGGGGAAACCATCGAGTCGACATGAGTCTCCAAGGAAACAGAGGATCCACAATGCCGGAACGAGTCGGGTATAAATCATTTCGTGTTTTTCTGATTTCTTTACATATCACGACTGATCACTACGTCGAGTCAGTAAGGCATTAGAGAAATGTCCGAGCGGTACTCACATCAAGACTAATACGGAGCTGCTCCACTGGAATAGGCTGGAAGCCCTCGATCTCAATTCCTCTTTCTCGCAGAGCGGGCTCGGCGTGAGGGGGGATCAGACGACGAATGAGATCTGGACGAGAGGAGAGTTCTGGAATAGCATTAGTCAACGGTCCTTATCGACGAAGTGCGACCTACCTTCTCGCGTGAAGTCAAACAGAGCAGGCATGTCCTTGCCGTTGGGCAGTCTCGATCCCTCAACCCGCAGCTCATCAAAGAATTCGTGGACAAGGGCCTCGACCGCACTAAGAGGTATTGTCAGCTGGTGTCAGACGTTCTACTTTCACGTGTACCCACCTGAACCGCGCTGTAGGTGTGTACTCTAGCAGGTTGCTGATCAGGGCAATGGCGTCGGCGGGAGTTCGTGGTCTGAAGACTTTGGTGAAAGGGTGGGGTTTGATCTGCGGGAATTTGTGCTCCATGTACTATTGATGATGTAAGCTAGATATTCAAGAGATCTGTAGCTTGACTCACGTTGGGGTTCATCGTCTTGATCTGTTCTCGGGTTGGCGTTCCTAGGACTTTGATGATCTCCACCAATTGGTCGATTCCTGACTCTCCAGGGAACAGCGGTTGACCCAACATCAACTCCGCCATCACACAACCCGTCGACCAGATGTCTAAGATCGTAGGTCAGCTAATCGTCATCGAAAAAAGATTAGCTGCACCCACCGATGTTGGTCATGTAGTTCGTAGCACCAAAGATCAACTCTGGAGCTCGGTAGTATCTCGAGCAGATATAGCTGACGTTGGGCTCTCCGGCAACGAGGATCTTGGCCGAACCGAAATCACACAGCTTCAGGATACCGGTCGCAGGGTTGAGCAAAAGGTTCTGGGGTTTGATGTCTCGGTGACATATTCCGACAGAGTGGATGTAGGCGAGAGATCGTAGGAGCTGATAACAGTCAAGTCAGCATCCGAGACTATGGAATTGCTTCGCTTCTGCTACTCACCTGGTACATGTAGAGTTTCACTTGGAGCATTGGCATCATCTGCTTCAATTTCGAGTAATGCCTTGAAGCTCGGTAGACTGTCTCGGGAACAAACTCCAGCACGAGGTTCAGGTAGACTTCGTCCTTCTACCGATTGGTCAGTTTAGCGTAGTTACACTATCGGGGATGCTCCCAACCCACCTTGTCGCCGTTCGAGTAGAAGAACGCTTTCAAGTCCACAACATTTGGATGAGCCACCAATCTCATGATTTGCAGCTCTCGGTTCTTCGGCGAGTGTCAGTATTTATTTCGAGCGATCCGTCACCCAACCTACCTTGAATCGCTTGTCTTGCAAAACCTTCTTGATGGCAATGTCCTGCTCAGGCTCTTCACTTCCGTCCTCGTTTGTTCGGGCTGACCTCATATCAGTCAAGTCGCCTATCTCCGTCTTCGATCCAGAAGCCTCAACTCACCCAGCATCTTAGCCGCGAAGACGACACCGAAACTTCCATTTCCGACCACCTTGCAATTCGTGTACGATATCGACACGTCTTTGCCACTCTTGCCCAACTGGGCGGAAACGGTCACGAGACGACTTGGGTCATCGGCTGTCTCTCGGGCGTCAGCAATCGCCCCACTCATCCTCCAGCGGGGCACACTCACGTGAAACCTTGACGCCATTCACTGTTCCAACTCCTGACATGATGGCCGATTCTCTTTGCTGAAACTCGAGATCGATGAAGAAGCTGCGAGAGTCCGAATGAGGTTCGGTAGAGTGCAGTATTGGCGCGGGCAGAGGGATGGATGGGTGAAGTTGGAGAGCGGCAAAGGACAGTTGTGAGGGTGAGCCAAGAGCCGGCCGTCCGGGGAGGCGAGAAGACGGATTCGAAGGCAACGGCAGATTGCGCGGGTTTGTCCGTCGACGATGAGGAGGGAAGATTGGAGCCATTTCCGATGTAGTGGGTGGTGACAGGAGCAGTAATTGGGACGTCCACCAACAGACGTGGGAGTCGGAAGGGTCGAGGAGTCGTCGCGAGGAGGGAATAGCAGCGGGGAGACAGGAAGTTGAGAGTAATCGTCGTGAAAGATAGGCGGGGTTGTGGAATTTGATTTGTCGAGTTTGAATGAGAGTGAGAGAAGGCAAGGCAAGAGAATCAAAGTCAGCTGTTCGTCCTCGTCACAACGTTACATCGCCGTCTGTCCGCTTCAAGTGCCGCCAATCTCATGAAACCGGATAGAGTGAAGTGGGAATGCCCGATATGACCGCTTGCGAAGGCGAATCCCTCTTCTCCGACGTCACTCATCCCCGTCATCTCCATGATTCCACCCCCGCCGTGTGACGATCGAGAGCCCACGAAGGCGTCCCCGTACGATCTACACTCCGCCATCCAACTCCGCCAAACGAGCTGGCGTGGAAGGTGTTTCGGGTCTGAAACCCCAAGCAAGAGTCCGCCCACTACGACGACGAGATTGAAACGCCTGGATGGCTCTCCGCTGAACGTGTCACGGCCTCTAGTCCAGAGAGCTCCAGTCGTCTCCGGTGAGCACGCTCACTTGCGCAAGGCAGCTCTAGGCAGGTGGATGAGGAATAAAGGATCCTCCTGGCGGGACCGGGGAGCTGATCGCCGAAGACCCAGTGAGTCAAGCCAGTGAGGACGCGACGATGGGTCGCAGGGGAGAAGGTCCGACAGGGATGGGTTCCACGTATCCTCGTCCAATTCCCCCATCATGCGGCTCTTCTGGCCAACTCTCGCCTGGCGGCAAATGGCATCTCCAGCCCTACTCCAATCCCATCTCCTCGTCACGAGATCACCAGACGCGGCAGCGTCGTTGGCAGAGCTTGACTCACGGTATGTGTCCAATATGGATGTTCCGCTACGTCTGCAGCTGTTTCTCCTCTCCTGTAATGTTCTTGGCTTCGCGATCAATACCTCGACGTGTAAGGGTTGAGCTTGAACGAGGTCACTCTCGCGCGTTTGGGTTGATGTTTGGGCTTTGATTCGCGGGTTGAGCGACAAAGGATCCGAGTGTGTATGAGAGAGGTGATTCGTCAATTGAACTGAACTGGTATGCACTAGAGGTGGTGATGACAGGGAGAGACGAAGGTCCGGCTTCAGGACGAGCGGTGGTTGGTGGTCCGCCGGGTCGAGTTAAGGGACGGGGACTGTAGCGAGCCTAAGTGGAGTGGAGTGGGTTCCTGGACGAGCCGTGAATGTCGTCAGTGGGTGGAGTGGGGGTGTTGTGTGTACTCACAAACTACTTGAGCCGTGACTTTGACTGTGTTGGAGGAGGATGATAGCTAAGTTGTGAGAACGCTGTTGGTGATGATGACGGTGGAGTAGGCGGTGGTGAGCTCTCTCTTAGTTGCCGTAGAGACAGCTGCTCGAGACCAGGTGACCACCCCCGGCTGGACAGCGTCAGAGCGCAGATGCTCAATCCGGAATCAAATGTGGCACTTGACCCCCAATCTCACCCCTGGTTTCAGGGTCCAGATCACCAATTTGATCCCGCCAGATGGTAAATCGCCACTTTGAGTAATCCACCCCGCCCATTAGGCGCACGGTGCACCAGAGGGGCACAACGTTCGTCTCCCTCCTCGACTCGTCACCGCTGCTGCAGTCATGCTTCGCCCAATGTCACTCGCGTGATTGCATCTATCATACAACCAATCATATGGTGGGGATATGCTATGAACATCTTACAACAACAACATCTCAGTCTCGTCCAGATACAGCGTGATGTGGTGATCCTCGTGAGGTCTTCCAATCCCGTTCCCCTCACTTGTACTTGTCTCCAAGCTCCTTCGTGCCCTCCGGATCCAAGCTGTTCCTCATCCCCAGCAGTGTCTTGCTCACCGCCTCACTCGCCCCTATCATCGGCTTGAGCACAGCAATAGGCACAGCTCTGACCACTGCTCTCAACGGTCCCTAAGCAATTCGATCAGCTCCGACCCAGTCAAGCCAAGCTTTACTCACATCGTCGCTCGAGCGCTCGTACACCTCCATTGGCACAGCGAGAATAGTCTGCGCTGCGGCATTGACATTCTTGCTGAGACTCTTGTATGCCGCCTGGACACCTTCTCTAGCGCCCAGTGGCTGGTTCGCGTACCTGCTGACGACGTCGGCCATCTCTCCGTCATCCTCACTTCCATGCTCCGAGTGATCGCCTCCGATGGTGCCGAAATCGCTGGACGACGATCCACCTGGTGCCTCCACCACCATGGTCCCTTCGGACACTTTCCCTCCTAGGACAGTCTCCGCTTTCTCCAGTATGACCTGAGTACCCGTCGCCAACCTCGCACCGAGTTTCATCATCTCCAAGGCGGTAGATTTGACGAAGGAGTTGGTACCTCGTTGAACACCACGAGCTACGCGCCCATCTTTGCGGTACTGCTCGATAGGAAGGAGGATCAGATCGGCAACACCAGAGCCAACGTTGACCATTGACCGGATTGGCGATACACCGGAGATCACATCCGCCAATTGATTCGCCTTGACGTCTGGCGTCCAGATATCCTGCAGTGTGGTAGATAGTCGATCCCAGCCGGACAGCTATAATCAGCCATATCAGCCAATACCCAAGCACTTCTTCGGTCACTTGACCTACCCCAGATATAGTGACATGCCGTAGGGTCATTTCCGCGGCGTCAAAGTGGAAAAAGTTCATCAACTCGATCGTCTTGCCTTCTCGCAAAGCGGCAAAGTCGACCCGCTTCGGCTTGTAGTCGAGCTTGAGCTCGATAGGGAAGATCTCAATGTGTTCTGCGTACATCAGCATCTATATTTATCACGATGTCCTCCACACTCACGGAAGAACGGCTCGGGTGACGATGTCGTTTTGGCCGGTACCACGACCTGTGCTGCCGTCAGGGCTTTGAAGCTGAAGAACCGCTTGAGAAAGTCCAAGGCGTCTTGATCGACATGCAGCCTCAGCGGCAGGATCTTCGCCTTCAACCGCTTCTCCTCCTCTTTGTGCGGTAGATTCGGCCTGACACTCGATAATTCGATTCTGACCATATCCGCGTCCGTTTCCCGGACGTTACCCCTGCCATCACCCTTGAGATCCGTCAAGAACTTCTTCCACGTTGACGTCTTGATATGATCGAGAATCTCCAGAGACTTGACTTGGGCGTGTAATCTCGAGGCAGTGGGATCTTCGGCATCGTATAGGTCGACAGATGTGCGTATGTCCTGAAGCGATATCTCGATCTGAGGTTTCTTCGACCTTGTCAATCGCTTTCCTCGGAGTCTTGTGCCCTTCTTCCCGGCGACGGTCGAGCTGGACGAACGAGTCGGATTGGGAGGTCTTTGGGCATTCGGGAAGTCGGTCTGCCAGGAGCTTTGACTTGCAGTGTCATTCCCCATCTCGTCCAACTCCTCGTCGATGGCGGCGAGGAGATCCGCATTGTTCATCTCGCCCGCTCTGCCAAGTGCCATGCTCATCCCGAGACCAATAGGACCGCTCTTGCTCTCATCTAGGCCAATGTAGACCGAGTTGAACAGCACACTGCGGGTTTGCTCGATACTCTCGTCGGCTTGTTGACCTGACGCCAGTAATTGCCGTATGCGCTCCAGTTTCCGTCGCACAGTCTTGATCTCGTCTTCGATCGCTTTACGGGTCTTAACCCAATCGTAGCCCTCGTAGAGCAGGATGTTGAGGGAAGTATCGTGAAGGCGAACCCGCAATTTGCCAGACTGGGCACTGTGAATGGCAGAATCAGCACTTCTGAAAGCAGGGTGTTGTCTTCGATCGAGATAGCACTCACCTGCCCGAGTCGCCCTTGGCCACTACCGGCAAGGTTTCCCAGTAATTTTCCTCCAAGCATAATTCACCCTCGTACAGCACTTTGATCGTCTCACCGCCCACCTCCTCTTCACCTTCCGCGCTCGTAGCCTGCCAAGATCGCAATGATTCCCCCTCGACCCTCTTCGAGGTCGTCTTTCGAGACGTCGTAGTATTGAGATAATCGAGATTTGTCGGTAAATCATCCTCGATCAGATCCGCGCCCGAGATCATTTCCGGGATCACCTTTTTGAACGCGTCCTCGTCTATACTGTCGAACACATTGATGGAGCGGTCCAATCGAGTCGGTGACTTGACCTCCGTTTCGCTGACCGTATCGGCTTTTGCTGAGGGTATGATGGTCGCCAAATCACCTATCAGGGGTCCCAAAAGGGCCAGCGAATCCGCACATGCAGTCACCTTGACTTGACACCCATCAACGTCGACCGCAACCTCCTCCGAGCCAGACGTGTCCCGCCATACCATGACCTCCGTTGACGCTACTTCGACCATAGGGACATATCCGCTCAACCTCCAAGCGTTGACTGAAGTCCCTTGACCGGGGCTCAACTGTGCTGTAAAGGCGATATCGTCCACCGCGAGCATGTTCAAAGTGGAAAGTGAGACCGAGAGCGTATTCTCGTCCGAGTCGCTGATGAGATCGGTTTTGACATCGACATTACCCAAGACTAGAACGACAGCACCAGTCATATTCGGCGCTTTGACATGGGCCGAGGTGTCGAACAGCTGGAGATGCACTCGAGTCACTTCGCTAGGAACCACATCCTCGAAGACTCCTTCTGGGGTCTTGGCGAACGTGGCGAGTTCCTCGATCCAAGCCAGATCGCGCGTGACAAATATCGTGGCCGAAGAGAGGATGAGCGAGATGCCGCTCTCCTTGGTCCCCGTGATCGAGTCGGAAAGCGAGGTGAACTTGAACTGCAGTATCGGGTGGTTGTTCAGTGTCAATGTGAGAGGTGTTGTTCGAGCGAGTATATGCTTTGGCGAATTGGATTCTGTTCTATCGGCAAACACCGCGTCCATAACGGTGAGGCTGATGATCGACTCTTGGCGACCAGTGGTATTGGATTCGACGGCAATGTCGACATCGGACGCCTTAAGAGATAACACCCGTTCCCCGCCGCCAGCCGCCGAAGCCGAGATCTGGTCCTGAGGCAGTTGTCGAGGAACGAGCAATGTGACGTCGACCTCTGTCACCGCCAGGCGGATGATCGTGGCCGAAGGGCCAGCTTCATCCTCATCTTCGATGGCCGAGCTGGATGCAGAAGAAGATCCTTTCGATCCGCCAAAGAATCGACTACCGATCATTTTGAGCTCGTCCCTCGGCTTCGGGCGTGAACCATCGCCAAAAGCACCGTCCAGCCAGTGTGTCAAGTCGTCGGCGAAGAATTGCAGCCCTTCAATCGTGGGCTGGCGGATCTTTGCCTGGACCGAGGGTATGCTGCAAGTGATCAAGGACGTCTTCTGCTCCGAAACCGGATCGATGCTTGATCGGAGCTTGAGATTGGGAAGGAGGACAGCTTGGTCCAGATCATTGGGATCCGGCGCCAGTGGGCCGACGATGAGGAAGGCCGAGGAGCGTTTCTCTATTACTGCGTTAGTGATGTGGATATATATGAGTGTGACGGATACACTCACCTGGAACACGATTGAAGAATAGCATCGTCTTCTTCCACTGGACCGAGGTCGAGGGGGGCTCTATAGCTTGAGGTACAGTGTTGGCAGTACGATGACTGATGGATGTAGGTGGTGATGATGCGGCTATACTAGCGCGAAGAGTATGCACATCGAGTGTGACGATACCCGAGCGTAGATGAGCGCCATCGCCCCACGTCCCCCGTCTATTGGGAGGTGCCGGGCACCTCACGCTAAGCCTCAATAATGGGCAAGTAATGACTGCCACATGCATACTCTTCGCAGCGGGCTGTATGGTCGCTGGTGAAGACGCTTGGGCATCGAGGTCGTCGAGGACGTAGGACGATGACCTTGTTGGTGGAATTGGAGGTGTTGTGGGTTTCGAGGGAAAGACATGAGGACGAAGGGGCATAGTCGGAGTTGCCGGCGACTCAACGTGCGTGGTCTTGAACGCTGGAGAGATATGACGCAGGAAGGGGAGTAAACGCTCGACGAGTGACAGATCCAGAAAGAGGTGTATCGGCAATGTCTCAACGATCGCAGCTAAGAGGGATTTTGAGCGTCAAAGCAATTTCGATAAGCATACGGAGGACTCACGACTATCCGACATCTGCTTGTTGACCACAATGACTGGTTCGTGTGTCGCCTCCACAGCGGCAGTCGTGCCTTTCAGTACCCCTTTGCCCTTTTGCCTGACTTTCCAGGCTTTCTCACTACTCAGCCCTCGTCTCTGTAGGCCTGAATTGCGCCAATCCACCCCATCAAACTCTGGGAACACCGGATCCACAGATATCGGTACCGCAGTATGCCCAGGCTGTTTATGGCCGAAGGCCCTGCCTGTCTTCAACCCGGCGTCGTACTGCTGAGAGAGGTTGGCGTCGAATATCAACACCGGGAAGAATCCGCCGGGAGGAGCGTCCCCTTCTTCGGCGCTGGGAGGAGCCGTGGCCAAGTATTCGAATATGGACAGATCGGCAATACCCAACCTGACAGTGGGAGGTGTTGGGCCCTGTCTCGGACCAGAGGACATGCGCCTTGAGGGTCGAGGAAGGGTTGAGGGTTGATTATTGGACCGATGAGTGTTCATTTTGGGAATGAAGCCTGACGATTCATAAGTCAATGTGGGCTCTTCGAGTCGGAGGCGAAGGTGTCCGAAAGGGATCTCGGTGGTGGATGGCTTGGCGAAGAAATTGGCCGACGCTGAGATGAAGTTTGGGTGATCTCCAGCCGAGAGGTCGTAGATTGTGGTGAAGAACAGCGCTTTGGCACGGAATCCGGCCTTGACCCTCGGTTGCACGATGAATGCTGGATCTGGAGAGGGTGCCGTCGGTGCGGCTTCTCTAGGTCCAGTCTGCGCCATGGCTTGAAGGGCAGATATGATCAAAGCTGTGTGTGAAGGCAATACGAGTCCTGCCAGGGTACCCATCGAAAAGTCCAGTACCATCAACGGGAGGGTGTCCACAGCTGGATTTGCTTGTCTCGTTGTCTTTTCTCTCGAAACCTGAGGGGAATCTGGTGGGAGGCCTAGATTCTGCAAAGGCGAAGAGGGTTCCGACGAAGGCTGAGTTGTGGTCACGGTGAATGTGATCCCCTCCGACCCGAAGCTGAACAGCAAGGCCCCTTGCTCCTCAAGCTCCTTGACGACAGGCGTAGGTGTGATCGATCGTATCCTGTCCAAGCTTGCTCTCTTCTCTGGCTCCGCCGCCACCGACAAAGGCTCCTCCTCTTCTCTCTCGCTGATCGCGCTTTGATACACACTAGCACCAGATGCCACGCTTGTCGCCATACTGTGCCGCAGATCCGCCACGGCCATTGACATGAACATGCTCCCCGAGTCATCGTCGCTTTTTGTCGAGGTAGATGACGCGGTGGACGAAGCTGAAGACGACCTCGAGACTGTGGGATATCGAACGATGGGTGACTGTACCGGCGAGTCGGGTAGCGGGAGGATATGAATCGATATCGCTGATACTCTGACAACTCGTATCGTCTTCCTCGGCTGACCTAGATCTGTCGATGGT